>JAEIFU010000026.1:0-382928 GCA_018904235.1 Lordiphosa stackelbergi
TTAAAAATATGCGGTCACACCTACAATAATTAAATTTTTTTTTTGTAAGATTAACTGCATCTGGCCAGTAAATATATTGAGACATCTTCCTCAAAATAGCTCCTTACACTCTGCCTGTAACAACACCTAGAGAGCCGTCATCACCTACTGTAATCATAGTTGTAGTTTTCCTTATTGATGCAGCTTCTCCAAACTACCCCAAACAGAAAAGTGCTACCACCAACTAAAAGTTCCATTTGGGGACGAATGCAGTCGACATAAAGCATGTGGCCGCACGGACCCATTGGTCATTGAAAAATGGTAGGGAAATTGGTTCGCCAGTTGACTTATTTGAGCACACAGAACTTGGTTCCTCGCCGCCACCATGCAATTGCAGTAAGATCCTCCATTAGGCCGTCTGCGACTTCACCGACAGCATCCTGGTCCAAATCTTAAGTTTGTTTTGTATTCGTTTTCCTTAAGCTTCTATTTAGCTTGAGTTGTACCACCTACAATAGTTCATTTTGGAACTCAAAAACAGCTATTTAATTCATTTCTTCAACTATAGTTCATTTGAACTTATAGTTCTCATTTTTTTAAGTCCTAAAACAGTTTCGTTTCATTTCATTTCATAAGCTGCACCAGAAAATTTCTCGTAAGCGTACCTTCGGGGATTTGCTATAAGCTATAAGGATTTGACGCCAGAGGGAATCAAATTCCAACCGCTTTACCAAACTTAGGAGATGACTGGCCTCCAATTTATGCACTTCTATGACCAGCTTAAGCAATGTTTGTCCATTATTGGTGGCTCTTCCATCTATCCAGTGATCTATGGTGACAATGGTGTGGTTTTCTCATCATTAATGGTGATCCTTCGTAGAACTCACCTAAGACCAAGAACGTGTTTATCGAGTGCAAAAACACGGATCTAAGCAAAACCTAGATGGTACTTTGTTTCTTTCGGAGCATTGTACCCAGAAGTTTTCTTGTTGAGCTTAAAGTGATCCAACCCGATCGTAACAGCGTCTCTTATCCAGAGGTAGTCCAGGATTGGTCGCGGGGCACTACTAACTTTGATTGGGCGGAAGTTCAATTACAGTTGCTCTTGCTCGTCTTAAGCTGTTTTTGAATAGCTTAATAAACTACGATATAACTAAGTCAGTGCCAACTGCGATAGTGTGTAGTCGAAAACAGCTGATTTTGACTATTATATAAAACAAATATTTATTTTCGTGATCCACCCCCAGATAATTTAAATAAACCATGAACTTTAAATTTTGTCGTTACTTCGATTCTTTAATATAACATTCAAATACATTCAAATGTCACTTAAAGCCATTTTTTACTTCCTATCCAGCGGTTCGCCTCTTTCATAAACAGGTCTTATCTGTCCTACTTATGCATGGAAACGACGTCATCTGTCATGGATCGTAATCCAAAACAACAATATTATGTAGTTTTCTATGTTTTACTATTAAAAAAATAAAAAAAACATTCGATGACAACAAATCTATTGACCTACTTTGCGCATATATATAACATTTCAAGCATTATGAATGCGTCAACAGCTACGCAAATGAGATTGAAATAAACGACTTAGAACCAGACTGGGAGACTGTGATACAAGCCACCAGTACACATCCACATAATGTCCTTTGTCAGGAGCAAATCCCTTTCTGTTGTCCGCCAGAAGTTGACTAAATATATTTCATAGCATAATTATGTGAGCACAAGACCGGAATGAAGCAGACGAGCTTTAATCCACTGAGAACTGTCGGCTACTTTTGCAATTAAAGTTGTGCCAATGCAAGGCACAGACAAAGCATTTGCGCCATTTAGATTTCCCATTTCAGATATACACCGACTGGACGACCGGGCCAAACAAAATGCGTAAAAGTGTTGAATTTCCCTTGCACATCTGCGACTCTCTTTCTTTTTGGCTATGGATTATGCCGCTACCCAGCACTTGAAATGTGTCTCCCGCTCAGTTGAATTTTGAAATTAATTGAAATTGTTTTTGTACGAATAAGGCTGAAGCCGGATAAAGCAGCTCAATCCCCGGCTGACGTCAATTAAACGCGTAGTTTGCAGAGGACTAAGAAAAATTAAAAAAGCTAAGGCTTCTTTTGATGATTTTCGTCCAGGGAAAATGCGGGTGAGGACATTCAAATAAGTAAAGAGGTTGAACGTTTTATGCAAATAAAAAAAAAAAAACTAAATTGTGGAATGGTTTGTATTAGATAAAATCTCGAGTGATTTCTGTGTCACTCCCGAATAATTAATTATAATTGTTTTACATTAGAGATTTCGTAGATTGAATATATTCGAGCCGGTTTATGCATTTTCTAACAATACTAGTACATTTAAATTGCATCACGATAAACGTATCAACAATATAAAAAATGCATAAATAGCCGCTAATTACACACACAAAAAAACACAAATTTACTAAAGTCGTGCAAATGTATGTAACAGGCAGAAGGATTCATTTCAGACCTTATAAAGTATATATATTCTTGATCAGCATCAACAGCCGAGTCGATTTAGACTTGTCCGTCTGTCCGTCCGTCCGTCTGTCCGTCTGTCTGTATGAACACTAGATCTCAGAGATGGTAAGAGATAGAGGTTTGACATGTATGGGACAAATGCTTCTTTTATCTGCACGCAGATCAAGTTTGTTTCAAATTTTGCCAACGCCCCCCCCCCCGCTCCCGCAATTAAAGATAGAAAATTCGTACCTTCTAGAGATAGTTAGTAATTAGGAAAATGAATCGATTTGCCGAACAAATAATAAAGATCGGATGAACGGTTCTCAAGTTATGAGCAAAAAAGTGAACCAAGCCCCGCGCTACCACCCCTCCCACCCTAAAAAAATGTTGCATACTTTTCGGATGGTCACACTAAGGATCGCAGAATTCATTCATTTTATTTCCATAGTCAGCTTCATGACGAAGAAAATTACTCACAACGTTTTGACTTCGACCGATTTTCTAGGCTATTTCATAGTGTTTTAAACCAGAATCAATATAGCCTTTTATTTGACCTTTTTCAAAATCGGTTAAAGGTTTTCCGCGGCCAATTTTTCAAAAAACTGATAGTAGTTGCTTTAAATTTTGGAATTCAAAAGAATTCCACTTTTTTTATTCACGCAGTCAATCAAAAAGTGAAGTCAAAAGTGTCAAACCTATTCAGATGAGCCAAAAATAGAGCACGCATTTAGCGAATTTCACGACTAAACCAAATTTCTGAATTACCGTTACATTTGTCCCGTTAATTTTTTCTTGCATATACTGAGTAAAACAAGTGAGAAAGTCGGTCAAGCCCGACTATAAAATACTCTGTACCTGTCTCTCTCTCTCCCTTTCTCTCTCTCTTTCTCTCTTTCTCACTCTTTCTCCTCTCTCTCTCTCTCTCTCTAAAATTGTGCGGCGTTGGTTGTGAAAGGGTGGGTGGGTGTGGGGGGGGGGGGTGATTCACTTATTTGCTCATAACTTGAGAACCGCTCATCCGATCTTTATCATTTCTTCGGCAAATTGATGCATATTGCTAATGACTAACTATCTCTAGAAGGTACAAATCATCTATCTACAAAACTGTGGGAGATATGACGTTTTTTTAAAATTGCGGGGGCGGGAGGGGGCGTGGCAAAAATTGAAAATAAACTTGATCTGCCTGCAAGTATAAGAAGCATTTGTCCCATACATGTCAAACCTCTATCTCTTACCATCTCTGAGATCTGTTTGTTCATACGGACGGACAGACGGACAGACGGACATGGCTATATCGAATCGGCTGTTGATGCTGATCAAGAATATATATACTTTATAGGGTCGGAAGTGATTCCTTCTCCCTGTTACATACTTTTGCACAAACTTATTATACTCTAAGTACCTTCGGTACAGAGTATAAAAATGAAGGTTCAAAATAAAAAGAAACGAAAGAAAACAAGGCTCAGTGTGGCAAATGCCTCCACGCTCTGACACACGTCGAAAGCTAAACGTCGAGAAGCTGCAATCACAAGGCGACCCCTGAAGCCTACAAAGCCAAACTCGCCCAACTGCTCAGGGAAACCTCCCCATCTTCTTCCGATATATGCGAACAGTGGAATCGTATATCACACTCCATGAGTACGGCTGCCAAGGAGATACCCGGGTACTCCGAGTCCCCTCGAAGTCGGACTTGGTACGATGAGGAGTGCCGACTTGCTACTGCAGAAAAAGACGCAGCCTACAGGAGAACTCTGCAGTCGGGAGCAACGCGGGCTGTTACGGAGCGATATCAGGAGAAAAAGAAAGAGCGGAAGCGCCTCTTTAGAAGGAAAAAGAGCGAGCAGGAAAGGCGAATGCGCGAGGAAGTCGAGATGTTATTCGGCATGAGTGAGACTCGAAAATTTTACCAAAAAATTAAGCAATTAACAGAAGGTTTTAAGCCCAGAGTCGCACAATGCAAAGACGAACACGGGAATCTGGTCACCGATCCGCAAGTGGCGCTTAACAAATGGAGAAGCTACTTCTCCAACCTACTGGGAGGCGATGACGAACATGATGCCGCCTCTAGAGAAGTAGCGATGCCGCCAATCGACAACATAGAGATAGACCCGCCGACCCAACAGGAAGTCTGCTTAGCCATACAAAGGCTAAAGAACAATAAATCACCTGGCGCTGATGAGCTGCCCGCTGAATTGTTCAAGGCTGGAGGGGAAGAATTGGTAAGGTGCATGCACCAACTTCTTTGCCGTATATGGGTTGACGAAAGCATGCCCGACGATTGGAATTTAAGTGTTCTATGCCCAATCTTTAAAAAAGGAGACCCTGCAGTTTGCGCCAACTACCGCGGGATCAGTCTCCTTCCCATTGCATACAAGGTTCTGTCGCGCATTATTTGTGAACGTCTTAAGCCGCTTATAAACACACTGATTGGACCTTATCAGTGTGGCTTTAGACCTGGTAAATCCACCACAGACCAGATATTCACATTACGACAAATCCTGGAGAAGACCTATGAGAGAGGCATCAACACACACCATCTATTTGTTGATTATAAATCAGCCTTCGACACGCCGATAAGGTCAAGGTTTTTGAAGCCTTGTCTACCCTTGGTATACCAGCAAAGTACGTCCGTCTTTGCATGATGACGTTGAGAAGTACACAAAGCTCCGTCAAAATAGGAAAGAACCTTTCCGAACCATTTGATACCAAGAGAGGTTTTAGGCAGGGCGATACCTTATCGTGCGACTTCTTCAATCTACTGATGGAATATATACTGCGCCAGTGCCCACATGCCAACAGAACGGGCGCCTTTATTCATAAAGATCTAATGCTACTCGCATATGCCGATGATATCGACATCATCGGCAAAAACGAACGGGCGGTAAGCAGGGCGTTTTCAGAGATTGAGAGGCAGTCAGAACTGATGGGTCTAGCGGTGAATGAGGACAAGACGAAATACCTTGTATCCGCGGACAAAAAGTCCTTGCGTCTTGGACAATTTGTTACAATGGGAGAATACAACTTTAAAGTTGTTGAGGATTTTGTTTACCTCGGAACGACGATAACCAGCGACAACAACATCAGTCTGGAAATCCGAAGAAGGATCACTCTTGCAAACCGATGCTTCTACGGGCTAAGTAGAGAGCTCAAGAGCAGAGACCTCAAGCGAAGAACAAAATTAGCCCTATACAAGTCGCTAATCATCCCAGTCCTGCAATATGGCGCAGAAGCATGGACAATGACAGCAGCGGATGAAGCGGCGATTGGCGTGTTTGAACGAAAGATTCTTCGGAGGATTTATGGACCTTTAAAAGTTGGCGATGTTTTCCGCATTCGAAATAATGACGAACTGTATGAGCTCTATGGGGACACCTGTCTGGTCAAGCGCATAAAGCAACAGCGGCTGCGCTGGTTAGGACATGTCACCAGGATGGACGAAGAAGCTCCAGTAAGGAAAGCTTATTATTCGAAGGCGGCTGACTTCGGAGGAAGAGGCAGGCGGGGGGAGACCTCGACTGAGATGGGATGACCAGGTTCGGGCAGACCTTGCCAAGCTTGGTTTGACCAATTGGTCCCAGCTCGCACGGAGCAGAAGCGACTGGCGGACATTGTTGGCAGCGGCCGAGACCGTCGAACGGTTGTGATGCATGCATCGGGCCAATCAAGAAGAAGAAGAAGACCTCTATCTCTTACCATCTCTGAGATCTGTTTGTTCATACGGACGGACAGACGGACAGACGGACAGACAGACGGACAGACAGACGGACAGACGGACATGGCTATATCGACTCGGCTGTTGATGCTGATCAAGAATATATATACTTTATAGGGTCGGAAATGATTCCTTCTCCCTGTTACATACTTTTGCACAAACTTAATATACTCTATGTACCTTCGGTACAGAGTATAAAAATTCAATTGGAGCAACGAAAGAGGGGAAAAATGTGAGCAAGATTTATCAAACCTATTCAGTTGAGCGGCACTGTGAGGTTCGAACCTAATAGCCATTATAAGCTGTAGCTCCGTTGCGTTCTGGTGCTACTTCAGCAGCAAAATAAATACTGAGCATTGTCCTTTGTAGGTACAGAGCATATTACAGTCGGGCTTGAAGAATTTTTTTTAATATATTTTTTTTTTTGCAAAATTTGACAAAAATAATAAAAAGACACTGTTGTCTTCTGCAACAATATCAAATATTTCGAAAACGAGCAAAAACGAGCAAAATGTACTAATTACACCATATCATATACATGTTAGTGGACACAATTCAATTGTGACAATTGCATTTTTGCAAAGGAACAAGTGACATTTAGGTTTGACTAGCCTAAAAAATACCACAGCAACCACACATAACAAGTGAGAAAGTCGGACCAACCCGAATAACAAACACTTACCCGGTGTATATGCTAAATGCGTCGCTGCCACTGTGTTCATCTCTAAGTTTTTTTCTCTCTCTCTCTTCTCTCTCCTCTCTTTGATGCATGCAATGCGGTGTTGATTGCGTGTGCGTGGGGGGCGCCTTTATTACACTTTTTTCCCATAACGAGAACCGCTCATCCGATCTTTATCATTTCTTCGGCAAAAAGATAGATACTAACAATGACTAACTATCTCAAAAAAGGTACAAATCTATCTACAAAACTGTGGGAGATATGATGTTTTTCAAATTGCGGGGGCGCGGGAGAGGGCGTGGGTTACACTGCTCGACAAAATGAGAGTCGATTTTCCCCCATTGGACCAAACCAACTTTTTCTAAAGTAAATTGACCCGCTGATCACGAAAATCGCCATATAAAAAAATTCTATCGACGCGTTATCGAGATATTATCGATAAACGGTTTTTTCGATTTTTCCAAAAGTTGCCTCCACTTAAACTCTCATAACTTTTTTGTTTTTCAATCGATTTGAAAGCTCTAAACAAATTTTAAAAGAAAATACTTGGCCAAACAGTTTGTTCTCGGACAAAAATGAGCTGGGATCTGTGCTGTTAGAGCTATGGGCTCAAATAAAGAAAAAAATTATTTTATTTTGCTAAATTTCAAAATTTATCGAAATTAAAACGCTTGTAGATTCATAACTATACAAAATTGTTATGTTTTTTTTAATTGGACAGTAAAAAATACTCAATTTACTTTAAAATAAGACCTCACATACAGAAATCGGACATGAAATGGCTTTTTTATTCAAGTTTTTGTGAAAAAGGGCAGACTGACAAGTTTTCAAATTACTTCAGCATTTACAGAAACCAAGTGATTCTTACACTCAAGAGTCAGATAATTTGATGTTCCCCTGATCGTACGTTACACTGTGACGGTATGACACTTAAGTGTGACGCTACTGGACGCAGTGTAAACCGAACCTTAGTTGCTGTTAGAAATTATTGATGGCATGTTTACCCCTAGAAAAATTATGGTTAATCTTAATTTAATTTCTAAGAACGTTTGGTAAATTAAGTCCAGAAAAGGCCCAAATTTAAATGCAAAAAGAGCGTTAACTTATTTTGCAATGTTTACGGGTTGCATGTTAGAACTATCGAACGAGATAACAAAAAGGAGTCGCTTAAAATAACGTATTTTAATTACTTCAAACTGTCAATAAAAAATTAAGGTGCTAATTGGGTTCCACACCTGTTATGCGTAAATTGCCGTAGAATTTCGCAAAAGTAAGCTTCAGAAGAAAAAAAAATTTTGTATTTGATAGTCTAATGATTTAAAGGGTACAACAAGAGATCCAGAGTACGTTCGAAAAAATTGATACGAAATCTTCAGTATTTCTGGCTAGTTTTCAGGTAACACGGGCCTAGCCGAGCAATAATCAAAGATCCTTAATTGTCATTCCTACAGATTAATTCAAATTTTCATATAAAATTTTCAAATTAAAATAATTATCAACAGTTTTCACAATGTCTCTGAAATTTCACTTTCTGAACTCGAACCTTAACGCCTTTTATGAAAATTTGAGTGTCGAAAGCGATGAGCAACGAGAGAGGATTCACCAGGAAATGATGTCAATTAAGCACAGGTACCAAGGCAACAGGGGCTTTAATAATTATTGTCATGGACTCATCCGAGAGTCTCAAAGAATCGCATACTGCCGCAAAAAGTGGTGCCCTATATTTTTTGAATAAAATGAAATTTTAAAATGAAATTTCATTGATTTTGCAATAAATATGTTTTATTAGAATTATTCTACGCCTGAGCTCATTAAAACCACTCACTTAAGTCAGAAAAAACAGCCCCAGCGGCATCTGAAGAAAACTATAGTTTTGTCTATTTCACCAAAAAAATTCATAAAAAATCCACCTTATGTCCGATTTCTGTATGTGAGGTCTTATTTTAAAGTAAATTGAATATTTTTTACTGTCCAATTAAAAAAACATAACAATTTTGTATAGTTATGAATCTACAAGCGTTTTAATTTCGATAAATTTTGAAATTTAGCAAAATAAAATAATTTTTTTCTTTATTTGAGCCCATAGCTTTAACTGCAGCTCATTTCTCGTCTCAGAACAAACTGTTTGGCCAAGTATTTTCTTTTAAAATTTGTTTAGAGCTTTTAAATCGATTGAAAAACAAAAAAGTTATGAGAGTTTAAGTGGTGCAATTTTCGTGATCAGCGGGTCAATTTACTTTAGAAAAAGTTGGTTTGGAGCTTTGGGGAAAAATGCTGTCGAGCAGTGTTATTGTATTGGCATGTCACCAGGGCAATACAATTTTTGTTGAAAAAAATTACTTGCAGGGCCATGACGAAATTCTAGGGATGCACAAAAAATTTTTGGAACTTGCAATTAGATTTCATGGTTCTATATTCCTTCACAGCAATTAAGCATTTTTCCAATATTCCAACATTTATTTTTTGACTTTATGACAAAATTTTGTCAATTCCGGCCAGGGTGGAATGGTTTAAATAGACACATATCAACCTTTCCCCAATTAGGCATCACAATGGGCCATAAGGAAGAAGTCCAAAAGTCCTTTGCGCTTTTGAAATACACAAAGAAGGTATTACTACTGATTAGCCAAGTAGTACAAATATTAACGTAGCATTCTTTGAATGTTGCTATTTAACATTTCAATAAATATTTTTTTGAGCCAATGCTTTATCAAGTTGCCTTCTTAAAACTCCCATAAACATTTGGAATGGGAATCCAATTTTCCTTCCATAAATTTATATCTTGATTTTCGCATATAACAGGCTGTAACTTTGCCTGCGGTCCTGACAAAATTGCCAAAAAATTACTATAATTAGTGCATATGTTAAACTATATGATGATATGGCGCCACTTAATGTCAGACAAATAGAATGGCTTGTAGCAAATGGTTTAGGTTGATAAAATTGCTATAAATCAAGTAAAATTTGACTTTGAAGGCCAATTTCGACACCATTGGCAATACTTATATAGAGTGTTTGCTTAGAAGCTAGAAGGTTCATAAAATCACCAATTAATAACACTAGTTTACAAAATAATAAAAATTATGCGATCCCGAGCGTTTGGCTGCAATTTCTAATGTACCTCAGTAAAATTGATATATGTGCATACGTATTTTGCTTTGTTATTTACATTTGCATTCTATTTCATTAGTGACATTATTTTTTTTACAAAGGTATTGGATATTGAAATTAAAAAATACATACGCATATTTTATTTAAAACAGTTAACTAACAAACAAAAATAATTAAATATAATTTCTTAGAAAATTGATATATGTGCAAATTTTTAAATGTGTGTATTTTTATATTTTAAATGGAAACTTATCTCCAAATGTAGTCTAGTGATATCATTAATATTAAATTGGGTTGCCATTTATCGTTTCCAGTAACGGCAACCGCCGGGGCATTGAATTAGCCAAGTTTTGTAAAACACTTAAATAAATATATTCCCACACCTTTACAATTGCTTCTTAAAGCTGCATCAAAGTGTCGGACTTCTTCACAGCGCCGAATTTTGTGGCAGAAATGATTTAGATCTGAAATTAATGCCGGCCACTGTAACAGCGGAATATTGTGGGACCTGAAATATGCATTTTTCGCCGGGCAACGTGTATGGAAGCTTTTTCTTGCTGAAATATCCAATT
Source organism: Lordiphosa stackelbergi (assembly GCA_018904235.1). Lineage (NCBI taxonomy): Eukaryota > Metazoa > Arthropoda > Insecta > Diptera > Drosophilidae > Lordiphosa > Lordiphosa stackelbergi. The sequence continues at coordinate 10,543 of JAEIFU010000026.1, forward strand.
GTCACCATGGAACTCGTCCGCGATTATGATAAGCTTTCTTTCCAGCATCTCTACATACATTTGCGCATTGATACGGCCAAGCCCTAATCGAATTTACAACTTGCCTTTAGCACTTAAGAAAGCCTATACCATGAGAGACTCGTCACCATGGTTGCGCTTGTAGCAGGTCGGTCGGGGATGTCGCATATCTCTACAAGTCCATCTGAGCCGTCTAGGTTAAACTATTTTTATCACTTAATATGAAGGATTCTATTCCTTCGTCCCAAATCATATTCTTTTCATAAATGCCCATTGGCGCATTCTTGTAATGTTGCTCGTGGCGCGGTTTAGGTACCTTGGACTGATTCTGAAGATGCAACTTCTTTCGGCAAATTTGCAGCTTGCGTTGTCGACATTTTGGTAGACTGAGCTCCGACTTAATTTGAGCGCAGCTCAACAATTTATTGGCTGCTAGAGTCCTTATGAGTTGCTTGGTGCTCTCATCCACCTTGGGAATCGCTGATTTTGACAATAATTTTGAGGACTATTCAAAAAATTTGGTTACTGTTTTACGACAGCTGTTCGTTAAACTGCGCTTACACCAATTTTTCTACCAGCTTCATGCATAGTTTTGATTTTTATCTACTTTTTAAGGGATAGTTCTTTTGTAAGTGCCATTTTTAGCCAAAATAACATGTTATCACTTGAAATTCACTTGATTGTTATGTTAATAATATTGCTTGCCACCCTGTTCAATATTTTGTCATTGAAACAGCCATTTAAGTTTACGCTATTTCCCATAAAAGACAAAAAACACAAATTGCACATATATCAATTTTCTATGAGAAACATGGGATCGTTCGCTTGTTTCATATAACTGCACCACAGATTAGGAGGTAATTAGAAGTGAACACTTGGCAATGCGACATGAAGTAAAAAAGAAAGAAAGTGTATACTCACAACCAATGCACCGTTATTGGATCGAAAGAAATAACAAAAATTTATTTTGCACATATATCAATTTTACTGAGGTAAGTCCCCCCGCTGAGTTCAAAAATCCATATCACGATTTTTTTAGTGGGCCGTTTTCGAGAAATCGCGGAAAAGCTAGATTTTTGATTCTGAAAAAAACACCTTTAGAAAATGTGTATATCTTCAGTATCGATTGATTCAATATAAAAAGGTAGTGTTTTTTGAAAGGTAATTGAACGCCCTATCATTCATTTGTACACCACTTCTTAATCCGGTGCTCGAATTCGGCGTTATAAAGGCTTTTATCGGCAACATTGCATTAAATTTATGAATTTTTTAAAAAAAGCTAGATTTTAAGTGCGATTTTCACCACGAAAAAATTGTGCAAAATTTATTTTATTGCTGGTCACTAAACATTTATCCATTAAAAATACAACGCCACATAATTCAATTAAATCCGTTGAAGAATTTAGAAGTTACACAGGTAATTTTTTGGGCTCTAGGAAATCCCGTGCAACTATTGATTTGTTTTTATACTTTGCACGAAGGTATAAAAAGAATATAGTAAGTTTGGTCATGCACTGCAATTGGAAATATAAACACATTAATCGTTCAAAATCGCACTTAAAAATATTAGATAACATTAAAACATTCTTAACGGGTGGACAGAATTTTCCACAAAATTACCAGAACCATATTAGTGGACGTATATAATTCGAAGATAAATTCGAAAACTAATAATACATAATATATTACTTATGAGCATATAATGTAATCATTATTTCTTACATTTTAACTACGTAAAAAATACGAAATATGAAATCTATATAATTTTACTTTAAATGTGAACTTTGTTGGATTAGTGTTGTTACGCAGTAATAAAATCCCTGTAGTTCGGGAGGTCGCCGGCCGGCTGGAGAATGTCAACCGGGTTCTGGCTCCAGCTGCCGGCCCCCATACCAGCTCTCATACCAGATTTTATATGGGATGTCATGAAATCCGGACACCGCCGCCAGCAGCGAGACAAAAGTGTCCAACCGAGCGGAAGGCTGTTTGGGTAAGCCTTATGGCGGGCGGTATGGACTATAGATAAACCAGGCGGTTTTATCACCCGAAAGACCAAAAGAAAAATATATTTTGTTTTTTTCACTTTCATATATATACATTTGTTTCATATACATTACCACCAACCACCGCAACATCACAACACATTTTTTAGAATTTGTTGAAAGAACTCTGAAATTTTTTTTTTTTATAAACATACCTTTACTGGGATTTGAACTCGGGACCGTACGCTTCTCAGTCGAATGCTCTAGCTCAGTGCTACTTTTGCTAAGATCAAAAGCCGAACTAAATGTGCTATATATATTTGACATATTTTATTAAGTTCTCATTTAAAAATTTCTTAACTTAAGTCAGATGTGCATACAAACGCACATCTTTTCATTTAGCTTTAATCAGAAATATAATGATTGTGCATTCGCGTCTGACGCGTCTGCTGATTTAGAGTATACATAGTCGGGTAGACGAATGTCGGCGGATAAAAACCGCAATGTACCGAATGCTTAACTCAAAAAGCACACATCCTCACGAAATATTACTTATTGACCCTACTAGAATCTGGCAGCTTGACTTGGGGGAGGTGCTTCGGTCTTAGCGTCATAACTATATACAAATGCTTCTTCATCAGTTCATTCTCAAACTTAAGAAAAATTTTGAACAATGATATCTGTCGAAAAGAAACAATAAGTACAACGTGGCTGATCATGCCATCATAGGTACATTTGTTGAGAAAAGGTGTACCAACATAAAAAAAGAGTACACCACCAAATTTAAAAGTTGGTCTTTTTTACCAAACCTTATATTTGCTTCTATTATTCCCATCATATAAGACGGTTCCAAATCATCCAAACCAGTAAAAGTCTTAATTTCTATCTCAGGGATCAACAAAGGGGAACGACATATAATTTGCAAACTTTAGATATTGCCAAATGGTTAACAAAAATGTAGCCTTTTGTGGTGCAGCAGGAAGTGTGTTTGCCTTCTGTGCGGGAGGTTGAGGGTTCGATCCCCGCCTAGGAACATCTAATAAAAAGTTTTTCTTTCTTTAAAAACTTTTACACAACCGCGGTCTTACATTTTCTGGGTACACTCTGGTATTGCTGTACGCATCGGTCTGGCTGATGGTTATCCTTAACAGACTTGCCGGGTGGTTAACGCAAATGACCACTCCGATGGTTGTCCCAAATCGCTTGGCGGATAGCTGACATTTCAAGTATAAGTTCTGATATTGCTGTGCAGATCGGTCAGTCCGATGTTTACCGTTAGCCGAATGCCAGACGGTTATCCGAAAATGTGCTGGCGTATGGCTGTTCCGAAATAACCTATCGGATGGTTGGCATATTATGTATAACCTCTGGTATTGTTGTTCCGATCGGCCTGTCCATTGGGTTACCCTTAGCTGAATGCCGGGTGGTAAGTGGTAAATGGCCTGGCCGATGGCAGTCCTAAAACCGCCTGGCGGCTGGCTGACAATTTGTGTGCGAACGTCTGGCGTGGCTGTGCTGATCGGCCAGTCCGATGATTACCCCTTAGCAAACTGCCGGATGGTTGACTTAAATTGTATGAGCGTCTGGGGGTACTGTGCCAAACGGGTCACCGGATGTTTTACTTTTGGCAGCACCCGACACAAAAAATCTACTGGGATGATTTAGATTTATCTCAGAATTTAGTTTTTTCAGTATTAAAAATAAGTAGTTCTTATATCGGTACGTACCGGTATACCGAAATAAAAATCCGGGTACCGTATCGAAACCGAAAACCGAAATTCACTTCGGGTCGTACCGGTACCGGAACCGGAGGTGAAATTCGTTTCGGGATTAAGCCCTGCTTTACAGCCATCCTGTACCATTAATACACTTATTTTTAAACATATCCTTGAAATATTTTTTGCGAATCTTGCATCACTCTACGTATATCCAGGACAATCACCCAGCACTCATCTTTGTTGACCGAGGCCAAGTGAGATAATGTTTCTCATGCTGTCACGGTGGTGTTGTCGTCATCGAGCGTCACAGTTTCAATTTAAAGAATAAATGCACGCACATTCGCGTAGACACAATAGGAAAGAATTTTGAGCAGACAGGCACTAAAGCTTCTAGCAGCTGCACTTTAAACTTTCCCCCATTTAACTCGCCTGTCCCCAGTCGCATTCATTCATTCAGACAGACAGACTGTATGCGTATGCTAAACACAATTACACAGTCACTTGTGGAACACGTGAGAATCAACAACAACTACAGCTGATCTAGAGGCGAGGCATTTCCGTTACATTGCATTCGAAAAAGTGTTTTTTCATTGCCATTGTCACTGCACACAGTTTTGCAGTCATTGTCTGCTTGCCTTCAATGCAAACATTGAACTTTAACTGACTGCCCGACTAGCCGACTATTGATTCATATTAATTTCCTGCATTTTGCATAAAGTGAGAGAAATTGCGAATTGCAAGCGAGCAGAGCTTTGACTGCAAATCAATCAGAATCGTATTCAGAGTCGACTGCGACGACGCATAAATTTCATTAAATTCCAAGCTGTCGCTTAACAAATTCAAGAAAGTCAGAACCGTTTGACACAATCACATAGCTTATGGAGTGATGTGGGGCTGAGCGGGGAGGCAAGCATATCAGAAATCACTGGCATAGAAATCTCGTTTCCCATGCTGAATGCTTGCATTATTACTCCGCATCTATTGTATTAGCTGGAATGCATTTCCATTTCAAAAGCGTTTTATAAATAGCTGAGCATTGTAATTGGCAACTGTCGATGGCGATGTCGATGCCGGTGTCGATGCTGATGTCTAGAATATCTAGCGCAATTCACCTGCCAAACGGATTGTTGATTGTGACTTTCCCAGCTGACTTTCGCCGTTGCCTTCACGTGCCTTTTGTTTTTAGCCATGCGGAAATGGTTTTACCGGCAACCAAATTTCGTTATCAACAAAAGTTTTTCTTCTTTTCGGGAGAAAGAAAATAAAAGATGAGAAAAATAGGGCTGGCAGGAAGGAAGGCGTCAAAGGAAGACAAAGTTTTACAAAAAAATGGACAATCAAAAAAAAAAAAACAAAAACGGGAAGGCCATTCGCTAAGCTTACTCCGTCTGTGCCGATGTTTTTATAACCTTGCAAATAATGTTTTTGAAATATCAGAGTTTAAGAACGCTGGTATTAAAATTAAAAAACTTGTATTATTTTTTTTCAGATAGTCATCTGATTTCAATCGCCGAGTTAGTTTAAGAACGATTAAATTAAAAATAAAAAATAATTTGCTCACTGGGTCCTAGTTGCCGATGATTTCTATGTAAGCTATGAGATATTCATCCAACTTTGACTTTGAAATTTTGCAAATCTGTTTAAAAGCATTAGTATGGGCCGAGTTAGGGAACACGAACATTGAAAACAAAAAATTCTTTCACTCTAAGACCCATTTCACGTCCGATGTTTCCTTTAGCAGCTTAAAGATATTGATCGAGCCATCGTTCCAAACTTATAATACACTTTTTAGTGTTAGAAAGAAAATCTGCACTTTTTTTCACTGGACCCAGTACAGATTCTTATAGCATTTCCTCAGGTTCCTGGGGTGCCACAGAAACCTCTTTCAACCAAATTCCAACCGAATTTCAATTCTTAGGTGCCACAGAAATTTCTTTTTGTTGGTTTCAAACCTCTAATGTTTTGTTAGGAGATTTTACAAAGCTCTTTTCTCACTAGCGCTTTTTGTCGAAGTGGAGCCCTCTACATGACAGTTAGCGGATTAAGGGATGGAAATTAATATCTTATGTTTGGCGCCAACAAATTTTAAAATTTTGCATTATATTGGTGGAGAATGCGTCTTAAAATTGAATTATTATTTAAAAATGCATCATAAAACATATAACACAATCAAAAAATTTCAGTTAATCATTAAATAAACACACATCTAAAATAGGGGAATTTTTTTGTCAAAAGATTCAGCCTTGTTTTTAGAGATGGAACATCAATTGGAACATCTGGTGTTCCAACTAGATTTTCTAATTAGAAAATGAAATCTCTAGAAGTTCTGTGGCACCAACGAATTTTTTGAGACATTTGCAAACCAACCGTCGGCAAAATCACTAGAGATTTCTGTGGCACCCCCGACTATGATTTTCCTAACACCGCTAAATTGATTTAACGTCAGCGACTAGATTGATATACCAGAGATTAAAACCGAAACGAATATGAAACGGTTAGGGTTAGTGTATCTGTTTTAGCCTATCGCTTTCTACCGGTTATGGTTATATAACGATTGTGGGATATCAGTCACAGTACGGTTATTACACAGAAAAAAATAGAGGAAAGGTAGCTTCGGCTTGACCGAAGTTTATATACCCTTGGCTATACGATATATTCACCGATTTTGATCAAATTCTTCAAAATTGTGATAGAACAGATAACATTCATATCTGGAAAGTATACAGACCATTGAAAAAAAGTTTATCTCACCAGACCTACTTTTTGGACCGATCGTTCCTATGGCAGCTATATGCTATAGTCATCCGAATTGAATTAAACTTGACAGAATTGTGTGGTTGTATTTAATATTGATCGGTGAAAAGTTTGGGAGCGATAGCATTGAAACCAAAAAATTTTTTCCACTAAGACTTTTTTCCAGACCTATCTTTTGTATGGCAGCTATACTATGTAGTTGCCCGATTTGCACAAAACTTGCTGATATTATGTGAAAGCATAAAAAACTTATAAATACGAGGTTTGGTAGCGATAGCATTGAAAACAAAAAGTTTGTTTAAAATTTTGGCCACGCCCCCTCCCGCCCCCGCAATTTGAAAAAACGTTATATCTATATATCTAAAACGTTATATCAGTTTTAAAGATGGACGATTCGTACCTTCTAGAGATATTTAGTAATTAGCAAAATGAATCGATTTGCCGAAGAAATGATAAAGATCGGATGAACGGTTCCGCTACCACCCCTCCCACCCTAAAAAAAATGTTGCATACTTTTCGGATGGTAAATGAAATTGATATTTGTTAATTTCATTATTACACAGCAAAAAAAAATTAGTTACAAATGGCTGGTAGTAAATCCTACACTACTACTATGCTCTTCATTTTTTAGCTAAGTACGATTAGTTATTGTTTTATAGCAGGGAATCAAACCGAATCGAACTTCGGTTCCGGTTCTGTTACACAGAGAAAAAAACAAAAGCTACACGAAAATGTAGGATTTCTACACGTTTCGACCGGGATTTTCAACCCATTACTTTTGTGTAGCTTTTCTGCACGCCGCATGTTGAAATGAGAAAGCTAAACGCGGCGTGCAGAAAAAGCTACACGCGCCGTGTACAATTCAGAAAGCCACACGCGCGTGCAGAAAAGCTACACAAAAGTAGTGGGTTGAAAATCCCGGTCGAAACGTGTAGAAATCCTACATTTTCGTGTAGCTTTTTAATTTTTTTTTTTTTTTGTTAAATTTTTATTTTTTTTTACTTACTCTGGTAGATTTGAAATCCCTGCCACTTGGACTGCAGCACGATTGGAATGATGTTTTAGACGTCTCCGCCACGTAACGCGTGTAAGGCAAGGCCTCTAAGACATTACTTGTATTGAATCTGCTAAAGGCACAATCCAATATTTGCTTGCTTGTAATTCTCAAGTTCTAATTCAACGCAATCGCTATTTATATACAGGCAACAGAAATTTGCGCACGATTCGTGTAGATTTTCAACACGCAGCGTTTAGATTTTGTAAATCCAAACGTACATTTAGAAATCCCACACGTCACGTGTGACAACCAGCTTGCTAAACGAAAAATATAAAAATTCAGTACTGATGTGGAGCTACATTTTTCGTGTAGAATTTCCACACGCGCGTGTAGGATTTCAATATCCAAACGTTAATGTAGAAAACCTAAACGTCCGTGTGGTATTCAGATTGCTGCATGAAAAATGTAGAATTATTTGGGGAAATGAGCTGATTTTCTAATGTCGTGTAGACTTTGCCTTTGCACACGCAGCATTTAACTTTTCTACATTTGCATTTAGATTTTTAATTTCTACACGTCGCGTGTAGCTTTTCTGCACGTCGCGTGTGGCTTTCTAAATTCTACACGCAGCGTGTGCAATTTAACAGGGCGAAATACGTTGCGTTTAGGTTTGACGTTTCTACACGCGCCGTGTAGCCAATTTTGTTTTCTCTGTGTACGTACCGAAACTTCCGTTTTGGAAAAAAGGTTCTGTTTTGGTTCTATTTTATTTCGGTATTTGGTTCCGTACCTGTACCTATATTTTTATTTTGTTATATTTTAATATTTTTGCAGGCAGATCAAGTTTATTTTCAATTTTTGCCACGCCCCCTCCCGCCCTGCAATTTGGAAAAAACGTTATATCTCCCTTAGTTTTGTAGATCGATAATTCGTACCTTCTAGAGATAGTTAGTAATTATTAATACGTATCGATTTGTCAAAGAAATGATAAAGATCGGATGAGCGGTTCTCAACACTCAGAGAAAAAACCAAGCCGATTGTGCTTGATATCAAGCAGTTTTGATATCAATTGTACGGTAAGACGGAATATTCTTGGATCCATGCCGAAAATACTTAAATCAAGCACGAATTTCTGAGACGTTCGAAGTGAAGATTAATTGTCTTCTCCTAAGCAAGCAGATTTCGTCCTAAAAAAACAAAAAGAAAAAATCTAAATTGAAGCCGATTTCTGTCTCGCCGATTCGTGCTAGATTTCTCTGGGTGAAGTTATGAGCGAAATAGACCAAAACCCCCCTCCCCCGTGTTTATTGTGTTCTTGTGGTTTGCAACGCCCCCTGCAAACATTTAAATTAAACTTGAACAAAGCTTTGTTGATCAACCTGTTCTAGTCTCGACAAGTTATGTGTTATTTAAAACCATTAAGTGAAACTTCAACATGAATTTAACTTATTTGAATATTAATTAAAATATTTGGGGTGACTAAGCTGCATTAAAGATAATTGTTCCTCCACCCACAAAATGTATAACATTTTAAGGGTTTTTTTCTGTAGAGCGTAATTACCACACCGGGTCTCATACAATGCATCATCAGCAATTCAGATCGGACTTCGTAGCGTATGCGTAATATTAAAATATCGAGCAAGTTTTTTGTTGAACTGTTGGCACATGCACAGAGAAGAGAATTCTGCGTGTGATTTCTTGCACATACTAGCTGGCCTCTAAATCTTGCTATCTGACAGTGACACTACTTCTAGCTGGTTTTTTAAACGAGCATTCGCAATTTGTGGCATAAAAGCGAATAAACATTTTCGAAATTTAGAATTGATTAAATATTTATAATTAGTTGCGGTTCGACTGAGGATTACCCATTAGTGTGTAAGAGAAAAAGAGAACTTAAATTGAGTGTTAGAAGAAGTACTGAAGAGTCTGAGGTTCAGTCTGCAGAAGCTATCCTGGGTTTGGCCGTGCAATATTAATTTACTATTTTTTTTTTAAAGGGTTACTCGTTAACTTATTCGCCTTCGACAGTCATTCGACATTCTCTTAGTCACTCAATTTGTATACATACATACTTACATAGATATGCCGGTGGCTGTCGTCATTCATAAATCGTCTCGCCTTGAGCTTGAACTTCGTTCTCCACAAATTAGCAGCACTTTGATCATCAATTCATTCACAAGCCCTTCACACATATTTGGCAGAAATAAAAGTAGTTCTTTTCCAATCTTACTTATTTTTGGCATTTATGGTGTTTTTGACTTTTCACGCTGGCAACAAGAGGCACTAGAATTTTTATTGATTTCTCCGGCGGCTCTTGTTTCTCATGGATTTGGATTGTGTCGGTTTCCACACGACAAAATTGTTTTGTGTTTTTATTTCGGTTATTAGCCAAACTGGCGGCACAGTGAAAATAAAAACCAAAATGAACAGCCATCGGCAGCATCAGCAGCGGCTGAAAATGTGTCAATAGAATTGGATGTGGTTGGGCATAAGAGAATTCCAAATGCCCTGAGATCAAGAGGGAAATAAAATCAGACAACTCCACACAGAGTTCTTGTACAAAAACGTTTAAATTAATATCGCTTTGTAATTAGGTTAGCGACTGTATCTTTGTCGAGTGACGAATCGTTCAAAAATTCAAAAGCAAGTATTAAATGAAATTAGCGGAGTAGCTTTTATAATCGTGAACAACCAAAACATTACTGAAAACAAACAACAACAAAATAAACAACAAAATGTTTTAGAGTGTAGTTTTGCTATTAAAATCTCAACTTTTAGAATTTTGTGAGTTAACCCGATTTTAGAAGGGAATTTACGAAATTACGGCTGATATTTACAATGTCTACAAATATGTTGTCCCGCTTTGCTGAAATGTTCTGTGAGCTATATCATTCTTAAAAATTCCACCAAATTTCTCAACTGAAATTTTATGAATATTTCATTTTCTATTTTGGATTAAGGGTCGATTTCACGTCTTCTAGATAGCTGCAATGTGCCAAACTGCTGCTTAACTAAAAATTTACTTTGTTATAATTAAGTTTATGTGGCAGATAGTGCTATGTAGGAAATGTGAAATCGGCCCTAAGAGTTGGAAACATCACAAGAAAATATTTGGCTGTTGTTAAAAAAATGCTATGATATGTTACTAATAAGGTAAGGCAACGGAAAATTCTTTTTCGCATTCACTATCCTGAAAAAAATCCGAGATATCCAGACTAAAATCAGTCCCAAATTACGCAGAAGTCGATCAGTCCTGGATTTTCTCAAACTAAGAACGAAAGTATTGACTTGAGTACGGAATTTTAATTCCGGAATTCTTGTCATGATCACGATTTTAGCTTGGGAGAACTTTACTTTAGCTCGATAAAGGCTTATTTTAACAACACACTAGATTGATTTTATCTTGTTATTTGAGCTCGATTTGGTCTCTCAGTCTGATTTAATCAAGAGTGTCCGACATTGAATAAAGCTCTATATTCGTACTCGATTTCATCTCGAAATCGGATTGTTGCAAGAATACTCGAGATTAAATTAAGCTCGATATTAAACTATATTTAATCTAAAAAGCAATCCTAAAAGCAATCCTCCATTTTGCAGCAATGCAAAAATGCCCGAGAATGACTTGAGCTCGATGCTTAAGCTCAGTTTGACCCAAAAAAAAAAAAAAACGCACCCCACAAGAACACCGTGCTACTATTAAAATGACCTTTTTGATTTTCAAACTAGCAAGAGCTCATTATTTGATGACATACAACTGTAGAAAAGGACAAAAGCCACGCCACATTGGATTCTGGTCGCTATTAAAGTCTGTTCAATAGACTGGTACGTACCGAAACTTTGGTTTTGCTAAAAGGTTCTGTTTTGGTTCTATTTCGTTTCAGTATTTGATTCCGTACCGGTACCCAGATTTTTATTTCGGTACACCGGTACGTACTGGTCTGAACAGATAAAAATAACGAAAAATTTTAAACGTTAGTCCAAACAAAGTGGGTAAGCAAGCTATACACATGTACGTGTACATGAATTATCAAGTTTATTCGAGTGTGTTCGCCATAGAGAATAGACAAGTTTGTATTCAAAGCATGATTAAAATAATATTTAAAGAACAATGTCTTCACCAAACTCAAAGTTACTCAATCTAAAAATTACAAAGAGTGTAAATTAATTTATCGCTTTTTCGTTTGGGTTGGGGTTGATAGCGACCCAAACTTATGTTGGTTAACGATTGTGGGTCAGCCTATCTTTTACAGACATTCTATGAAATTTTCAACCCTCGGACTCTCGCTCCCATCAGTAATCGCTACGAACGCGCCCAATGATTTATTCCTAGAAGCCAAATATCGGTCAATGTATTTCCCGCCATCTGATTTCATAGTGGAGACGTAATAAACTTAACACCAGAGAATAAACGTTCTACATTCCGGGCTGATCACGTGTTAATAAACCTCTCGAGGTTTTTCATCAGGGATAACGGCCTTCCATCAACCAAGCATAGAGAAACACACGCATCTCGAATAGTCTTTATATTAATTCACACACGAATGATAGGCTTAAACAATTCATCAAAGCACCGGGAGCTAGCAGTTTGCTTTTTTGTTGCTGTATTTTTTTTTTAGTCTTTCACACATAAACATACATGTCCAGTAGATCGGTCCCCATGTATATGAAATTTTTAAGGGCATGCTCTCACCGAAATTTTATTTGATACGCAGAAGTATTAATTTGAAGCTAAACATACCGAATGTCGCAGCTGGCGATGCTTGACATGTCACATTTAGTGATTTTACTTTTTGTCTAAACAAATGTGTACTTAGTTAAAAGTAAAGGCTATGGAGGACCCTTTCCCAGACGACGTGATGAAGATAAATAACTGGATTTCAAATGGCGCATATTTGCAAAGTAAGTATAAGGAGCTGAGTATTCATGTCGTTTTTTGAAAATATATGTAAATAGCAAATGTAACTCTTTAGACAGGACACACAACAAGCCATAATGCTGCTGTGACCTTTTTAGCGCTTTGCAAGACAACGTACAATGCGAGAGGTGCGAAACCAAGAAAGCTGCAGACCAGGCGTTTTTAGCGTTTTTACTATAGGTCTCTGAAGGCGTAAACTGCTACATGTACGGCAAGGTTCCCCCAAAAGAGAGCGCGGAAATGTGACTGTCTCTCTCTCTTACACACAGGGAGTATGTTCGTGTCCCAGGGTCTATGGCTGGGGAACTCTGATATACGGGTTCGAGCAAGAGGCATACCAACATGGTGACTTCTGGTTAAGCAACATTCGCGTGGACACGAGGCATACAGTGAGAGAAAAATGTTTCCAGTTAGAGGGGTGTCCACACTTGACGAATTCAATTTAATAGTGTATATAAATTACATTTTGATAGAGTATGAAATAAAAAAATTTTGTATAAAATGTTTTGATTTAATTTTAATGGCAGATTATAATGAACTGAACTTATACTACAAAGATAAGAAAAAATATTAAATTAATAAAAGCTAGTATCAAATGAAACAAAAAGTTTGATTGTTGAATTATCAAATTAATAAGACCTAGTGACACTACTTAATATACTTAAAAATTAATACAATAAAGTGTCAACCTGATACACGTTAGTATCAATTTGAAATCCTCGAAATATCATGTTAATACTTTCGAAGATATCAATTTGATACTCGGAGTATTAGAGAGAATTCGATACTCAGTAGTTTCAAATTGATGTCTAAATTGTGTAACTTTGATGACAACTTTTTTTTGGGTGTACAAATGTAGATTTCTTTTTGAATTTTAAACAATGACAGCAATTGAAATGAACTAATAACTTCGTTTGACAAAAAAAATTGTATTTGGTGAACGCGTCGTATGATTAATATTTTTTTAATACGTTAAGTCCCTGTCGCGCCCATTTAAAATTAAAATAAAATTTTTTGATTTTATTAGATTTGATTAGCTTTGGGAATGCTGAGACCTCCTTTTTCCATTTTGCCGGTTTGGGGACCGCTCTAATGTCCAGACATTAGAAACAATATCTGCTGTCACTCTATCGCGCTCTACATCGTTGGCGCCATTCACAGCTCTGAATATAGCGATGACAAAATGACTTGGCGGCAGCTGCAGATATTAAAAAAAAATAGTACAAATTACTTAGAATCGAAACTGTACTATGCTTAGGTTCTTTGTTCTAAAAATAACTGTTCTCGAATACCGGTACACAAAAAATTAAAAATATCAGTTCCGGCTGCGGTACGGGTTCTGAATTTTAATCGGTTCTTTTCGGTATACGGTTCCGGTTTCGGAACCGAGATTTTCTCTCTCAGTAAGGAACTAGCTCTCGGATTCATTTCTCTTTGATATTGGAAATTCGTACTTACGTCAATCCCGTGTCAAGCAGGATCCGTACTTGAATTGAGCCGTGTAGGATTGTTCCAAACCTTGCGTAGAGTAGAGTCAAGTACGACTCGTAGTTCATTCCGGTCAAGATCAAATCAACTTTTTTGAGCTTGCTTTTTTTGCCATTTTTTTCTGTGTGTATAAATTGTTGAACCTCAGGGTTGACACACAGTAGATGCTTATATTTTTAGCAGTTTACCGATAAGAGTTTCATGATGCACCTAATGACTAAAAGCTGCCAAGTCCAATGGAGCTGCGAATCCAAACGAAAATGTGTGAGAAGATTTTCCATGGCTAGTTACTTCACAGATGCCGCCAAAAGCTGGTAAAGGTGACCGGATGTGTAAAAGTTCTTAAGAAAAAAACTTTATCTTAGATGTTCCGAGACGGGCTGGAACCCACGACCTCCCGCACAGCAGGCACTCATACTACCGCTGCACCACAAATGGACAAAAGTTGCTTATCGAGGGTCGCGAAAATATTTCAACCACCTTTGATGAGTAGTTTTTATGTCATTCCTCGAAAAATTCATTAACTCAAAGAATTAGAATTTTCCCAAATTGACAAGGAACATTTTTTCACGCAAATTACCTAAGATTTGAGTGTATGTAGTTCTTTTGGTTTCACAATTAATGCAAGCAGCTCGTGTTCGACTCCCCTTTATCATATATGCAGTAAGATATATGGCTAACTGAGGATCATTTAAATTGCGCAGTTCCTTCGAAATAGTGATACACTATTAAAGATCTTATATTGGTGGCTTATGGAATAGCAGCAAATTAAAATGGCCCAGTTCTTAAAACATTTTACATCTTTAGATTTTTCCATATGTTGATAAACTTATAGCAAAACTTATACAAACACTTAAGCTTAAACTTATACAAAACCGATATTTTGTAGAAATTTGCTTGTGCAAACGTAATATTTATATTTCTGTTTTATTACCAGTTGCTAGGAACTTTTTGTGGTTTAACCTTGCCACGTGTCGCTTTTAGCTGGGCTGTAAATTTTTGCTTCGCAGAGTTTCCACTTTTCACATTTCATTTCAATTCTCATAAGTCTTCACTTAGCCAGCTGAGCAGAACAAATCAACCTAGTCCAAATTCATGGATGTAGAGCGCAAGAGTAAATTATATGATAACCGCTTTCTTCTACGTTTTGCCCGCACCCACATGAGCAGACTCCAACATGATGTCATGCTCTTGCCCAAGCGAGACTACCCAACCAGACTAGAGGGGCAGCGCTGTGCACAGCAAGTGGCCAAATTTGGTAGTAACTACTGGTTAACAGTTTGACAGTCACTCGTTCTTCATGGGGAATTCCCCATGTGAAAATGTACTGCACTTTGTTCGCACTCGCACTGTGGCGTTGCATAAGTGCAGCACGTGCTAAAAATAGAGTGCAGTGAAGTTTGTTTACCATTGCGCCCACATGACGCAGTGGGTGAATACCAAGAAATTTATGCAAAAAAAAAACAACAACCAAAAATGATAATAACAATGATTGGTTAATTAAATGCATGTATTCGTATTTGCTTATGTTTATTTTGCTGATTCTCGCATTTGTCATTGACAAGTTGACTCTGACGCTGACGAGCTCTCGAGCTGACTCAGCATATTAAGGAAAGATAGTGACAAAGTGCAAGGGCCCTTCCAAAGTACCAATACATTTCCTACTTGACCTTTCGCTTGTTTCCTAGACCCTCTCCTTTTTGGTCTATTAATAGCTAGAAGAGCTCCAATTTGTACTATTTATTGAGTTTCGTATTTACTCAGGGGCCCGATGACCACAGTTAATAATGGAAATGCAAAATTGTCACGTCAATAAAAAATATTTTCAATACGCTTGTTCAGTCGCGGGAGGGGTAAAAATAACCAAAATGGTTTGGGCTAGTAATAAAAATTGCATAATATTGAAAGAAAGAGAGAGCAAGATCGATTCACAAAATCGAGAATAATCAAGTGAGAAAGTCGATGAAGCCCAACTGTAATGTACTCTGTACCAGTCTTATAGCCGATTTCCACCAAAGTTATGAAACTTCATTTCTTGAAATGACAAAAAATGAAGAAAATGATATCATTTCTTCCATACGATTTGTCACTTCATTTTGTCTTTTATTTCTATAATTTCTTAATAATGATAACAATTGCCACGAAAAAAAAGTTAAAGTATTAAGTATTTAGCTTTCTGCTGATAGTTAAGGGTGATGGCAATGAGGAACTACTTTCATAAAGAGATATGTCTAAAATTAAGTTAAAACGGACTTGAATTTAGTAGTCACAATATTAAGAAATCCGACTTGAATAAATCAGATTTTACCCAAATTAAGCACGAAAATTCTAAAAACACGTAAAAATCAAACTTAAAATAGTATTTAAGTTTTTAAATAACACTGTGCGACAAATTTCAACTTTCTTCAAAACTACCAAGCTACACTATGCGGAATCGATAGTGCTACCCGAACTGAGTAAGTCCCTATCAGCGTTTGGCTAGATTGAAAGCACCTTTTTATGGACCCTCAAAGTTTTTGAAATTGGGTGTGCCATCCAAAAAAAGGTGTCATTAGTTATTGGGCAAACAGCTCATTCAGTTTTAGTGATAGCTGCAAACTGTCTTCGGCAAAGTTGTAGCTGACAGTCCAGAATAAATTCTTCATACAAAGGTTTTTGAAAAATTCATGTTTTCCGGGAGTATTTCTTAAAAAACTTTTTTTTAAAAACGTATTTTTTTACTTTTTCGAGTATAAGTCTTAAAAAATCAGAATTTTTCGCATACTTTCTTTGGCAAAAAAGAAGCTTTTAAGATACCAAACAAATCCTCGGAACAAGGTTTCACAATCTGATCACTTCTACATCCTCTAAAACGGCCCCAGAAGTGTGAATTTCCAAAAAATTCAGTTTTTTGTTGTTTATTAAATACTCAAGTTTTTGACCAAAATAGCAGCCACTTAAATTTTTTTAAGCTTGTAGAGCAAAACATTACTTGTTTTATTTGTTGTTATCAATGAATAACGAAAAAAATGATTTTTTTATGGTTTTTCAAAAAATTCTGTAATTTATCAGCAAAAAGGTTGCCAATTTAAGACTGTATAAAATATTTTAACATGCTAATTTAATTTTTTCACAAGTTGAGATAAAATAAGTGGAAATATTGAATTTTTAAGAAATTTTTGTAAAATAATTAATAATAAAATAAAAAAAATTAAAAAGAGTAAAATTTGTACGCTAATTTGATGTCAACGGCATCGATGCACATTGCTAATGACTAACTATCTCTAGAAGAAACAAACCCTCTATCTACAAAACTGTGGAAGATATGTCGTTTTTTCCAAATTGCGGTGGCGGGAGGGGGCGTGGCCAAAATTTAAATTAAACTTGTTCTGCCTGCAAGTTCTTCCCATTAAAGTTTTTATTTTCATTACACTTACAAAAAAGCCTGGGACGGGGACCTATAAATTGTGAAACTAGAGGCATCAGGTAGCAACACCTCATATCCAGTTTTTCTTCAGCACGTTAAGATCGCGTTTAATGGGCACATTTATACTAACAACACACAACTACAACATTTGTTGCTGGTTAAAAAAATATGAGAGCTAAAATTTTGGAAAATTCACCAAAGTTAGAGGGAGTTACCACAATTGTTATTCCAAATTCCCGCCTCCAATGGACAAGCTGTTAGTACCCCGCCCATAGAGGTCTAACTTAGAAACTGAAAGAAATTGAAAACCACTCGATGGAATTTTTTAAGATTTTAAAAATATTGAGATATTGACCAATTAAATGTGTCCTTAAGAGATGGAAGCTATCATCGAAAAACCGCGATAGTGGGTACCACATTTGGCAGCAACCATTATCGAGTCCATATAGGACATAAAGTACAGATTAAAATAGACCGAACTGCGTTTCCTTGGTTCGCGGCTTATAGTCGTTTTTATACCCGTTACTCGTAGAGTAATAAGGGTATACTAAAGTCGTGCAAATGTATGTAACAGGCAGAAAGAATCATTTCCGACCATATAAAGTATATATATTCTTGATCAGCATCAACAGCCGAGTCGATTTAGCCTTGTCCGTCTGTCCGTCCGTCCGTCCGTCCGTCCGTCCGTCCGTCCGTCCGTCCGTCTGTCTGTATGAACACCTAGTTCTCAGAGATGGTAAGAGATAGAGGTTTGACATGTATGGGACAAATGCTTCTTTTATCTGCACGCAGATCAAGTTTGTTTCAAATTTTGGCCACGCCCCCTTCCGCCCCCGCAATTTGGAAAAAGTTATATCTCCTACAGTTTTAAAGATAAAGGATTCGTACCTTCTAGATAACCTTAGTAATTAGCAAAATGAATCGATTTGCCGAAGGAATGATAAAGATCGGATGAACGGTTCTCAAGTTATAAGCAAAAAAGTGAACCAAGCCCTCCCCGCTACCACCCTAAAAATATGTTGCATACTTTTTGGATGGTCACACTAAGGTACGCGGGAACACTGTTAAACATGTTTTTTCTTGAGTAACGGGTATATCGAAGTCGGTTAGAGCCGACTTTAACTTACGCTCCCGTTGTACTAGCAATTGCCTTAGAACAATATTGACCATTTAGGTAAAACAAGCTTCACTAAAATTATGAAATTAATCTTATTAGTAGAGTGCTTCATTACCAGCAGAAAAACAGATCATGTCATTAAAATACTTCAATTCAAGGCATCTTAACGTATCGCGGTTTGTCCACCGTACGACATTTTGAAACCAAATTTTACTTTTTCCTAGTGCAAATGACGAATTTTATTCAAAGAATTTTTTGCACAATTTTCGAGACGCCCTTGATACCCAAGTGGTATCTTGTTGTTCTGAGGCAATTGCTTGTACAAAGATACCCATAGCCCGCGAGCTAAGGCTTCGATGGTGGATATAAAAACGCAGTTCGGTCTATTTTGATCTCTAGTTTATGATTTATATGAACTCGATAATGGGTGCTGTCAAATGTGGTACCTTCTATCGCGGTTTTTCGATGCATGTTACCATCTCTTGAGGACTCATTTTATTGGTCAGCATCTCAATATGTTTAAAACCTTACAAAATTCCATCGAGTGGTTTTAAATTTATTCCATTTTCTAAGTTGGACCTCTATTGGCAGGGTACTAACCGCTTGTCCGTTTTAGGCGGGAATTTTGTACAACAATTGTGGTGACTCCCTTCATCTTTGGTGAATTTTCCAAAATTTTAGCTCTCATCTTTATTTGACCAGCAACAGATGTTGTATGTGTATGTTGCTAGTATAAATGTGCCCATTAAACGCGATCTGGACGTGCTGAAGAAAAACTGGGTATGAGGTGTTGCTATCTGATGCCTCTAGTTTCACAATTTATTGGTCTCAATCCCAGGCTATAAAAAAAGTTGAATTTTGTTCCATAGTGTTATTTGCTAAATAAAGCTAATACATTATTTAATTTTGATAAAACTGATTTAAAGTTTGATTTTTACGTATTTTATTTTGTTATGAGATCAAGTCCCTGCATGAGCATCGTTTTTTTTTATTTTTAAATCTTTTTTTTATACTCTGCAACAAAGGTAGACAACGGCGCAACGGCGTAATTGGCAAAATGAATCGATTTGCTGAAAAAATGATAAAGATCGGATGAACGGTTCTCAAGTTATAAGCAAAAAGTTAACCAAGCCCCCCGCCACCACCCCACCCACCCTAAAAAAATGTTGCATACTTCTCGGATGGTCACACCAAGGAACGCGGGAACACTGTCAAACATGTTTTTCATGAGTAACGGGTATATCGAAGTCGGTTAGAGCCGACTTTAACTTACGCTCTCGTTTTACTACTCGGCTTAAGTTCAATATCGCTTGGATTAAGTTTGCACGCACTTCGATCTCATTTTCTATGTTTGAAACGTACTAGGCTCAAGCTCAAATAGCTTTATTTTAAGTATGTTTCTTACTCACCATGCAGTACTTAAACAATCATACTTAAAATAAGTTTGGCATACTTGGCGTCAGTAATTGCAGACTCTGTTGACTATTAAGTTTGAAAATACTGAGTTCAAGCACGAAATACTTGATTTTTTTCTTTGTGTAGGAACTATGGGTCTTGGGTCTTATACTAAAAGATTTAAGAACATTTTCGGCACAGACGAAGTTAGCTTGGCTTTCTCGTTATTAACACGCAAGAGTTGGCATCGCAATCATCACGGCAGCCGACCTCGCTCGACACATTGCGGCGAGTTGCATTATTAAGGCAAAACTTTGGTGACAAAGCTTTTTGTTAAAGTCTTTGCCTGGAATGTTTTACTTGGGCGGAACAGTCAAGAGCTCGAGTCCGCGTGTACCCGAAGAATTTTTTGTTGTTTTTGCCTATTTTGTTTTTAAATATTAATAATTTTTACAGATCTTGTGTAGTAAGAAAGCTTTTTAATTGGTGTTTTTCTGTGAACGTCGGGTTTGTTTTGTAAACGATAATTCACAAACGAGATCGTTCAAATAGGAGCCTGCCTGTGCTGGGTTTTGGATGGTCGTTTTTATCTTTGTAGTTGATTTTTCATGTTCAATACCGATAAAAGTCTGCTGCATTGCTGCACATCATTTCTACCAAGATCTGTCATTCTCTCAAAAGCTTTGTTGGTCGATTTGCTTTTTTCCTTTTCAAATAATATCGCATTGTCAGACCATTTCTGATACGACCCGATGCCCACTTACGAATTGCTTCCGCACTTATTTGTCTCCTACAATTCTTTTCCTACACTCCCTTTCCCGATTATTACTTTTTTTCTCTGCTGGCACTCGCATTACAAATGCAAAGATGGTTTCAGCGGCATGAGCCATGCATTTGCAACAGCAACAAACCCAACAAAAAATCAAACAATAGAGCCCCATCTCCGAAAGGCACGCGAATGCTGCGCACAGAATGCCAAAAGCGAGAGACCAACTCACACACGCGCCCAGCTCAGGCCTCCAAGCTCCAACAACTTCCGCTTTGCATGTAATGCTCTGTTCCACTTCCCTTTCCCAGACCTGGGAACTGAGTTTGGCGGGGGCACAGGTCTGGCCAGCCAATAAACGCGGCAGCTGATTGGCATGCCAAATGAGCCGCAGCTCGAAAAACCAGGCGCATGCAGAGCCCTCAGCTAGGGCGCAATAAATGCCAAAATTATTTTATTCACATGTGCCCTGAGATATGTACATATAAATAACACATTGAATGGCTTGACTAATAAATGATTTTCCACATTTGCGTGTGCGCCGGTTGTTGCTAAACTTCAATTTCATTTGATATTTTCATCTTTTTATCCTCTTCTGGCCTTTGTTTTATTGTTAATGAAAGACGAGATTTTGCATAAATTGAATATAATAATTTGACAATGGAAGTGGAGAAAAAACCTCAGAGTGATGGGCTTTGAATTTTGCCTCAGAAACCAACAAAGTTGAAACATGTTTGCCAGTCTTATACATAGCACACCTGATCTATCATGATGCGGTTCCGTCTGTGTGTATACATAACCAGTTGGTTCAATTTCATTAGCATACAGCGAACAGGGCTGACCGCAATCTGAATAATCATGACTTTTTCAGATTTTCTGCAGCATATAAATAATTGGAATGCCTAGTACTCAGAATATCAAACTGCATATTTGTATAATTATTTTACAGTGAAACCAACATTTACTCGGAATAAGCCGCGCACCAAATAAATGAGCAGCAGCAAGACAAATGTTTCCCTTTACTTGAAACTGGGAAAAGATCACCGAATCGATTAAGCATTAACAATCGAAGCAGTTTTTCCACGTGTCTACATGCAAGATATTTCCCAGAATCGCTTTCAAACAATGCCCAGCCCTAGTTTTTGGAACATGTGTTCCATAAATATTTATATTTTAAATATAATTAGATTCATTGGACTTGGTTGTGGCGGCTGCTAAAAATAAACACAAAAAGAAGCTGATAATCAGGTAGTTCGATTTGAGGTTTACGAGTCGTGTTGGGACATTGAGCAAGCTTTGCGGCAGACTCAATGGCGGCGGCGATCGCAAGGCGGTCGAAAGAGGCTTTGAAGTTTGAGAACTGAGTGGAAATTTTTCATAAGAGCCATTAGTCAACTTTTAGCAGTGGAAAATTAACCAATTAATTGTTAATGACGCCATGGCTCTGGCTAATACACTGGTTCAAATATATAAGCACCGACTGGGTTTGGTTTAATTCAACACTGACTGATACGCCCGAACAGGGGCTATAAAAACCCCCGCCTCATACCAAAAAAAAAAAAAACACACACACAAGCATACAGAGTGCAGAGACAAGCCAAAAAATTGGCCTGCCTCGCACAACAAAATCAAATTAAATCCAATTTAGTTGTGTGAAACACAATGCAGGAGGTGAACAAGCGGCCAGCGAAGCGGTAAACCAAAAAAAAAGAACGAAACAAAACACACAACAATATGTAGACTGGGTGAAAAATAAAATACAAATTAAATAAGGAACAATCTAATTGAAAAGAAATTTGTACGAAATTTTAAAAATCACAAATTGCTGAAACTCATGAGCAACCGAGCGAGACGGTGATGAGCAAACGAACGGACACTATGGCGTAGCATTCGCACAGTTTGTCCCAACGAGCACCTAGAGGGTAAAATTAGGTTCGATTACGTGGCTAGCAATGACTCAAGCATCCCCTAAGCCTGCAGAACTATGTGTAACACGATTTGGTTAAGGGTTAACTAAAGAATTTAAACTAGTGAGAGTGTTGCAGTCGAGGACCGCGACTGCAAAATACCCTGTACCAAGTAATGTGGTTCCTATGGCTTGGATTTTTTCGACTAAATATATTTTTGTGCGGTGTGAAATGATTCTCATAGTTTTAAATTTACTTTCAGTGATAGGCCTGCTTGTTATTATAAAAATTTATTTTAGTAAATGGGCTGGCGCACTTGCATTTCTTTGGTGTTTTTGTTCGGATCTTGTTTTCGTATATAGAAGAGATAGATATTGGTCTTAACTTAATACGTATTAAGGGGGTAGGGGTTTCAAAATTATATTTTTTGTCAAAATTTTTTTTTTTTCTGAATGAACAACATTTCGAGAATATTGTGCACAAAGATGTGCACAAAGGTTGAATCCGAGTAAAACTTACGGGCGTTTCAAAGCTAGCGGCCGTGCTACCTGATTGCTACCGTATGAAAAACTTTAAATCGATTTTCCCGAAAACTACTTTTTCGAAGTCCGTGTTCACTGCCATTTGAAAACTACTCGACCGATTCATTTGAAACTTTGCACACATTTTCTTCATATAAAATACCTCCCCCTACGTTTAGTAAAAATTTTTTTTTAACATTACAGGGTGTTTCCCACCCACAAAATGGCGGAATTTTTAGTCGAAAATAACGGTTCACACTTTAGATGGCCGCCAAAAATTTTTAAATTAAAAAAAATAATCAGAGAACGTTGGGGGAAGATTTGTTTAAAATTTAACAAAACTTTTATGGTTCTTAATTTTCAGATAATTTCCGGCCGAGTTACAGTGAACACCGCAAATTGCTTTTTTTTTCAAGACGTCCTGGGGGAAGCTCTGTCACGGGCTAATGGTTTAATATTTTTGCATGAAAAATTTACAGAACATAGTCACAACTATGCTCAATAATGTATAGAAGGTTTGAATAAAATTGCTCAATCGATATTTAAGATAAAAAATCACAAAAAAAGTGATTTTTTTACGCTGAAACCCTTACTCCTCCCTTAAGCCCATAGAATGGATATAAAAAATACACTTTGGAGCTCCTTTTTTTTAAAGAATAATTCAAGAACTATCGTTTTTTCTGATATATCCTTTTTAAACGAAAATAAATCGACTTCGAAAATATCCAATGGATCCCAAAAAAGGATAGTTAACTATCCAGTCCAAATGGATACCGAAAATCATTCTGAGGAGGAGGAAAAATACCATAGAGGATTAAATAAAGTTATTCGGCAAAACCGAAAGAGAACCTTTAACCGAAACATTCATTTCGGGACGTACCGGTACCGGAACCGAAATTCGTTTCTGGATTAAGCCCTGGTTGTAGCTGTATTCTATTTGAATTAATGTATGAGGAGTTGCTACCATATGGCTATTTTGAGTGCTCCACTGTGAAATATGTATGTAGGTTACGTTAGGTTGCGACGGTTGAGAGCGACAAGTCACAGTCCCACTTAGGCCACTCTGGGCCCATTGCGATGCCATATTTATTCCCTACTAACCCTTTTTTTAGTACTGAGTGAAATATGTAAAAAACTAAAAAATAACTTTAATCCCAATTAACCCAATTTACATAAATAAAAATAATGATTTTCAAAAATATTTACAAAAAATTTGGAATATTTTATAAAAAGTGTGAAAAAGTATTTATTTTGTAGGGAAGTTATTTCTAAATAATTTCCGATTGTCCCAAAGCTTGGTAGAAATCTGGAATCAACTAAAAAAAAAGCGCACCCTAATCTAATTTTTGTGGATTTTAGATGCAATAAAGGTAACACCAGATGCTGACCAAAACTCAGCACATTAGCTTAAATAATATGGCTTACAGGTGCTTTTTGACTTAACAGATCTGTAACTCCGGAACTACTTAATCAATTTTAATAATTTCTTAACTAGAATTTGAACAATCTAACAATTTGGGAATCTAACTTCTGCTCGTTCGAAGTTTATATACCCTTGGAGCATGATTTATACCTGCGAGTTGTTATATGGGAACGATATGATATATTCATCCGATTTTGATCAAACTCTTCAAATTTGTGTTGAAGCAGATAATATTTATAACGTGGCAAGTATAAAGACTCTACGTTTTTTTCTCACTAGAACTACTTTTTTGACCGATCGTTCTTGTGCCACAATATGCAATAATGATCCGATGTGGCCGGTTCCGTCAAATGTACAGCGTGTTTGTGCTTTCAGACTTTTTGGAAGGTTTGGAGAAGATAACTTTAAAATCTGTCGGAGGAGAGCATAGAAGCAGACGGACGGACATGTCTAAATCAAGTCGGCTTGCCATGCTGATCAATCATATATATACTTCATATTATGGGAGATGCATTTTTCCATGTACCGACATCTAGACAATTATAATATTAAAAATGTCAAATGTTGTGCAGCAAAACGGCAAATTGCTTACGGTCCGTATTAATTATTGACGTATTGCCCTTTACCTAGTTTTGTTTTTGATTGGCCAAATGAAAATATTTTTGTAGCTTTTATTATGTAAGTCAAGAAAGACGAAGCAGCGTTTAACGCTAAGCGATAAAAGCTTATAACCGTAATGAACAATTAAACCGCTTTGCGGGCACGTCAGAGTCCAATGTGGTCAAGACCGTATGTCTCCGAGCCCTAGAGCTGAGCAGAAATGAAAGCGTCCGCATCAGTTGACCAGGTCCCAAGTGTAACCAGTTGATGACCTCACTGGTAGTTGAGCATACGGCAGCGGTGGCATTTAAGAGGCGGTAGGTAAGAAAATTGCATCTCTAGGTGCACTGAACTTGTTTATTAAATCATCCAGCACACAAAATATTCTTAGCCAGCGGATGCCATTAAAAAACAGTCAGAGCAAAATTTGTTTAAACTAAATTTTATGTTCTGTTTGCCAAGAAATGCTATTTTCAATGCTGACCAAATATAAAAGGTGTCCTCCCACGTAGTTGAGTGCAACTGAACTCTTTCGCACAGGTCAAAGGTCTGCGTGTCTCCAAGCTGACCCTCAGCGGACATTGTCGCCGGAAGTGGAGGTCTCACTTGGGAGAAGGCTGTAGCACTTTCATGTCTGGTTTAGTACTGTGTGCTGGTTGCTTGCTTGCCTTTCTTATTTTTTTGCCAATTGTTTAAACTTTTTGCAAACAAACAAACGATTGGCTCTCGTTGAGAGATTTACAAGTATTTCCCAAATTGATTCGCCCCCACATACTATCCCACAATACAGCTAACGCTTTGTTAGTTTTATGAGACGATGCTTATCGTCCAAAAGCCCCAAACTGACACTAATTCGAAATGGCCCAGAAAGGCCAAAAGGCCACCCACAATCAATTTGAGACATGTCATGCAGATGAAATCTGCTTTAGCTGCTAGGAAAACCCAAAAAAACCAAGTCGATATTATGAAAAACATGTATATCGTGTAAATAATGAACACAATAAATAAGCAAAAATTAAAAACTTTGCCCTGAGCATGATTTTTCATTCACATATTAATTCAGACAAATTTTATTATTTGTTTTAGCGTGGCTCTTGCATGCGGCGCGTTGACCTAGAAGGCATGCGACAGTGGAACCAAATGTGCGCAAAATGCACAGCCCAGCTGAGTAAAAACTTTGGTAAAAATAAGAGCTTCAAAATACGTGCATCACCGTCAAATGGATATTGCTTACTTCTAACTATAAGGGCCCTTTGCTGCTGACTGAAACTACTGGAGCTGTCTTTATGAAATTTTAAATATGTTTGTTGGATCTATGGAAGTTCAGTATCTTTTGGCGAAGCACCGCCAGTTACTGGAAATAAATAAATTTTAATAATAACGATACCAAAATAAAAATAATCACTGACTCTCTTTTTTAAAACACAACAAAATAATCACAAATTAATAACTAATTTACAGAGTAACTTTTATAAAACTCGGAAGGATATTCCATGAATTAATTAATGAAAACAGACTCAAAACACGGAAAGTACAACTATCAATGTTTTGAAATATTATTGCCGTAAATATTAAGGAAAAAAAGATTGAAACGTGATTGGCAATGTTATTGTGCCAAAAATTGGGGATTGAAGGCGGACGGCATTTTTCATAGCAACTGTGGTAAACCAAAACCAAATACCTTAAACTTTTTTCAATTCCAGTTTGATTCTCATGCATTACATATTATTGGGACACTGTGCAGCTGCGCAAGTGGTCATGGGTCATTCCCAAGCATTGTCCATGCAGCGCTTAATCAATTTGTTTCTTCTTTTATTTTTTAGTTTATGGTGCTTGTCTTTGTTGTTGTTGGTTTTTTTTGTTAGCACCAAAAACAGGCTGCCAAAGTAGCGTAAACAAAACGCAGTTTCAATTGGAAATACCCCAAACAAAAATGCCTAGACATAAATAAAGCAGACAAAAAGTGGAAAAACTCCAAAACAACAATTCAATATTTTTTTACATAATTATTTGAAGTAAACAAACACTCGGGAACTTTTTCTTCGACAGCCTTATTCGATATTAAACATTAATTGCGATTTTTGGATTCTCAGCTAGCGGAAATACCTATCACCGAGAATGTTTTGCCGCTTGATGGGCAGCTGTCCGAAAATTGATGGGTTTTAAAATGGTTGCTCATACGCCCCATGCACCGACAAATTGCCATTGCGGCCTGGATGGTGCCAGGCAGTGGCACGTGTCGTGCGCTTGACCACAAAATGTTGCATGTTTGCCTGCTGCTGCTCTATTGTATATTCAATTGCAGCCGCATGACAATGCAATAAAACTGCGGCCTCCGAGTCAAATGCAACCGCACGCAAGCAGCTTGCCAAGTTGCCCTGACGGTAGCCTTGACTTTGCCTGCCACTTGCCCCGATTCGATTTTTCATTTACATTCGTAAATGCTGCATGTGTGAGGTTTGTTTGCTGCCCAAAAGAGCTCATTTCAAGTGAGAAATGGACAAACCCGCAGACACCGCACACATAGCATATCGATTGCCATGGCTGGTTACGATTTCCAGTTTAATTTCAATCGAGCCATGGAAACAGAAAGGACCAGGTGTCATCAACTCGTCGCTAGCATTTTGGAAACAATATCCTTAACGTGATTGGCCCTGGCATGTTGCAGAGGACAGAAAATGGAGAGCGTTGCTGCATAATCGTTGTCGGTTTTCATTTCCGTACGCCAAAGCCACCTTCGCATGTTGTGGGACTTGTGGTTGACTGTCGACAATGGGAAAGCAGAGATGAAAAATAGTCAACAATTTTATTTTTGCTTCAACGCACTTTGCATTCGACAGAGATGATGGAAACAACAAACACGAAATTGTTAATTTCGTCAATCTTGAAAGTAGCAGACAGAAGCACCTCCGACCCGATATAGCCAAGTCCTTATATATATAGTGAGTAGATCCAGTATTTTTTTAGAAATGTTCTATTCCTCATTGCGGAAAAAATTTGTCATAATTTCTAGTTATCGCAATCAAAACCCTAAACTCAAAAATATATTTTCATAAAAAAAATTTTTTTTATTTTTCTATAATTTTTCTCGTTTCCTAACCACGCCCTTTTTTAAAAAACGGTTTCTACATTTAAAAAATTGTTTAGAAATTCACCCCAAAATTTAGAAAAATTAATCTAGAAATTCGCCCTGATATTTAGAAAAATATAAAAAAGAGAGAAGTGAGAACAAGAGAGAGACCAAAAAAACGAACGCCTCTTCCTCTTGTTTTTGTGGTTTGACGCCGTCTTGTGATGGCTTTGCTTACACACTAATGTCCTTCTCAATGCCTAAGATAGTTATATATTTCACTCATGCAGTATGGAGCAAGTTTTTGTTTTGTCTTGACTGCGTTACAGCTGTGAAATCAATTAAAGGTTTTTATAAATAAAAACACCTTAAATAAAAAAACATTATAAAAGAACCTTTAATAGAAAAAGATGTTCCTCGATTGTCCCGTCCTGACATTTTCTAATGTCTTATCCACTCGACCCCAACTCTTGCTTCTTATTGAGTGGCAAATGTGAGTACTTACGCTACAAATACGCCACACAAATTCTTAGGTATGATTTTTACTCAAGGGTTTGCAAAAAAATTTAAAAACAAACATTAAAAAAAAACCATAAAAATAGAAGAAAAGTTTGCTCCTACTGGGTCTTGATCCCAGGCCTGCACGTTTGCTAAGCGAATGTCATGTCAACTTGACGTACTGTGTTCATTATTAACTACGGTTATGTCGCTACGTTTTGCTCAAGGCTAATAGTCGAGTGGGCTAAGGCGTCGTTCGAGTGTTGTTTTGAGGGGTCCCGAGTCAAGTCCCATAAATAATAAAAAAAAATTGTTAATTAATTTTATATATAGCTTAGACAAAAGTAGGTTGGTGTAATGAGGTGGCGGTGTTGGTGGTGAAGGGGGGAGCTGGTACAAAGCCAAAAACCGAGGGGTTGGTAGGGCTGGGTAGATTCAAAACACTACCACACACGGGTTGGTCTGTGGTCGGTTCTACTCTACCTCCCCTAAAATTTCTTTTAAAAAAACCAAGAACTTTGTACTTGAATCAAGTACAAACGGTGTCAATAGTACGGTAAGTACGAAAATACTTGATTCAAGTACAAAAGTCTTATTTCAAGTACGTATTTTTCAATCCCGAAATACTTGTTTTAAGACCGTTTCGGGATATTTTAAGTACATTTTGAACTAGTATAAAATCTTTTTGGTCATACTATTAGTTTGTTATGTTCTTAAGTACAGCCCGATATACTCTCAAAATAAGTGCAAAATGTTCTTCAGCGAAGTCTAATAAATTCTAAAGTCAGCCCCAAAACATTTATGAAACAAAATTATACTTCAAAAAATAAGTACAAAATGTTCTTGGTTTAAGCCTATAAAATTCTAAGCTTTTCCAAATTTGTACTTAAAACTAGGTCTCTGTATAATATCAAAATCCAGAGGAAATGAATTAACCAAAGACCAAGCTGTTTATACTGTAGGTCAGAAATCTACCCTCACTCCATGACCAAAGTGTTAAAACCAGGAGGGAATTTTAAGAACAGATTCAACTTAAAATAATTCGCATTTTCCGTAGCACACTTTTTGGAGCTTGCATTGTAAGTCTATTTTGTCCTTAATCCAAGAAATTTTGTACTTGAACTAAGTACGATCTTTTCTTAAATTTTTCGGCTAACTGTAAGTACGAAATGTACTTGATTCAAGAACGATTGTTCTCATTTTAATAATATTAACAGTCGTTTTTCTGTTATAGAATGTTTCGTACTTAATTTAAGTACATCCAAGAACAAAACGTACTGAAAATTTTAAGTACAAAAACTGTGGCCAGTTCGGCTACACAGAAAAATAATGTCGGGAAGATTTTAAGCATATATAGTAATGATTTGATCCCGACCGTTTGTTTATTTTGACGTTAATGACGAAAACAAGCGATTTAAAGATTGCAGGGACTGCAAGTAACAGTTTTAAAAAAAAAAATAAAAAAATATTAAAATTTGAGTAAAAATTAGTTGGTTTTTTAAGTTATTTTTTTTTTTTTATTATATATTATATTTTAATTTTTATGAATAAAAATTGTTTGACAATTTTTATTTTTAAATTTTATGAATAACAATTTTTAAAATAAAAATTAAAATTTAACTAAATTTTTTTTTTAATTATAAATAATTTTTTTCCAAAAATTTTTTTAATAAAAAATTTAAAAAATATAAATTAAATTTATAACTCTTATTTTGTAATTAAAAAAAAAAATTATAAAAGTTACAGTCCCTGTTTTTTATTATTCATATGACGTTTTATGAAAAGTATATACTTATTTTTGAATAAAAAACTCCTTTTTACTATATATTACCTTGTTAACTCCTTTTGATTTAATTATTTCTTTTACAAAATTAAGTCAAGTTTTTTAGCACTCTTTCTTTCCCAGTATTTCCTATTTTTCACCTCAATAGGGGGGGGGGGTATGAAAAAGCATACACTACTTATAAATACAAGTTGAGGAAACGTTTGCCTTGAATACAAACGAGAGCTTAAGTTAAAGTCGGCTCTAACCGACTTCGATATACCCGTTACTCATGAAAAGAAATGTTTAACAGCGTTCCTGCGTTCCTGAGGGTGAACATCCGAAAAGTATGCAACATTTTTCAGCTCCGCTATTTATTACACAGTGCAACTCATAAATTGGTTACGCCTTCGGACCGCGATATTCTTTAAGAGCATGTCGAAACTAAAAAAATCCCCAAAGGACTTGGCCCTATCACATCGTAAAGGTACTTTTTTGATACCCAATATATTTTTACCCCAAACTGTCCATATATCATAAGCCGTTTGGAATTTTGTTTTTATATCTTGTGCAAAGTTAAAGACATAAAGTCAAGACATAAAGTTAAAGACAAAAAAAGTCATGAACTGACTGACCCAAAGAATTGGCAGACCTGTCTGTCTGTCTGTATGAACACCTAGATCTCAGAGACAATAAGAGCTAGAGCCACCAAATTTGACATGTAGACTTCTATTGTCTGCACGCAGATCAAGTTTGTTTCAAATATATGCCACGCCCACCCCGCCCTCACAATAAATAATGTTGAATAACTTCCACATTTTTCAAGGTATCAAGTTCAAATTTAAAACTTAAATTAATATTAGCAATAACTATAATCCCTTAAATTTTCATCCAGATCGGATAAAAAATAGCGAAGTTAAAAAATGTTGCATACTTTTCGGATGTTCACCCTAAAGAACGCAGGAACGCTGTTAAACATTACTTTTCATGAGAAGCGGGTATACCGAAGTCGGTTAGAGCCGACTTTAACTTACGCTCTCGTTTTTTAATAATTACGAGAAAATTTTCATTGAAAATACAAATTTTTTTTTGCAAAGCCGCCATTTTATTAAAAATCAAAATATCGATTATTTTTTTCGATCAATTTTTCGAAGACCTTCATGAGAACGTCTGCAGAAGAACACCAGTTCAATATTTTAATAAATTATTAGTGCCATTATCAACTTTAATGCTGCCACAAAACGAATCAATAATTTTGGTTTTTGTCAAATAAAAATAATAATTAAATTCATGAAAATACTTCTTTTTTGGCCTTCTAGCTGCGTATAACCCCTTAGTATAACTTTTTAACAAATATTTTATATAACAAGATTAACATGCTGCAGCGAGCTGCTTTCGATGGTATTTTTAGAAAGCACCGTTAGAATCAAACAAAACAATGATTATTATTTTGACATGCTTTTAAAACAATTCGGAAAAGTCGGTCAATAGTTAGTTCGATATCGGATGACGATCGGGTGGGTTTGTTGATCTCTGGAGTACAAGAATTTTCTTTATTGATTAATAAATAAACTGTGAACATCGAACACTTTAGTCACCATTTACCGCCTTGTGCTGGCCTAGATTTAGCGCTGGCTGCAGTTGAGGATTCCTGGCAGGCCAAAAATGTCATGAAGCATCAACCATCAGCAAAAACACAAAGATGGAGGAGGTGCGCTGTTCGCTGGGCTCTGCGGCTGGCGGTTAACCCTAAGTGTTGTCCTCCCGCCTCATCGGCTTCCACTCACCAATTTGCTGGGTTGAGCTGCAAGACTTTGTAATTTTTAGTTTTGGAGTTTGCCACATGTGGCCCCAGCTGCTTCATCTTTGAGCTGTGTTCACATAGACTCGGCATGGCATGTAAATACAAGTCTAGCTGGCGCCATTTGCCATTAATTTCGCACAAATTTGTTTTGCACGATTTCTGCACATGGCTTGGCGGCATAAAGTCAGCCAGCAGTAAAGGAAAATTTTAGTCAAAGTACACAACAGTAGACAGAACATAATTATATGGGAATTTTTTTACCCTTGGAGAGGGTATATTAAAATTGTCCGGATGTTTGTAACGCGTAGAAGGAAGCATCTCCGACCACATAAAGTATATATATTCTTGATCAGCGTGACGAGCTGAGTTGATATAGCTATGTCCGTCTGTCCGTCTGTTTCTATGCTATCTCCTCCGTCAGTTTTAAAGCAATCGCAACCAAACTTTGCACTAAGTCTTTTGGTACAATAACGCTGCACATTTGTCGGAACCGGTCGGATCGGATGACTATAGCATATAGCTGTCATAGGAATGATCGGTTGAAAAAGTAGTTCTAGTGAGAAAAACATTTTTTGTTCCATGCAAACGTGTCCGTAGCTCGTAATTATAAGTTTCTTATGCTTTCACATAATTTCAGCGAGTTTTATAAAAATCGTTCAACTATATAGTATAGCTGCCATACAAAAGATAGATATGAAAAAAAGTTTTGTTTTTAATGCAGTCGCTACTAATGCAGTTTTTGCTAACACAAAATTCTGTCAAGTTTGATCCAAATCGGATGACTATAGCATATAGCTGCTGAGAAAAACTTTTTTGTTTTCAATGGTAGCGTCTATATACGTTCGAGATATAATTATTATCTGTTTCAACACAATTTTGGAGAGTTTGATCAAAATCGGATGAATATATCGTATAGCTGCGATATAAAAAACTGGCAGGCATATATCATGCTCCAAGGGTATATAAACTTCGGTCAAGCCGAAGTTAGCTTGCCTCTATTTTTTGTTTTCAATGCTATCGCTCCCAGTTACTGATCTATATTATATGCTACCACACAATTTTGCCAAGTTTGATACAAATCTATAGCATAGGTTGCTATAGTTTTAGTGAGAAAAACTTTTTTGTTTTCAATGATGGCGCATTTATACTTTCCAGCTAAGAATATTATCGTTTTCAACACAATTTTGGAGATTTTGATTAAAATCGGATGAATATACCGCATAGCTGCCATATTACAAACTGGTACGCTCCAAGGGCATATAACTGCTATGAGTGCTACAGGAAATATCTTGTCCGATGTAAAATTCAATTCGCAGAGGACCCTAAGCATTTCTACAGCTTTGTAAACTCAAAACGTAGGTCTTTTTCTTTACCTTCTTCTTTTTTTTTGGGCGACCAAAAGGCTAACGATGACTCCACAGCCGTTGACCTTTTCGCCGGCTTCTTTCAATCCACTTATTCCTCTACGCGCTTTACTAATACTTCTTATCCTTATAACATTTCTTCTTCTAACTCGATAACTGCTCCCTCGATTTCCGAAAGCTCCTTACTTTCTCATTTAAAATCACTAAAATCTTCATACTCCCCTGGGCCTGACAAAATTCCTAGTTGTGTGCTCAAAGAGTGTTGTATTTCTTTGTGCAATCCATTGCTTCAGCTTTTTAATCTATCGTTAGAATCTGCTATTTTTCCCAGGGATGCAAACCACTCGGAAACAAGGACTGGTTCGGTTCAGTGGTTCACACAGTTTTTGAACCGCCGGTACGGTTCATTGCATGGTTTTTTGGGGCTTACTGAACCGCGGTTATGGTTCGGTTCGGTTCGGTTCGGTTCACTTTTTATTCATTTAATTAACTAAAGAAAAATGTTTTTGATACAAGTGCTCAGATTATTCATTAACAAAGACTTAGGTTTCAGTTAATCGGGTATGTGCAATATTTCGACGGCAATTCCCGTATAAACGTTCTCATTTCGTTTTGAAATCCTACAATTTTACATATCAAGTGACGTTGTTGTGAGTTTAGAAACTTTCACGGTTTGAAATCGGCTACTCAAAGCCAAGCGGATCAAAATCGTAAAATAATTACAATTTTCTTTTGACCAAGTAATCTCTGACATATTTGGCACTTACATATAAATAAATTTTCAAAACAACAGGAATATCTTTATAATATTTAGGTAAACGCTAACAATCGATATTTTACTTTTTTAAGGATTAGAATGAATATCAGTTATGCTTTCAATATCGTTTGGAATTTTGTTGTATATTAACATTAAATGAGATTTAGCTACATTTTTTCCTTCTCTCAATAGCAGGCTTGATTCCTAGAATCTTAGAAATCAAATTCAAAAATAGTCGGAGCTCTTTTTTTCAAAAAGTTGACAATTACTGAGCTACATATATCGTTCTCCCTTTTTTCAACCTTAATTTCGCATGCCTACCAGCCATAGAAATACTCATAGTCATTTTCTATTTCAACCCAATCTCAATTAAAGATAAAAAGTTAACGCTTGACTATTATGTGAGTTGACCCCCCAACGGATAATACAATCACGACTTGGCTTATTACAATTTTGGGTCGATTGGTTGGATAAAGGTTGATGTTCTTAGATTTGTGCAACAACTCTGCTTTAGCTAAAAGCTGATTTCGCTCACTATTCGCCAGTAACTCAATACCTAGCTAAAGTGAACCGAACCGAACCATTTTATTTTTCGGTTTTTGGTTCGGTTCAACATTTTTGAAAACACATCGGTTCGGTTTACGGATCGGTTCACGAGCACAAAAAGCGGTTTGGTTTGGTTTAAAACCGGTTCGGTTCAGTACCGGTTTGCATCCCTGATTTTTCCAAATCGTTGGAAAGAATCATAAATTATTCCTCTTCATAAAAAAGTGGGAAGTCTGATATATAAACTATCCGCTATTCCAATATTATTTGAACAGATTATAACCTCTTCCCTACAGCACTATTGTCAATCGATTTTTTCACCTTTCCAACATGGATTTACAAAGCGTCGGTCAACTGCGACCAATTTACTTGAATTTACCTCAATGGTTAACGATGGATTCCTTTTAAAAAAACAAACTGATGTCGTATACACCGACTTCAGTAAAGCATTTGATTCTGTGAACCATGATCTTCTCCTCGTTAAACTTGATCGTTTAGGATTTCCATCCCCTTTTCTTTTTTGGACTTCGTCCTATTTAAAAGATAGAACTCAAAAAGCTCTGCTTCGCTCCAATACGTCAAAGCCTGACTTTGTCACTTCTGGTGTGCCACAAGGCAGTCACCTCGGCCCATTGTTTTTTACTCTTTTTATTAATGATCTCCCCACAATAATTTCGAATTCTCGGATACTTATGTACGCCGATGATGTAAAACTTATTTTATCTTTTAACGACCCGATGCACTCCATCAGATTGCAAGATGACTTAAACTCCTTGCAGTCCTGGTGTCTGATTAATCAATTACACCTTAATTGCTCCAAGTGCATGTTCATGACTTTCCATCGTTGCAATCCTTCGCTGGCTACCTATACGATTGACAATAAACCCTTGATACGAATATCTACAGTCGTTGTTCTAGGAATTCTTTTTGACCCCAAATTGAGTTTCATTCCTCATATCTCCTCTATTGTTGATAAAGCAAATGGTGTACTCGGATTCATTAAACGTTGGTCGAAAGAGTTTAATGATCCATATACCACAAAGCTTTTATACACTGCTCCAGTCCGTCCTGTACTTGAATACTGCTCGTCCGTCTGGTGTCCGCAGTATAAAAATCATATAGATCGTATTGAATCTGTTCAGAAGCAAGTCTTGCTTTTTGCCCTACGTGGCTTAAACTGGGACCCTAACCTTTGGCTGCCATCGTACTCTAACAGACTCTTGCTTATTGATCTTCCTTCGTTAGCCAACCGTAGAACAGTATGAGGTGTTTCTTTTCTTAATAAACTTATTATTGGTGAAGTTTTAGGTCGTCTTAACTTCTCCGTTCCTTTTAGGCCAACCAGCAACTATTTTTCTTTAATGTTGCCTAGATGCACAACTGATTATGCAAAGCACAATCGATTTCGAGTCTTATGTCAAAATTATAATGATCTCCATCACCTGCTCTCAACAGATCTCTCTCTCTCTTCTCTCTAAAAACGTCCCTCTATAATTATCTTAGGGGAAATCTCTGACCACTCCTGGCTGAAAAATCTTCCCCCACCGGGTCAGAGATTTCTGGTTATTTAATTTTAAGTTTATCTAATAAATTTTTTATTTTCAGTTAGTTCTTTCTAAATGTTTTCTCTTTATATCTGATTTATTTTAGTTTTATTTTTTTATTATAATTTTTTTTTCTTTGCTCCTATTTTGGTTTTGGTTTTTTTTTTCATCTTCTCTATATCTAAATCATTAAAGTTTTTGGTAGCTCTAATAACGTCTCTGACTACAATTGGCTGTGAATCGGGGCATAGCTGGCCGGAAGGGCAAGTAAAATTCCCCCATCATGTCAGAGTCGTTATTAGTTATTCTGTAATTTTGTAAGTTTTTCTTTGTTAGGCTTTCTTAGTTGTTAAGGATTTTTTATAACGTATGTGTAATTGAGTTGACAGCCTTTTTTTGTCGACTAAATAAATAAATAAATAAAATAAAATAAACTTCGGTCGAGCCGAAGTTAGCTTCTCTCTATTTTTTATTTTCATATAATTTTCATCAAAATCGGTGTTATTCTAAAATCTATTAGGGTGTTCAGTAGACCGGACTTTTCTCCATACGATTTTCAACATGTGAAGATTTTTGCACAATATGGCTCAAAAAATTCAATACATTTTATAGAGAATTTATCAACCACATTTTTAATAAATCGATTTGAAAAAGTTAAAATTATTTTTGCCTTATTTTTGAAACATTTTCACTGGATTAAACTTGGCACTTTGGCAGCTGATCCTGAATCACCCTGTGGACCTACAATGATGAGCTTAAACTTATTTTAAAGCTATTGAAATTCCTT
Organism: Lordiphosa stackelbergi; assembly: GCA_018904235.1. Lineage (NCBI taxonomy): Eukaryota > Metazoa > Arthropoda > Insecta > Diptera > Drosophilidae > Lordiphosa > Lordiphosa stackelbergi. The sequence goes on from JAEIFU010000026.1 coordinate 47,682, forward strand.
ATCACCTTCCTATTGGAATTTTGTTAATATCTCTTTCCGTTGAAAAGTTACGATTTTTGCAAAGCGAAACTGGCCCACTGCTCGTGCACAAGCAAAGTTGCGTAGATTTCATCTCAATACACAATTAATTTATGCATTTTAATAAAGGCTGTCAAAAAAGTCTTGCGGTATTTCCGCAAGCTTGTCTTTGCAAGCGCGTAGTTCTAGTTGTATTCGTCGCCTCGGTTCACGCTAGAGCCATTTGGAAAGCTTATTTCACGCGCTAACACGTGTTTGATTTATTGTTGTTTGTTTTTAGTCGTTCGTGAGTTATAGCGTCGCAAACATGGAGCAAAATATAGAGAAAATACGGCATATTTTACAGTACTACTACGATAAAGGCAAAAATGCATCTCATGCTGCCAATAAAATTTGTGCACTTTATGGACCCGATACAGTTTCCATTTCCACCGCACAACGATGGTTTCAACGTTTTCGTTCTGGTGCAGAGGTGATCGAAGATGCGCCACGGTCCGGAAGGCCTGTCGTCGAAAATTGCGATAAAATCGCTGAATTGATCGAAAGAGACCGGCATAGTAGCAGCCGAAGCATCGGCCAAGAGCTAGGCATGAGTCATCAAACCGTTATAAACCATTTGAAGAAGCTTGGATTCAAAAAGAAGCTCGATGTATGGGTGCCACACGACTTGACGCAAAAAAACATTTTTGCCCGTATGGATGCATGCGAATCGCTTCTGAATCGCAACAAAATCGACCCGTTTTTGAAGCGGATGGTGACTGACGATGAAAAGTGGGTCACTTACGACAACGTGAAGCGCAAACGGTTGTGGTCGAAAAGCGGTGAAGCTACCCAGACGGTGGCCAAGCCTGGATTGACGGCCAGGAAGGTTCTTCTGTGTGTTTGGTGGGATTGGCAGGGAATCATCCACTATGAGCTGCTCCCCTATGGCCAAACGCTCAATTCGGACCTGTACTGCCAACAACTGGACCGCTTGAATGCAGCACTCATGCAGAAGAGGCCATCTCTGATCAACAGAGACCGAATTGTCTTCCATCAGGACAACGCCAGGCCACACACATCTTTGGTGACGCGCCAGAAGCTCCGGGAGCTCGGATGGGAGGTTCTTTTGCATCCACCGTATAGTCCGGATCTCGCACCAAGTGATTACCACCTATTTCTGTCCATGGCGAACGAGCTTGGTAGTCGGAAGTTGGCCACAAGAGAGTCCTGTGAAAATTGGCTCTCCGAGTTTTTTGCCAATAGGGAAGCGAGCTTCTATAAGAGGGGCATTATGAAGTTGGCATCTCGTTGGGAACTCGTCATCGAACAAAACGGCGCATATTTGACTTAAATCGCATTATTATAACCAATTTTATGAACAATTGAAAATTCAATAAAAATACCGCAATACTTTTTTGACAACCTTATATGCTAAAGTCGCTCATACTCGCAAGACCAAATAAATATATTTTAATTTAGAAATGTGTATCTAAAAAAAATTTTCACCCTAGAAGCGTGAATGAGCGTGAATGTACTTTTCGCAGTCCATCAAAGTGGGAAAATACAAAAGTAGTACTTAAAACGACTCAAATACTCAAATAATTAAAAAAAAGTAAAATTTTCTTCTTCATTTTTCTTCAGAATTGATGCATCTTTTAAAGGAAAAAAACCAAATTGCAATCTGAATTTCCGTTTGGTTTTTATACGTTCCCAAACGTAACATTTGAAACCAAAAAATACAAAAATTTATCAGTTTGAAAAATTGTTCAACTTTGAACCACTGTAAAAACAAAAATAATTGACCAAATTCAATAAACCAAACATTTTCGGGCTATCTGCGGTTCCCTTTATTAAATAAAATTAAAGCGGTCAAAAAAATCGATTAATTAATTTTTGATTTTTGCAACGCTAAATTTGGCAAACCGGCCACTGTGCGCCGTCCGATTGTTTTGTTAGCTTCATAATTTATGTTGAAATAATTTTTTTTACACTTTTGTCAGAATTTTTGTCTGCCTACTATGACGTGCCTAGGCAGATCAAAAACAAATTAAGGGGAAATTTGATATTTTAAAGCCTTGGCGAGGCCATTAAACATCAATATACATCAAAATATCTGATTTTTGATAAATTCTCTATAAAATATACTGAATGTTTTGAGCCATGTTGTGCAAAGAGCTAGAAACTAATTTTACTTTTCATAGAGGCAGGTACGGTTTTTAGGTTGTTGCGCACTTAGGCAATTGGGCAAGTTTGCCCGAGTATTGTGAACAGCCCTCTGTACCCGAAATTTGTGTACTATTACGTTTGACTATGTGCTAGGTTAGATGTTTGTTAAAAAAAAGTGAGAAAGTCGGTCAGGCCCGACTATAACATACTTTGTACCTGGATTAGAACTATGTTGAAACTAGATTGACTAGATTGATACTTCGGAGCGTGCGCGCAACGACTGGATTCGGTATAGAGCGTTCCTAGCTAACGAACGAGCTGCTGGTCAGTTGTCTCCGAGCACCTGGAGAGTCAGGACAGGCATTTTCGGGCGACGTGTTTTTGTGAGCGGTGCAAGCCGGCAAGAGGTACGCGAATACGTTCTGTGTAAAACTCGGCAAATCTGCGACAGAGACGTTTGATATGATCAAGAAGGCTTACCCAGATGTTGCTTTAGCAAAAAGTTGTGTTTCGGTGGCACCAGGCCTTCATTCGAACATGCGCAAGCTGCGCGCAAAGGTGGTCCCAGAAGTGAACTTGAACAGTGACTTCATGTGAACAGCTACCTGACCAAGGCCGGCATCCCAACGCTTCCGCAACCGCCCTACTGCCCAGACGTGGCCCCCCGTCCCCTTTTTTTGTTTCTCGCCTGAAAAGGCCGATGAAAGGCAAGCACTTTGGTACGGCAAGAGGGATCCAAGCAGCACCACCGCTATTCCGGAGAATGCCTTCCGTGTCGCCATCAATGCTTGGAAATAGCGCTGGCAGCGCTGCACCTACGCAGAAGGAAAGAATTGTAACGATTGGCTCAATAATTTTTTTTAAATCTACTCAGTCCTATTATTTTCCGAACAAACCCTGTACAGAATCACAATAAAATAAGAACAAAGTTTTACTTATAGAAAGCCCCTTTTTTGATATATAAGTGCAAAATGTAAATTTTTTTCCTGTGTAGTTTATGTGTATAGCGCTCGGTGGTTTGGGGAAAGGTTTATTGATTAAAAGAGCTCAGGCAAATACAACAATGTAGAAAATAAATGGAAGAAACCCAAAAACTTAACTACTGCGTCCCTATTTGGTCTTAAATATTTAAGCTGGAAGATCTCAAGCAGTTTAAATAATTTAATAACCTTCACTACAACCATTTCAGACCTCATCAAATCTCTTCAAAATTGCTGCCCTAATAACAGTTTACAAAAATTACGTATACGCCGCATGTGCCAGCTGGGCCGGGCACGTTTGCCCTATGTGTTTTTGGTAAATCAATTTAGTGTTTTTAGTTGATACTGAGCTAGCATCCTGGTCCCGCTTACTGGGGACACCGTGGCGCCTTTTAAAGAAAACGGACACAAACGGACTTTTTGCCAAGCGCACGAACATGCGAGCATAAACAAATGTTTTTGTGCACGAATTTCCCTCTTTTTGTTGATAATATGTTTTTTATGGCTGCTGTTTTGTTGAACGCTGAGCTGTGCTAATATTTGCTTAGCTGTGTTCAAGTTCTGGCTCAGTCTCTATTCGCATTTTTGTGCAAACAAGCAAATCAAACAGCAGTTTGAGAGCCATTGCAGCAGATGGTTAAAGTGTTTCCCCCGTTTTTCCTTGGCCCAGCTCCAACAATGCAGCAAAAGCGCAGTCAACTGTAGGCCATAAGCCCCCAGGTATAAGTAGGGTGAAGCGGTGAGAGGGAGGAGGAAGAATTGGTGAGGGGGTGCCACTTTCAAGCTTGCGGCAAAACTGCCAAATCAATATTATGGGTAAATGTCGGTAAACCAACGTTATTGCAAACTGTTTATATTTGCATAAAGTTTTTTTTGCCTCCACCTCCCCCTCTCTGTCTGGTTAATAAATATCTAAGCGAATTGCAACATTTATAACCATGCGGAAACAAAATTTATTTGTAGCAAAGAGAGGTGCGCTGCGGTGGGGAGGCGCAGCTCTTGGCTAAATGTGCATTGCAAATAAAATTCTTAGAGCTCTGTGCGCTATCTCTCGCCACCTAGCCACGGCAGAGCCAATTTTTTGGCAGCTTTAATAAAAACTCAGCCAGATGGCGCAGCAAAAGGTTGACAACTGCTGCTTCTGCCGCTGCCTTCTGTTGATGTCAAACAAATAGAATTCAATTTGAACTAGGAGAATGAAATTATCAATATGTATTGTCAGTATGTATAGTAAAAGAAAATATCATGCGGAAATTTACGCAAATTAGATTAGGATATTTTTGGGTTGTGAAATTGGATTAAGTTAAGCTTAAGTATGTCTGGATTGTGACTCCCATAATTTTTGGCATTTGGTCTCCGCACAATTCTTGCTCTATGTTAAGAACTGATGTTCCCAGCATCTATCTACTTCTATGGATTGGGAAGTTTTGATTAAATAACATTATACCCTAGTATTCTTAAACCTTAAAGCTTAGTACTCAGACGAACTAAATCGTACGCTAGCGGAATTGACAACTTATTTCGACGGGTGGGCCAGCATACGGTGCAGTGTGGCTGTTCAACGCCAAAACAACACCCTTCATCGAAATACCACCAAATGTGAAACGGTCACCCTGCGCTGATTTGCTTGCATTTGAAATTAGTTAATTGTTTTTGCAAATTATTAGGTATTTGTGGAGGATATATGGAATGTAGAAGTCATGGGCAATGCAAAATCTTACCATTGGTTTAAAATTATGCCAATCGACGATTTTTGTCGAGCTTTGTTGCTGACATTCCGACGGGTGGGTAGACAGAATCTTTAAACTAGCATTGGTCCTATAAAGTTGTATGTATAAGACTTATTCCTAACTTACTGGCACAAACCATTTTTTCTGCTACCACCCCATCGGAATTGAATCAGCTGTTTGTGTTTGTCAAGTCAGCGGCACTACGAGATATCCGATGGGTATGAAAGGAAATTTTCGTTTGTCTGAGTTTGACCGAGCGTAGGAGGCCTGTCGGAATTTTACGAAAGCTTTCCGACACCCTCTTTTTTATATGGAGTTGACACCCAGCTAATTCGATTTAGTTTGTCTGAGTACTAAGCTTAAAACTGACCCTATAATAGGATCCCTTTAAAGCCACTTATTCTATTATTAACTTCAAGAGATCTCATATTCTTATTTAAAAATCTAGTTGGAAGGTTGGTGTCCATGCTAATGGTTCATCTCTATCAAATCTCTACACGGGGTTGCCTTTTCTCGCCAAACAAAATTTCGCATTTTCTAGTTATGAATTAACTTGATGTTTAAACTTTAAATGAAATTTTATTATTGTGTTACATGTTTTATGACGCATTTTTTAAAATTTAATTCAAATGTCAGTCATATTCTCCAAAAGTAAAATGTAAAAAAATTTCAAAATATTTTGGCGCCAATCATAAAATATAACTTGGAAACTCCTAGCCCACAGGACCGCAGATGGCGATACCATAGCTAGAGTGTGTTTTGGTTGGTTGGTTTTAATTGTTACGCAGCATTGCTGCATATTGCTGGGTATTTGTTGAAACGCAAATTTTAATATTAAAACGAGAGCGTAAGTTAAAGTCGGCTCTAACCGACTTCGATATACCCGTTACTCATGATCCTTAGTGTGACCATCCGAAAAGTACGCAACGTTTTTTTTAGGGTGGGAGGTGTGGTAGCGGGGAGCTTGGTTCACTTTGTTGCTCATAACTTCAGAACAGTTCATCCGATCGTTATCATTACTTCGGCAATTCGATTCATTTTGCTAATTACTAACTATCTCTAGAAGGTACAAATCGTCAGTCTTTAAAACTGTAGGAGATATAACGTTTTTTTCCAAATTCCGGGGGCGGGAGGGGGCGTGGGCAAAACTTGAAACAAACTTGATCTGCGTGCAGATAAAAGAAGCATTTGTCTCATATATGTCAAACCTCTATCTCTTACCATCTCTGAGATCTAGGTGTTCATACAGACAGACGGACGGACAGACGGACGGACGGACGGACAGACGGACAAGGCTAAATCGACTCGGCTGTTGATGCTGATCAAGAATATATTTACTTTATATGGTCGGAAATGATTCCATCTGCCTGTTACATACAAACAACACATAACAAATAAATATTTAATTTATTTGATGCAATCTGTCGAGAAAATTAATGTTGCTTACATTTCCAAAAACTAATTTGGCTTATAAAAACACGAGACATTTGAAACCAACCGAAAGAGGTTTCTGTGACTAAGAGAATTGTTTTTGGGTTGGAATTTGGTTGGAAGAGATTTTCGTGACACCTCCGAGAAATCGACTTTAATAAAAATATACCGTGCGCTTTCAAAGATGTTGAAGAATTTATGGTTCCTCCAAAAGGGGTCAGAGGTACCTTAACCAATTGTACGATTGAAGTGAATTTTTTTTTATATAGCGTTCCCAATGACCCTGTCCGCATTTGCTGAATTTTGTAGATTTTTTTTTTGTGTTGGAAGAACAAAAGTACCAATAATACGCAAAGACTTTATGCAATAAACAGGATACGATGTGATGTTTACAAAAGTTCCTTGTATCCGAATTTCAGGGTTCAATCCCGGGGTTTTTTTTTCGGCTTAATGGCACGCTTCATTTTGTTTTCGTTTCGTCGTGACCATAGGCGTGGAACCATCGATAGCTAAATACCTTATTATTATTATAAATATTTACCGATATTTTTACAATATACGGTTATGTCAAATAATTATAATTGTTCAAATATTAAAAAAAATATATATTAAATTCAAAAAAAAAATGTTATGCAGCTCTAACTTACTTTGATTGAAAAGTATTTGGAAAAAGGGGTATTCGAAGGGCGCACAGTGTACAATTTTGCCAATCTAGGGGGACTTAAATCAAAAGAAGAAAAGACTGCAAATTGAATTATTTTTGTAAATGTTTGAAAAAGATCGTCTTGCGTTTCTGGAGTGGGACTGCAAAATTGTGTACAAGCGTTATGCCAGCTTGTATTTCTGCTGCGCCATCGAGCAGAATGACAAGGAGTTGCTGACCCTGGAGATCATTCATCGCTATGTGGAGTTGTTAGATAAGTACTTGTATTCAATTTCGAGAAAGCCTACTATATACTGTGAGATCCAGGAGACGTCCAAGAAAAATGTACTTAAATCGATTGCTTCGCAGGATCTGCTACAAGAGGATGAAACACCGCAAAGCTTCTTCCATGATCATGGCCCTGGCTAAAGGGCACGTGTGCAGCTTTATTATCTGTTTTCATACCCATTAAAGTCACCTTAAATGTATGCAAGTAACCGAAAAGTATGAATATGTTGTATAATTAAGCGCGTCTGTTACACAGTTTTAATGGCAAATTCAATTTGCCCTCTCTACACATTTATAGTTTGAAAGAACGATTAATATACATTCATACATGCGTACACAGAAAAGTAATTACAATTTAACAGTGAGTATTGTTTTCTTGTTCTTGAATAGTTGAACCGAAAAATTTTCAATACCACCCGGTATTTAATACCTTTACTGTAACAATTATTTTTATAATCACCAAAAAAACTAGCCAAATTGTAAAAAATCTTGTTGATTTTATGTTCTCCAACTTGTAAGTACTATCGAGTTCGGAGATGACACAACCTGGATAACAAGCGGATGCATTCCCAAAAACATAATTTATAAAAATAGAGGCAAGCTAACTTCGGCTCGACCGAAATTTATATACCCTTGGAGCATGATATATGCAGCCAGTTTGTTATATGTATGGCTATACGATATTTTCACCGATTTTGATCAATTTCTTCAAAATTGTGTTAAAACAGATAACATTCATATCTGGAAAGTATAAAGATCATTGAAAAAATAAAGTTTTTCTCACTAGAACTATTTTTTGGACCGATCGTTCCTATGGCAGCTGTACGCTATAGTCATCCGACTTGAATCAAACTTGACAGACTTTTGTTTTTAAAGAAAGCGTCTCCTAACTCCGGATTCATTATGATGATATCGCTCAATTACTTCAAGACTGGCATAACTCAAAATAATACATTTTGAGAAAAACGCGTTCAAAGTTCTGAATGGATTTAACCCCGAAAAAATTATTCTTTTAGTTTTGCGTTAATCTAGCAAAATAATATAAATTTAAAATGCTTAGTAATGAAATTATAAAATATGATGTTTTAACTGAAAGCCGATGTATGTTTGCGCAATATCAATTGCAGCACATCTGAGATATGACACTCTTGCATTAACATGAAAATGAACCTGTAAAATGATATTGCGAAATTTTCTTATCTCACATGGAAGGAATAAGAAATATCAATACGAAATTTACACAAAATATTACACAATACAGAGAATATTTCTACATCATTAAGTAAAAAATGTTTTTTTTTTAGTTATGTCTAGTCTTAAGGTAAGTGAGCGATATGGTCTCACATAATTCTAGAAAGTTTTATCAAAGTCAGATGGTATACCTGCCATAGGAACGATCGAGATAAAAACTATTTCTAGTGAGAAAACTTTTTTTTTATTTTCTGTGATATCGTCACCAAACTTGGCAATTATTAATTTTACACAATTTGTATTTCACAAAATTCTACAAAGTCTACCAAAATCGGGCGACTTTATAGTATAACACACATAAAAATCGTGTTCTGGCTAAAGCCCCATACGGAGTACGACGAAAAATTCGTTTCGATACAGTATTTCACATAAATAGAAACACTTTCTAACAGCACATGAGCATCAAAGCAAAGCCAAGGTGTTTCTAATTATATGAGATACTGTATCGAAACGATTTTTTCGTCGTACTCCGTATGGGGCTTTAAACTGAAAAATGAAATGTCCGATGTTGTTCGTCTTAGAAACATTCTTCCATATGGCCAAAAAAGGCTCTTCCACTTCAAATTACAAGTAGATATCTCTTAAGCTACGGCCGCAATTGATTAAAGTCCCCCTAGATGGGCAAAATCTTACACTGCGCGGCTGGTCCACTAAACTCTATCTATGGTTTTTCATTATGGGAAGTAGAAATTATTACGAATTGTTTTTTTTTTTTTTTTTAAAATATTTTTTTTTTTTTTTACATACAGTATGTCAAGAAAGTGTTTTGACACAGGAAAAAATTTTTACATTTTACATTTTATTGAAAAAAAAGGTGCTTTCTATAAATGTTAAAATTTTGTTCTTATTTTATTCTGATTCTGTATCGTCCCTAGAACTAGTATGCAAAAAAAAAGTAGCCAAATCCAATTAGTTTTAGTATTTAAAAACATAAAAAACAAATAAAAACGCAATTTTTAAGTGTCAAGAAAGTGTTTTGACAAAAGTCAAAACACTTATATCTTCAGTACAGGAGCTCAAATGGAATTAAAAATTAATGATTCTAGATAATTTTGACATGCTGAACCCGAATCTGGCTATAGAAACTCCATATCTTCCCTGGATTAGCTGCAAACATAAATTAAAATGCTGAAAATGGCTCATTTTACACCTTTTTGGTGCATTCGAATCTTGTAGAAATCCGATTATTTTTAAAATGATTTTTTCTTTGTAATAAAGCATCAAACCCATAGTACACAAGAAATAATTAAAATCTGTTTCATCGGACACATTTTCGGGTGCTTTTCGATTAAACAATAGTGTAGATTGAAGGCAATGCTGCTGAAAAATATGAGAAAAGGCGGGACACGCCCTCAAATTTCAACAAATATATTTAGTGTCATATGCACTATGGATTATAAGGCGATTTTATTAAAAGCCCCACCGATTCTTCTGAATTCTCACACCCATTCACAAAATTGCATACAAGTCAGCCTTTTTTTGCGGATTGATCATGAACTTATAACCTATGAAATGATTAAAGTATTTATTATATTGTATACATATTGGTACGTACTATTGAATGTTGAAATCGAAAATTTAAAAATGAGCTGATTTCTACGAGATTCGAATGTACTACAAAAGGGTAAAATGAGCCATTTTCTGTCTTATAATTTAAGTTTGCAGCTAATCCATGGAAGATGTGGAGTTTATATAGCCAGATTCGGGTTCAGCATGTCAAAATTATCTTGAATCATTAATATTTATTTCCATTTGAGCTCCTGTACTGAAGATATAAGTGTTTTGACTTTTGTCAAAACACTTTCTTGACACTTTAAAATTGCGTTTTTATTTGTTTTTTATTTTTTTAAATACTAAAACTAGATGGATTTGGCTACTTTTTTTTGCATACTAGTTCTAGGGACGATTCAGAATCAGAATAAAATAAGAACAAAATATTAACATTTATAGAAAGCCCCTTTTTTGCAATAAAAGTGTAAAATGTGAATTTTTTTCCCTTGTCAAAACACTTTCTTGACATACTGTACGTATGTGTGTGTATGTGCCACTTAAACTAGTCTATTAAATGATTTCAAAGAAATGCTGCGCATACCATTTAGTTCAGTTTTTCCAATGAATTCAACTGTTAGTGTCGGTTCCTGCTTAAGCACGGTCCAACACTCGACAATAATTTCGTATTTCGTGCTATGCAAAACTCGTGCGAACTTACTTATATTCTCGTACATTTTATTTTTGGCCCAGCACTTGAATAATGAATTCATTTTCGTCAGCATCTAAAAGTGCACTTAGTTCTACTTAGTTGCACAACCAAAAATAATTGTAAAGTGTCAATAAATAAATGCATTGAAATGCTTAGAATTTTGTTGTTATTAGATTTTCCAGCTGATACACTTCTAGCATGGCGACAGCTGATAAGCTTTGGCAAAAAACTTGCAAAGTTCTTTAAACAACTACAGCGAAGACAGCTTTAGATCCAGCTTCTTCAACTTTGTTGTCTGCTTGCTCTGGGACAATATTTTGAAACGTGTCACGGAATATTCCAGTAAGCTCCGGAGGCAAGAAGCTGACAGGCGACATCCATCGCTTGGCCTCTGTCTGCACAAGTTCAAATATTGTCAGCACGATTGGGAAGCGTCTTCGTAATTGTACCAGCATACGCACATTCGAACAAACGTAAGTATGTTTCTATTACAGCCGTGACGTCAGCTAATCAAACAGTAGACAGCCCGGCGAGACATGACGTGGTGTGTCAAGGCGGGAGGAGTGGGAAGACAGCTCGCTAGCTGGTTAACAACTGTCAGCGATAAGTCTGCAGAGGCAGGCGGCATATTTATGAGGCCTTTCTGGAGGCAAATCCCTAACTCAGATAAGGCCAACTTAGTAAGCTGCGTGAGAATGGCACAGTTTGTACTCAGTGGAAATCTTTAAAATTCGCACTAGCTCTTAAATATTTTTAGATGCTGGTTTACTTTTAGCGGGAAAACAACATTTTGTTATGATTTTTTGTTTTTCGTTTTTGCTTAAGGGCAAATATATTAAATCAAGTGGATGATGATGATAAGCCACGTTCGGGTTGGAGTTGATAAGGCCGCTCATATATTTGCATACACATCACAACATGGCCTGACTAGGTCTGCAATTCAATTTGATTCGTGTTGTTGGGCTAAAAACAAACCACTCCACATTAGGTGTGGTTTGTCAGGGGCAGCTGTCGTAAAAACAAAACATCGAGGATAAATAAGCTATCTGCTTCATATAACATCGATCTATATCTAGATACACGTACACATATACTCACGCATGTGTATCGGGTGGCTTCATGGAGCAGTGCATTAACCGAAGAATCTCCGCCTTCGCTCAAGGGTGTTCAGTCATTGCACTCTTTGGCCCAAGTTCACATGCAAATTTCGATTTATGATTTAGATTTATCCGCATATATCAATTCTGATCTAACTTCCGCGAGGTTCAATGACATTTTTGGAACTTCTTAGACGAGCTACAGTGGTAGATTCTTCTCATCGTTCAATCTCAGATGTGTCACACGGTTGTTTTTGCTTTTGAAAATTTATTTCCTCTTGCCTAATCGACAAATTTGCTAAAAGTGACAGCCGCTTGTCCACCCACACCGCTGCTGCTGTCTTTGTTCGCCTCTTCACCTGCCTGTCCAAAATTCGGTTAGTATTTAAATTCAATTTATTTTATGTTTTCACAAAAATCTGTGCGCTTTGCCAACATCCAAATTTTGTTCTAATGACATTCATCTGCGTTTTCGCGTGAGGCAAAACGGATTCTTAATATTGTTTAATTTTTATTTAATTATGCAGCTCTTCGAAATTAATGTTTGTTTTTTCTTGCTTGTTTGTTAGACACCACGGAAGCACGTTGACATCTAAGGCAAATATACCAAATTAAAAACGAAACAAAAAATATACAAAAATTGGTTAAATTCAGAGACGTTTTATTTATAGCAGCAAATTTAAGCATTTTAATGAATATTTGGTAAGAAAAAATTAGTGGCTTTTACTTTTCACGAATGACTCGTCTTGGGACAGACTTGGCATTGAAATAAGAATGATGAGCCGAATATTCGACGCGACTGCTCTTTACTGATTTATACAGGGTGGCCATTGATGTACCCTTTCGGAAATTGCAATTTTTTTAAGATACACCCAAAATACACTAGAAATTCGCCGTAAAAAAGGGGTCGAAGGCGAGTCGCATTTTAAGAAAGAGCTTTTCTAAAAAATAGAAAATGTGTTATAAAATTCAGGGTTTTGTCTTTGAACGATAATTACGGGCGCAAAATTTGCTTCGTGAATAACTTTGGTGTTTTTGCTCCGATCTCATTGTGCTTCTCAGAATAGATAGATTTAAGGTAATAATATGTACTAAGTCACGACGTTATAACTTTAAAATTGTGGCTCTGACCTTTTTTTGCGGTTTAACGGGAAAGGGGGGAATATTTTGCAAATCTCAAACAAACTTGATCTGCGTACGGAATACACCTATGTACATGCATCTATCTCTGAGATCGACGCGTTCATACAGAAAGACGAACGGACAGACGGATGGACAGACAGACGGGTCGGAAATGTTTCCTTCTTCCTCTTACATTTGCACAACTTCATGATCCCCTTTTACCCATTTATAAAATTAAAATCTTTATTAATGGAAAGAAAATTTTTTTATTTTTCAAACATTTTAAAAACCGTATCAAAAAATAGAGAAAAGCTAACTTCGGCTCGACCCAAGTTTATATACCCTTGGAGCATGATATTTGCCTGCCACTTTGTTATATGGCAGCTATGCGATATATTCATGCGATTTCGATCAAACTCGCCAACATTGTGTTGAAACACATAATATTCATAGCTGGATAGTATAAACACGCTACTATTGAAAACAAACAAATTTTTCTCACTAAAACTACTTTTTAATACCCTTGGAGAGGGTATATTAAAATTGTCCGGATGTATGTAACGCACAGAAGGAAGCATCTCCGACCACATAAAGTAAGTAGTAGTAGTAATTTATTTCACCCATTCGGTGCGATTCCACTCCACCAATGGAAGTGGATTGAGGCGGCAACAAGTCGCGTCGCTCTGGACGTGCTCTTGGAGAACCCAGGGACACCTCCAGGCTGCCAGAACATAGGATGGTTCCAGAGGAACATCCGGCTGGTAGCTTGTGAGGACGAAAGATCTGTGGATCTCTACAGGGCCGCCATCAGCAGAGTCGGGGAAGTATACCCTGGGGCAAAACTCAAGGTGGTCGATGCCAAGGACATACCATCGTGTCCGAGGGCACGAGTATGGTTACCCGTTTATCCGTGGGTACTTGATAGGTCCAGTGTTTCGTTGTGCTCTGTTGCTAAAGCCGTCCAGCCCTCAAAGCATTGTTTTCGCTGGTTTAAAAGGAGTGTAGCGACTATATTCGGAATGCGGTAGCTTGGCATGCTGAGTGCTTTTATTATAAAGTTGACATTGGTGTCGAGTGTGTATGGGTAGAGCGGTGACAGTCCAGTTTCCAGCATCAAGATACGATTAGGGATATATTGGGGGAGTCGAAATATTTTTTCAACAAAAAATCGTAAGAGTTTTTCAACCTCTTCGTATTCTACGTCCCCCCAGACTTGGCTTGCATAGCACATTACAGCTCTCGCCGTGGCCTCGAAAAGTCTGTACTTTATGCTGTGTTTTATATCTTTTCTGCATAAAAAGGACTTCCATGTGCAGTTTATTGCTACCTTCGCCTGCGCTAGTCTTTCTTCAGTTTTTATACCCTTGGAGAGTGTATATTAAAATTGTCTGGATGTTTGTAACGCATAGAAGGAAGCATCTCCGACCACATAAAGTATATATATTCTTGATCAGCATGACGAGCTGAGTTAATATAGCCATGTCCGTCTGTCCTTCCGTCCGTCTGTCCGTCTGTTTCTATGCTATCTCCTCCGTCAGTTTTAAAGCTATCTCAACCAAACTTTGCACGAAGTCTTTTGGTATAAATACGCTGCACATTTGTCGGAACCGGCCGGATCGGATGACTATAGCATATAGCTGCCATAGGAACGATCAGTTGAAAAGTAGTTTTAGTGAGAAAAACTTTTTTGTTTTCAATGCTATCGCTACCAACCTCTTTTTTTTATACCCTTGGAGAGGGTATATTAAAATTGTCCGGATGTTTGTAACGCACAGAAGGAAACATCTCCGACCACATAAAGTATATATATTCTTGATCAGCATGACGAGCTGAGTTGATATAGCCATGTCCGTCTGTCCGTCTGTTCGTCTATCCGTCTGTCCGTCTGTCCGTCCGTCTGTCCGTCTGTTTCTATGCTATCTCCTCCGTCATCTAAACCAAACTTTGCACGAAGTCTTTTGGTATAAATACGCTGCACATTTGTCGGAACCGGCCGGATCGGATGACTATAGCATATAGCTGCCATAGGAACGATCAGTTGAAAAGTAGTTTTAGTGAGAAAAACTTTTTTGTTTTCAATGCTATCGCTACCAACCTCTTTTTTTTATACCCTTGGAGGGGGTATATTAAAATTGTCCGGATGTTTGTAACGCACAGAAGGAAACATCTCCGACCACATAAAGTATATATATTCTTGATCAGCATGACGAGCTGAGTTGATATAGCCATGTCCGTCTGTCCGTCTGTTCGTCTATCCGTCTGTCCGTCTGTCCGTCCGTCTGTCCGTCTGTTTCTATGCTATCTCCTCCGTCATCTCAACCAAACTTTGCACGAAGTCTTTTGGTATAAATACGCTGCACATTTGTCGGAACCGGCCGGATCGGATGACTATAGCATATAGCTGCCATAGGAACGATCGGTTGAAAAGTAGTTTTAGTGAGAAAAACTTTTTTGTTTTCAATGCTATCACTCCCAACCCCTGTATTTATAAGTTTTCTATGATTTCACATGATTTCACCGATATTTATCAAAATCGGACAACTATATAGTATAGCTGCCATACAAAAGATAAGTCTGAAAAAAAGTCTTAGTGAGAAAAACTTTTTTGTTTTCAATGCTATCACTCCAAACCCCCGTATTTATGAGTTTTCTATGATTTCAGATGATTTCACCGATATTTATCAAAATCGGACAACTATATAGTATAGCTGCCATACAAAAGATAAGTCTGACAAAAAGTCTTAGTAAGAAAAACTTTTTTGTTTTCAATGCTATCACTCCCAACCCCCGTATTTATGAGTTTTCTATGATTTCACATGATTTCACCGAGATTTATCAAAATCGGACAACTATATAGTATAGCTGCCATACAAAAGATAAGTCTGAAAAATAGTCTTAGTGAGAAAAACTTTTTTGTTTTCAATGCTATCACTCCCAACCCCCGTATTTATGAGTTTTCTATGATTTCAGATGATTTCACCGATATTTATCAAAATCGGACAACTATATAGTATAGCTGCCATACAAAAGATAAGTCTGAAAAAAGTCTTAGTGAGAAAAACTTTTTGTTTTCAATGCTATCGCTCCCAACCCCCGTATTTATAAGTTTTCTATGATTTCACATGATTTCACCGAGATTTATCAAAATCGGACAACTATATAGTATAGCTGCCATACAAAAGATAAGTCTGAAAAAAAGTCTTAGTAAGAAAAACTTTTTTGCTTTCAATGCTATCGCTCCCAACCCCCGTATTTATAAGTTTTCTATGATTTCAGATGATTTCACCGATATTTATCAAAATCGGACAACTATATAGTATAGCTGCCATACAAAAGATAAGTCTGACAAAAAGTCTTAGTGAGAAAAACTTTTTTGCTTTCAATGCTATCGCTCCCAACCCCCGTATTTATAAGTTTTCTATGATTTCACATGATTTCACCGAGATTTATCAAAATCGGACAACTATATAGTATAGCTGCCATACAAAAGATAAGTCTGAAAAAAAGTCTTAGTGAGAAAAACTTTTTTGCTTTCAATGCTATCGCTCCCAACCCCCGTATTTATAAGTTTTCTATGATTTCACATGATTTCACCGAGATTTATCAAAATCGGACAACTATATAGTATAGCTGCCATACAAAAGATAGATCTAAAAAAAAGTCTTAGTAAGAAAAACTTTTTTGTTTTCAATGCTATCACTCCCAACCCCCGTATTTATGAGTTTTCTATGATTTCAGATGATTTCACCGATATTTATCAAAATCGGACAACTATATAGTATAGCTGCCATACAAAAGATAAGTCTGACAAAAAGTCTTAGTGAGAAAAACTTTTTTGCTTTCAATGCTATCGCTCCCAACCCCCGTATTTATAAGTTTTCTATGATTTCACATGATTTCACCGAGATTTATCAAAATCGGACAACTATATAGTATAGCTGCCATACAAAAGATAAGTCTGAAAAATAGTCTTAGTGAGAAAAACTTTTTTGTTTTCAATGCTATCACTCCCAACCCCCGTATTTATGAGTTTTCTATGATTTCAGATGATTTCACCGATATTTATCAAAATCGGACAACTATATAGTATAGCTGCCATACAAAAGATAAGTCTGACAAAAAGTCTTAGTGAGAAAAACTTTTTTGCTTTCAATGCTATCGCTCCCAAACTCGTTACTGATCAATATGATATGCTAACACATAATTCTGTCAAGTCTGATCCAAATCGGATGACTATAGCATATATCTGCCATAGGAATGATCGGTCGAAAAAATAGTTTTGGTGAGAAAAACTTTTTTGTTTTTCAATGGTAGCGTGTTTGTACGTTTCAGTTATAAATATTTTCGGTTTCAAGTTTATTTTAGAGAGTTCGATCAAAATCGGATGAATATATCGTATAGCTGCCATATTAAAAACTGGCAGAAATATATCATGCTCCAAGGGTATATAAACTTCGGTCGAGCCGAAGTTAGCTTTCCTCTATTTTTTGAAATTAACATTGTATGTGATAAGAACTCCCAGATATTTGTACTCCTTGACTACTTCTAGCCGTTCTCGTCCTAAAAACCATTTTTCATTTCTGACAAGTCTTCTCCAATGCTTCTTAAATACTAGCACTTTTAACTTCGATATGTTAATTGTCAAGGCCCAAGCATTACAATCGCTCTGTCTTGCGTTAATCATATTTTGAAGCGAGCTTGGAGACTCCGCCATAATGACAATGTCATCTGCGTACATCAGAGCCTTTATTTTAAAGTTGTTGAAGATGATACCGCCTGGTAAATTTTCTGTGAGATCATCCAAGTATAACGCGAACAGTAAAGGGCTCAATAAACAACCTTGCTTTACCCCCGATTCCGTGCTGAACGCTGGAGAGATTGTATTGCCATCCCATACCGAGGCGGTGTTGCCGGTATACAGACTTTGCAACAGAGTTCTCTTTTTCGAAGACATTCCCATGTTGCTGAGTTTGTAGAATAAAAGAGTTCTATCTATTGAGTCAATCGCAGCTTTGAAATCGATGAAGAAGGCGTATTATGCTCTACCGCTGTCAAAGTAGGTGCGGGCGATACTGCTCAGGCAGAATATGTTGTCCGCTGTCCACATAAAGTATATATCCATCCATATATGTCCATCCGTCTGTCCGTCTGTTTCTATGCTATCTCCTCCGTCAGTTTTAAAGCTATCGTAACCAAACTTGCACGATGTCTTTTGATACAAATGCGCTGCACATATGTCAGAACCGGACGCATCGGATGATTATAGCATATAGCTGCCATAGGAACGATCGGTCGAAAAACAAGTTTTAGTGAGAAAAACTTTTTTGTTTTTCACGCAAACGCCTTCGAATCTCGTATTTATAAGTTTTGTATGATTTCACATAATTTCCCTGAGATTTGTCAAAATCGGAAAACTTTATAGTATAGCTGCTATACAAAAGATAGGTCTGAAAAAAAGTCTTAGTGAAAAAAACTTTTTTGTTTCCAATGCTATCGCTCTTAAACTTTCTGCCGATCAATATTATATACTACCACACAGTTTAATTCAATTCGGATGACTATAGCATACAGCTGCCATAGGAACGATCGGTCGAAAAGTAGTTCTAGTGAGAAAAACTTTTTTCTTTTTAATGGTAGCGTCTTTATACTTTCTAGTTATGAATATTATCTGTTTCAAGACAGGATTGGAGAGTTTGATCAAAATCGGATATACTTACCTTATAGCTGCCGTATAACAAACTGGCAGGCATATATCATGCTCCAAGGGTATATAAGCTTCGATCATGCTCCAAGGGTATATAAGCTTCGATCAAGCCGAAGTTAGTTTCCCTCTATTTTTATACCCTTGGAGAGGGTATATTAAAATTGTCCGGATGTTTGTAACGCACAGAAGGAAGCATCTCCGACCACATAAAGTATATATATTCTTGATCAGCATGACGAGCTGAGTTGATATAGCCATGTCCGTCTGTCCGTGTGTCCGTCTGTTTCTATGCTATCTCCTCCGTCAGTTTTAAAGCTATCTCAACCAAACTTTGCACGAAGTCTTTTGGTATAAATACGCTGCACATTTGTCGGAACTGGCCGGATCGGATGACTATAGCATATAGCTGCCATAGGAACGATCGGTTGAAAAAGTAGTTCTAGTGAGAAAAACATTTTTGTTTTCAGTGCTATCGCTACCAACCCTCGTATTTATAAGTTTTTTATGCTTTCACATAATTTCAGCAAGTTTTATGCAAATCGGGCAACTATATAGTATAGCTGCCATACAAAAGATAGATCTGAAAAAAAGTTTTAGTATGAAAAACTTTTTTGTTTTCAATGCTATCGCTCCCAAACTCGTTACTGATCAATATAATATGATAACACATAATTCTGTTAAGTCCTGTCCAAATCGGATGACTATAGCATATAGCTGCCATAGGAAAGATCGGTCGAAAAAATAGTTTTAGTGAGAAAAACTATTTTGTTTTCAATGGTAGCGTTTTTGTACGTTTCAGTTATAAATATTATCTGTCTCAACACAATTTTAGAGAGTTTGATCAAAATCGGATGAATTTATCGTATAGCTGCCATATAAAAAACTGGTAGAAATATATCATGCTCCGAGGGTATGTAAACTTCGGTCGAGCCGAAGTTAGCTTTCCTCTATTTTTAAAGCTGTTGTTCCCCAACTCGTTACTGATCAATTTAATATGCCAACACACAATTCTGTCAAGTTTGATCCAAATCGGATGACTATAGCATATAGCTGCCATAGGAACGATCGGTTGAATAAGAGTTCTAGTGAGAAAAACTTTTTTGGTTTTAATGGTAGCCACTTTATACTTTCAAGTTATGAATATTATCTGTTTCGACATAATTTTTGTGAGTTTGATCAAAATCGGACAGATAAATCTTGCAGCTGTCATATAAAAAGAAGCTTGCACACATACTTATATCATGCTCCAAGCGTATGTAAGCTCGGTCGAGCCGAAGTTAGTTTCCCCCTATTCTTATACCCGTTACTCGTAGGGTAAAAAGGGTATACTAAAGTCGTGCAAATGTATGTAACAGGCAGAAGGAATCATTTCTGAACATATAAAGTATATATAGTCTTGATCAGCAACTACAGCCGAGTCGATTTAGCCTTGTCCGTCTGTCCGTCAGTCCGTCCGTCCGTCCGTCTGTCTGTATGAACACCTAGATCTCAGAGATGGTAAGAGATAGAGGTTTGACATGTATGGGACAAATGCTTCTTTTATCTGCACGCAGATCAAGTTTGTTTCAAATTTTGGCCACGCCCATTTCCGCCCCCACAATTTTGAAAAAAGTTAGATCTCCTACACCGATTTGCCGAAAGAATGATGAAGATCGGATGAACGGTTCTCAAGTTATGAGCAAAAAAATGGACCAAGGCCCCCGGCTACCACCCCTCCCACCCTAAAAAAAATGTTGCATACTTTTCGGATGGTCCCACTAAGGAACGCGGGAACACTGTTAAACATGTTACATGAGTAACGGGTATATCGAAGTCGGTTAGAGCCGACTTTAACTTACGCTCTCGTTTCTTTTTTTTCGTTTATTTCTGCGGCCAATCGATACGTAATGCTAATTGCTAACTATCTCTAGAAGGTAAAAACTTTCTATCTACAAAACTCTATCTCTTACCATCTCTCATACGGACGGACAGACGAACAGACGGACGGACGAACAGACGGACATGGCTATATCGACTCGGATATTGATGCTGATCAAGAATAATGCGGGAGGTGTCGGTTTAATCCCTCCTTAGAACAGTTTATTTGTCATGTTCGAAAATATCGAATTGATATTAATTTAATCTTAGTCATATCAGAGCAAAATTGATATGAAAAAATGTCAAATTGACCGTCATTTTAAATCAATTTTTTTCTAGGTGCATCATTTATATAAATTATAAGGGAATATAAACTTCGGACATCGATTTATTGGCCAGGTCTACTATTCTTAGATGATGTTAATATTATTTTCACAACTATACTTGGAATAAATAAGATAGTTTTGCTAAGGAATTCAACTTAAAAAACAAAAAGTGTATCTTTTTATATTGTGACTAAAATAATTTTTAGTTGATCTGAGAATAAGCCTTACCTACGCACCATATTTCAAATTCTGCTGTAGTGCTGGACTCTTACAAAAAAGTATCATTTTACTTATCGTTCCCAATTATCACTTTTTTCACTCTTTCTCTATATGAACTCATCGCACCCACCACGGGCTAGAAGCTCTTTTCAACTTCTCCGCCAAGAGCTCTAGAACACGAACAAACACTTTATACATTTTATGGAGCACACAAGTTCAACATTTCATTAATTTCCCTTAGCTGAATTAATTGATTCATTGGCAGGCGGTCATAAAAAAAATATTTCTTCTTTCAATGTACATACTCGAAACAAACGCGTGTTTCGCTTCAAAATGGAAATTAATTGTACTCATTGTATAACAGATTTGGTTGTCACATTGCTAGGAAGCGGGAAGGGAGGGCTGGAGCTCCAAATATGGAACTCACGCTGAATGAGTTGGTGGTGATTGGTGCCAAGCTCTCGACACGCAGCGGGCTTAGCTACTTAGAAGTCAAAAAAACTTATTTGGTGGGGTTGTTCGATTGCAGTTTACATTTTGAGCTAATAGCCACCAACTCTTGTTGGTGACTAATCGCTTGGCAACCAAGAACTCAACCATCTGACTCACTCTGCCGGCCACCTGAAGGCGTTAGGTCTGTTATCTGATAAGTAGCACTCGTACTTGTCCGCCTGGTTTGCCATCATACTTTTAGGCATGCTAATTTCTGTGTATTTGCAGCAATGCGGTGACAATGACACGTCTGTTTGGTTGTTTCTGTAGAAAAATGCGGCAAGCAGAATAAAAATTCGAAACCGAAACCAAAAAGGCAGTCTAGTAAGCAGAGTTTCTAGCGGATGCTTTGCTGTCGCTTCGGCGGCGCACTTATTAATTTATTTATGATTCACTTGTGCATGCCACGACAATACTACATAGTGCACTATGTATACACTTGCAAACTGTGTATTATTTCTGCAAAGAATATTACAACGCTCATAAATGTTAATTTTCCACCCTACTCTTCATATTTGGCCGGACCATCGGACCATCTAATAAAGAGTTCTTTTCTTTCCTTAGAAAATAGCTTTCACATATTCGCTCACCTTCACCAGCTACTGGAGCTAGCTGTGAAGTAACTAGCAATGAAAAAGCTTCTCAATCTTTGCCTTTCGGATTCGGCGTTAAAAAGTAGGTTCCTTTCACTTGTGCAAAAAATTATAAGCACACACGCCAAGAGATTGAGAGAAGCTTGGCTTGGCCCTTTGGGGCTGTAAAGCCAATTTTACATATCATTAGACTGCATATTTGTATTCTTGATTAGAGCTACGCGTTAAGGAACACTACAGATGGAGCGCCTTTATGATATAGGAGACTTGTGACGAATCTACTTAAGACTTACATCTTTTAAACCGATTTTTCTAGTTTGATAAAATCGGACGACTTGTCCTGTACCTGCCACATACCCGTTCCCTGAAAAAAGTCTTAGCGAAACAAACTGGTTCGCTTTTAATTTAAGAAGCGTTATTTTTATCGACTAGCATTGCCCATGAAAAAGGGTATTAAGACTTCGGCACAGACGGAGCAAAAATTGCCATCTCGGTTTCATTTGAGAATGTCAACAAAAGGCCCCTGACATTTTGCGAGAAGAATGCTTCTGTTATTTGCCAATTGTGGCGCAAAACTGCCTGACAAAAAGAGAATTTCAAACTGTATTTATAAAATATATTTTTTTGCTTAAATAACTAAGAGCAAAAATCTGAGATTGTATTTGCATTTTTATGAGCATTTTATGAGCATTTTATTGAGGCGTTGGTGAATGGCGCTTGTGAGTAAAATTAAAAAGCTATATTCTCAAACAGATTGTCCAATGGTGGTAAAAATATGCAGAGATTAATAAAAACTGAAGTATAAGTGCAATTTACTAGTGGCTTATACTAGTGCTATTTAGAATTTTCAAGAATATACACTATCTATAATCAGAGTTGCTTGCTTTCGACAGTTTCGACTCTAACTTTAAAAAAAAGTTGAAGCTCAATGTTGTGTCTTGCACGCTTACATCTTTATTTGTGTGTGTATCAGTGGCGTACGCAGGATTTTTTCAGGGGGTGATTTTGGAGGAACAAAATTTTTGTGGGGGGGCGAAAATAAAGTCTCTACTTTCATTATTTTTTTGGATAGTATTACAATTTTGGAGTTACGTATAGAATACAACTGCACTTCATTTCCTGCATTATTTTCAAACAATTTTTTGTTCAACATGAATTCCAAAATCATTTTTATCATCAAGGTAAACGAAATTCTGAAATTTTAGGTTGAGCACAAATGCCTTTGACCGTCTAAAAAATTTTCAAAACGCGGGACAGACACAGTGAAAGACCAAATAGGTTGAATCTTTAGATTGTTTCAGTGTTTCTGAGGTGGACCAAAAAGCATTAACAAAAGTCCAGTGCGATTTTCTTTCAAAAACTCAATTCTTTTTTTTGTTTTATATATAAATTGTTGAGGCCTTATTTCATTTTATTTTTAGGGCTTTATTTCGCATAGCCCTCAATTAATAATCATTGAAAAACTTTGCGGGATGTGCAGAGCAAATTTTTAAATATTCTCTTTACATAATTTCAAATCAAAAAATGTTGTATACGTCATTTGTATTTTTCTATTGCTTTTAAGCCCTGTGGTTAAATTGCTCAAAATTGTAATCTATTCTTATTTTTTTGACATTTGACAAAAGTAGGACCCCAGCGGCTCAGAATTTCCCCCTAATAAATTTTAGTTTGATTAATTCGTTGTTCTTCGGAATAACAAAATAATTGAAGCAACCAGCAAAAAAAGCAGGCCGCAGCGCGCACAAATTCCAATTCCATGTTCCAAAGACGCGAAATTTGTTAAATTATACGTTCATCCGATTGTAATGAATCTTGGGGGATTTGTTGGACGCTTGCCCTGGAAGGCTTTCAAGTTGAACAAATGGGCGGGAAATGGTCCAAAATCCGCGAAATTTGCGAAATTTCCGATTGTGATGAGAACTCAAAATTTCCCATGCAATTCATAAATATTATGGTTTAAAAATCTAGAAATTTCCAAAATTCTTTGACCATAAAGACTTGATAGATAGCTAGTAGTGTACCTGATTGTAGACTGAACGGTACAACAAGTCTAGAAATTTGCTCCTTTTTATAAGTTTCGGGTATCATGAAGATTTGATGTATTGCAATTGTAGACGCATTCCTGGTTAGATCGAACAGTTCAAATAGACGGGTAAATTGACAATGCTTAGATAAATAAATATAACGTAAATATAACGTGTAGATACCAGATACGTACCAGGAAAAAGAAGATTTAATGGTTGGCAATTGAAGACGGGTAAATAAGACAGGCAAATGAGAGGTATTGATCAATCTGACCCAAAAATCCCGAAAATGATTCTTCCTTCGTAGAGTATTTTGCATAAAAAAATATATTCCATGGGGAATGTATAGTCGTCGAAGCAAGCTCTTTCAAGTATATAAAAACTTCGGCACAGAAGTAAGCTTTGCTTTCTCGTTTTTATAAGTTTTGTATGCTTTCACATAACTCCACCAAGATTTATAAAAATCGGACTACTATATAGTATAGCTGCGATACAAAGTAAAGTTTTAAAAAAGTCTTAGTAAGAAATACTTTTTTGTTTTTAATGCTTTTAATGATCAATATTATATGCTAACACACATTTCTGTCAATTTTGATTCAAATCGGATGACTATAGCATATAGCTGCCATAGGAGTGATCGATCGAAAAAATAGTTCTAGTGAGAAAAACTTTTTTGTTTTCAATGTTAGCGTTTTTGTACGTTCCATTTATGAATATTATCTGTCTCAATACAATTTTGGGGAGTTTGATCAAAATCGGATGTATATATTATATAGCTGGCATAAAACAAACTAACAGGCATATCTCAAGCTCCAAGGGTATATAAACTTCGGTCGAGCCGAAGTTAGCTTCCCTCTATTTTTTATTCTTCTTCTCGATCAACAACAATAGAATATCGATATCGATACACAACAGATATGCTATCGAACTAATCGGTACTTGCAGAGCGCGGCATGGCGCGATCATTCAAATTCATTTAGCTGCGACAATCTGTACTTAGTAATGGTGGCACATCTACACGCATGTGAGACTAATTTAAGACTTCTAAAATTGCTGCTCGAAATTTTAAAGCTATTTTGATAAAGGTCACCAGGTCTGCCAAGTACTTATCCTTCCTATCATCCAGACTTCTTATTATATCGGCCTTTGCAGGGGTTTCCTAAAGCACAGCAATCTATGCTCCTTTAAAATTGGGCATCTTCCGAGGTAATGCTCAAGGACAGACGCTCAGTGAACCCAGCTTTATTAAATCGAATCGGGCCTTAAGTATCCAGGAAACTGTGGTGGTTGGCAGAGAGTGGAGCTTATAGGCCACTGAGTTGTCCAAGTGTTTGTAATTTCGGGTAGCGCTAGTGATCTGTCGCTGATGGTTGTACTGTAAGGTTTTTGCTTTAAGGGCATCACGAATTGTTATCCGGAAAGAATTCCATTCCTGTGCTGATCTCAAGGAGTCTCTCCAGGCTATTTGAAGAGGGTTGCATAATTCATCCAGACTTCTTCCCCGGAAGATATTCTTTTCCATTAGCATGCTGGTAATTTTGTGTATAAAAGCAATGAAGCAGCTGTATGGGATGGAACAAAGCTATCCGAATGGTTTCCTACTGAGTCTGGAGTCAAGCAAGGATGCTTGCTGAGCCCTGTTCTATTTTCAATATTTCTAAACGATATAGTGGACTACCTTCCGAAAGGACTCGAAATAAACGGCCTGGAAATAAAAGCCTTGTTATATGCAGATGATATAGTGGTCTTCGCCGAAACTCCCAAAGATATGCAAGACAACATCAACGCTTTGGATGAGTACTGCAAGGAGTGGGGCCTTAAAGTCAACTGCGAAAAATCAAAGATGCTTATTTTTAAGAAATATTGGAGAAGGCTTGCGTCTGCGGAAAAATGGCAAATGGGAGACATTGATTTGGAGGTGGTGAAATCATATAAATACCTAGGAGTCTGGATCTATCACAATGCCGAATTCAACTTTCACCTCGGAGAAAAACTAAAAGATGCTAAAGTAGCGATAAATAGTACTTGGAGAACGATACTTGGCAAAAAAGAGGTTCCTACCAGCACTAAGTACAAGTTGTTTAATGCCGCAGTGCGGGCAATAATGTGTTATGGTGCACAAGTATGGGGGATACGACGATACGAGGAGGTGGAAAGTCTTCAAAGGTACTTTCTTAAGAAAATTTTTCGTCTACCTCAATACACACCGAACAGGATGCTATATCTGGAGACCAGTTAACCTGCATTTTAACTACATGCAAAAAGCTTTATCCATGTAGGAAAAAAGGGTACCTAGGATTTTGGCGGAGCACCTTTTAAAAGAGCGACTATAATGTTTTAGAGAGTGGGACAGTCTAGCCACGGATCACGGAGTTCGATTGAATCTTGAAGATAACGCAACATGGAAAACTTGGGCTAGGAATATTACGGTTAAAATGAATGCAGCATATTGGATGAAATTTGTTGAAGAATCCCGGAGAAGCTCAGAGCGTTGAATCTATAGGCAACTGCACTGTGACCTGGGAGAGAATAACTATTTCTCCGATGTGTTTCCCATTGAAGGAATAAGAAGTATTTTCATGGCCACAGGTGAAATATTAAACTAGATTTTTATTCCAAATGTCACAAGGAATGACACAAACTGCCCTCTGTGCAACTGGAGGGAGCAAGAAGATGTTACCATTTCATTGGAGGTGGCCCTATTCTGCGGGAGCTCCGGCTATCAGTTTTCGGAAAATGAACCCTTTTTCCGCACGAAATAGTAAATATCCTCAACGGCGCGGTCAAAGCTACAGAGTTATGTAATTAAAGCCTTAGCATATAGAAACAGAATCATAGAGGGATTATTTTAAAAAGGAAATTTAGTTTTTAGATTTTCAGTATAAGTTATTTATAACATTTGTAAATCCTGCTAGCACTAATTCGCAAACCCAAAGCGCATGGCTGAACGATCTGGTATCTGGGGAAGACCCGGGAAGCCAGGTGTATTAAGCTTCGTGTAGAGGGTGCGAGGCGGTGAGCGACAGACGGTTCTTTTAACCAAGTCGCCGAGTAACTAAACTTTTTATTTTTAATTTTTTTGTATACCATTCCTTAGATTTATATAAACTTAAGTTATTCTATTTACAAAAAAAAGAAGAAATAAAAAACATACTACAAACATACTACTAATGTAGTGTGGGAGGCGATTCTCACAATAAAAGTTCATCGTGTTTCCTAAATAGCTGAGGTGTAAGTCAAGCGTATACAGGTGGGCATTCTCCAAACCGGTCTCAAAGAATGGGGCATAGCTTGGTATATTAGCTGGCAAATAGATAACTTTTTAAAAAAGAGAAGTTGGTTCTCGTCGACTTCTGTAAAGTGTCCTCCTCCCCAGATTTCTGCTCCATATCCTTGGATTACACGGCTTACTTCATTAAATAGTTTCCATTTTGCATTTATATGTATCTCCCTTTCTCCCTGGAAGTTATTCCAGGTCATGTTAATACTAGTTTTGGCCTCAATACTCCTTCTATGCACATGCTTTTTAAATGACACGGTCGGCGTGAAAAAGACTTCTAGGTACATAAATTCAGATGACATTTTTACTGCTTCTCTCCTGTAGGTCCATTTTATACTTATTCAAGTTCACCTCCATTCCCCATTTACTGCAATACTCTTCTAGCCGGTTGATCATGGTTTGGAGTACTTGTCGTCCGCATACATTCATAAGCATATATTAAGGTCTCCTACAGATAGTCCGCCTCCTAGCGCATCATGCAAGTCGTCTAGGTAGAGCGCAAAAAGTAGTGGTGATAGTGTGCATACTTGCCATACCTCGATTTCGGTATTAAAATAATTGGATAAAGCTCCTTCTTACTTACAGCAACTATGAATGTACAGGCCAAGGATATAACCTCATAAGACTGAAGCCTATTTCTGTAAATCCCTAATGGGCACTGCAGTGGCTCCATTGTGTTCAAGTTATGCGACATTGAGTAAAAGAAGCACCTCGTCTTTTCTTACTTCTTGGAATGGGGATACAACATTGAGCATAATTTCAAATTGAAATTGGTTTTATTACAAAGATGGAGACTGGGTTTTGAACGGTCGTAGTTTTGCAAGTGAAAAACCACCGTTTATGCAATTGACATTGCCTAACGGAGAATAGGAAGTGCCCACAGTTTCGAAGCACCAACATCCGCTCGACAATACTCTACATTCAGTAATCTTTATACTCACCTCTGGGGCCAGTTCTTTCGTGTACTTTTCTTGCTCTGCCACTGCGTGGGAAAACGCGCAAAGTCGGCAAACAAGTTTGGCTCTCAAATCCATTTCAACTCCCAGCAAACAAAAGTCAGAGTATTTATAATTTTTTCTCTTTTAAGACACATATTCTTTTATTTTAATAGTTTGCATTTCTTGTTTCGTTTTGGTATGGTTTTCTGGTATCTTTTAGCAGTGATTAAATTTGAGTTAATTTCTTGCTTTTGGTTTCTATTCGTTAAGCTAATTTGTCACAAAGAAGTTTTGTTTGGTTTTTGGTTTTTACATTGACAGTAAAGCGAAACTAATTGAAAAAATATCACTATAGAGTAAACTTTTAATACACGTTCCAGTTATGTTTCTTAATGCATTTCGAAATGACATTCATCACATAGATACATTCATAAATATACATAGATACTTTTCATATAGACTATATATAAAATATAAACTTTAGAAATATATAAATTCGAGGTTTGTGTTGTGTTGCTGTGTGTGTGTTGCTCAGTTAAAGTCAGTTTGGGGTGCAACAGATCGTAACGAGGCATGGGAGAACTTAAAAAAATATAAAGCTTTCTCAAGAGAGACCCGAATGACCCATAGCCTGCAGCTCCATATCCATCTCTCTCCCTCTCTCTCTCTCCTTTCCTATTTAAATTAAAACTAATGAGGTATTTAGCTGCACGCAATGCCTGAAGTTCTACCCAAGCAAATTGACTTAAATGGCCTGTTAAAAAAGTGCGCTCATTGACTAACTGACGGACAGACAGACGGCAAATTGCAGCGGCCAAAAACCAAGTTTTCAATATGAAAACCCGGGCCCTGTCGCTGTTTGAGGTGCACTGCGTGGCACTAGGTGCCACTACTAGTTAAATACACCTATGTTGTATGCTTTGCACATTTACTTAAATAACTTGGATGAATGTTTAGCATTTGTTTTTGTTTTCGTTTCCGTTTCTCTAGCCAGAATGTTTTGGAGTTAAAGCTTTCGTGTGTTTAAATATGTACAGGGGTAATTAAAATTAATAATAAATTAGTTAAGTTATCAAAACATAAGCTGTCTTTAAAAGTGTTCATATGCTAGTAATTAGGTACATCGATTACATTTTTTCTCAAATTGGCTTGGTTGGTTCCAGTTTACAGTTTGATATTTTGTATTTTTTCATGAATATTTTCATTTTTGTTGTGTTTCTTTTGTAATTTGACTTGTACGCAGCTTGCAGCTGGATTTGTAGGAATAGCAAAGGTACTTTTGTTTTTCTACAGTTTTCTATGAGTTTTGGTGAGTGACCGTCAAACTAGAGCTACAGTTTGACAAGCACTGGCGTCTACATAGTTTTTGGCATGAGAAGCTTCTAGGACAGCACTTTAAACTTAAACTTACTTATTTTACAATACTGTTTATAGAATTCTTCAGCAAGCTGTATTTTGTTTTGCATTTTCAATTTAGACCTCCGTGGGCATGCCCTGAGCACAGCTAGACTGCAGCTTCTTGGAGCCGCGAAAGAACATGTCGAACAGGCGTGCCCTTTTGGCCTGAAATTTGGGCGGATCGATGGGTATGTGTTCCACAATGGTTATGCCGCGTTGCAGTTTTGGGCGCACAGTTCGCGCTGGGGGCGGCGTTGGAGGTAGCGGCGGCTCATCGGACTCAGCAGACGACTTGGCTGCAGCTCCGAAATTGATGATGGTGCTGCAGCTGCTATTGGGCCTCAGCGTGAGCATGGTGTGCACCGGCGCCGGTTGGCACTGACTCGCCAGGGAGCTCTGGGGCGTGAGATAGCGGCAGCTGTTGCTGCTGTACTGCGACAATTTGCTGCTATTGCGCTGCAGTTGGCCAGAACTGGGTGCTCCTCCTGCTGCTCCCCCGCTGCCACCATTCGTCTTGACACTGCTGCTGCACTGCCGTTGTAGGCTTCCCTTCGGGTCCAGGCCAAAGAGACGTTTCACCCCTCTGCGCACGCGCTTGTTGCGGTAGGCAAAGATGAATGGTGAACTGAGGTTGGCCAGCAGGATCATGAAGATGGCCAACTGCGTGGAGCCACCAAAGTTTGCAGCGGACAGGCGGGACTGCAGCAGCACGAGGAAGCCAAAAGGCAAATACGACACCACAAACATCACCACCACCAGGATGCTGATGCGAGCAGCTCGCGACTCTTCGCGGTACTTGAACAAAGAACTGGCATTGCTCAGGCGATGACGCAAGGAGCTCATGTAGCTCAGGGCCTTGGGGGAGGCATGTATGGCGGGTATCTGCAGCGTGCCCCCATGGTGCCGCAGCGGAGAGCTGAAGTGGGGATGATGGTGGGGTGCCTGCTGGCGCGGTTGATGGGCTTGTTCCTGTTGTTGTTGCAGCTGATGCTGCTGGTGTCCCAGCAAATGCGGTGAACCGTTGTCATCACTCAGCGAATCCTGCCTCAGCTCGGTGTATTTGTGCAGATTTGGGGAGCTGTGCACCTGGCGTATGCCCTGCAAGCGGTTCGTTTCCCTCAGATCCTGCGAGGAGGTGCCCAGCAGAGGCAATTGGCGGGCGGAGTAGTTACGCTTGATCTCCCCACTGGCGGTTTGCAGAGTCAGCAGGATGTTCTGATTGCGATCGGCCAGAGATTGCTCGGGCACGGGCATCAACTGGGCTCCCGTCTGACTCTCGTTATCTGCATCTGAGCCGCCATCATCCGAAATGGTGGGGAGCAAGACTTTGGCCGCCGAGTCCCGTCTCAGGCAGCTGGGTGAACTGCGCTGAGGACGCTGATCGATCTGCATTTGCAGGCCACCACTGCAGCCGCCGTGCGAGCTGGCCGAGGAGATGGAATGCCGATGAACGCACAGACTGTTCGTATACGGAGTGGCCTGAGTAGACTGATTACCTCCCGTGAGATTCAAGGCGCTCTGCAGCAGAGGCGAAGAACCGTTTTGCCGCATCCGCAGGCCATTGCCTCTGGCCTCGCTGAAGATCCTCCAATACATGCCACAGACAAAGCCGAAGGGCAGCAGAATGATCACGATGAAGTACACACAGGCGTACACCACTCCGAAAATGCTGTTCGTACTGGTGATGTTGAAGTAAGTGGCCGCCATGCGCCTTTGCTTGCTCAGCAAGGTGTCCGCCTCGAAGTCCAGCACCCTCAGGGCAGACAGTGCTCCGAAAAGTATGCCCACCGTCCAGGTTAGGGCTATAAATATCCAGGTTTTCACTCCTGAAATGCGACTGTGATAGCGCAGGGGATCTGTCACCGCACACCAGGTGTCACCCACCACCAAAAGCACAGCCAGGGCGCCTAAGGCCGCCGTCATGTCTATGGACCAACAACGGAGCTGTACTGGTGGTACTGTGGGTGTAGCCGCCGTTGCCTCGCTCAGATTCTCCTCCTGGGCTTCCATTTCGGTTATAACAATGGCACTCCCATCTGCTCTCTCATCTATGGTCAGCTCACGGCAATAGCTGGCTTTGCATTTGAATATGGTCTCAATGGTGTCGCCCGCTCTGCCGCCAGGGCTCGTAACATTTCGTCGCACCACAATGCCATCCTGCTCCACCACTTGACCGTTGTGTCTGATAGTGACCTGATGGTTTCCCGGCTTGGAGAAGAACTCTATGCTCTCGCCTGCCTCCGGGGTCTGTAGACTCTTCACGCCACTCAAAAACAAAGTGGGAGCCAATATACAGCAACCTATCAGATTGATGGCCAGCAAGTTGATGGTGAAGCGATTGGCCGTGGTGCGCAGACCCGGTGTAATCCAGAAGGCGCACAGGGCCAGCAAGTTGATGAGGAACGAGATGAGCAGCAGGGCCAGTATAAGAAAGTCTATGGCCATTCTTTATAGTATTTGTTGGGCGAGTTGCACGCACATCACTTTACAGTTTGAGAGTCACTTGTGACACAAATTTCACTTCAATTTATTTTGTTTGATTTTGTTTCTTGCGAACGCTTGCTAATTTACGCGCGAAGTTCGTCGTCGTCGTACAAATTTTCTTAAAAAAAAGTTTCTTTTCCAATTTTGTTGATTCGTTTTTTTTCCGCCGCGAGCACGATCTTCACTTCAAAGCGTTCCAAGCACAACTGTCGTGCGCGGCTGCCGAAGCGCCCACAAATATACGCGAGAGCAACCAGTTGCCGCTGGCCGCCCGCTGGCTGAACGAGTGCGGTGAGCGCAGTGAGCGTGCTGAGCGACAGCGAGCGAGAGCGTTGGCCAGCTGTGATTTGCGATTCCCACGCTCCGACTTTGAAGTTCGTCGTCGTCTAAGGCTTTCTCAGAGACTCCACCGTCTGGCTGTCCGGCTGGCTGTTGCTGTTTTTGTCCTAGTTAAGTGCAGAATTGTATAATCTCTTTGCTTCACTTTTGCTCCGCTGCTGCTGTTATTACATCACGGCGCGGCTGTTCCATTTTCTTGGAGGGGGGCGTTCTGTTCAACATCCATGTGCAATGGCCACGCTCTATTTTCTTGGCCGTAAAAATTGCATTTTTATTGTTATTGGTGTCCGTACAAATAAACAGAAGTCCGACCTGTTGGGTAGAGAGAAGCAGAGATAAGATTCAATGTTATTATTTGGCTTATTTTGATGGTGAAATTAAAAATAAATAAGAGCGCCGGACCATGAGCCAGCAATTGTGGTGG
Source organism: Lordiphosa stackelbergi (assembly GCA_018904235.1). Taxonomy (NCBI): domain Eukaryota; kingdom Metazoa; phylum Arthropoda; class Insecta; order Diptera; family Drosophilidae; genus Lordiphosa; species Lordiphosa stackelbergi. The sequence goes on from JAEIFU010000026.1 coordinate 80,668, forward strand.
AGTGAGTCAGTTCGAATTTGAATAAGGGCACGCTTCTGTATTCTTATCTCTTCCAGGCCGATAAGCCGTATACACAAACTACTTGTTTACCCAATACCTGGAAGGAACCAGTGGTCAATGCATGCAAAGATCACATGAGGGTTCCCTGATAACTGAAGAAAGAAACCACTTAGCTGATCAGTCACTTGCAACATGTCGGGAGGATAGAGTCCAGACCATGAGCTCATCGCCATAGTGGGCAGATACTCATACTCATTCACCGATAGTAAACCAAATATTGCAAGTGTGGCTCAACGAGCAACACATCATCAGCATCCACATAATCACGAGAGCACGCAAGTGGTGAATGGGGAAAAAATATCCAAAACAAAAAATATTTATTTCATTTTTTTGTCGATGTCAGCCTGAGCGCAGTTTGCATGCCCTCCTTTTAAAAAAATGTGTCTATAAATAGCTCAGAATTCTATAAAAATGAGTAATGAATATACCAGATCAACCCAGATAGACGAGAGAAATCATTTTAAATTATGAAATATTTTAATATAACACGGAGCTTAGGAAATCCATAAAGATAATATAAGATGATAGTTATAACTGCAGCTGACCTCATGATTGAATTCACTTTCCAAAGTGAGGCTACATTTATGAATGTTACCAGGTGGAAATATTTTGAATTTCGTTGACGTGTTTGGCCCTTTTTTACTGCCACCGTGAAAATTTATATTTTCTTAAACAATACCAATATACAAACTCACAAAATACTGAATAAGAAGTTTTAAATGTTCTCTGGTATTACTGAAACAAATGGATAATGCCTATATGCCAGTGACTTAATCAACCCTAAATCAATCTATCTGGCACTAAAATAGTGAATTGAATGAAAAATTTATAGCTCTATTGGTTGTAATTTAACAAGAAATACACAACCAAATCAAGTAAATTTCTTGAAGGATTGGATTTCTGAAAAACGGTATAATTAATTCTATAAATCAAAAGTAAAACTTATAGAAGTTTGTAAGATAAAAGATATAAAAGCACCCGCCTAGAATTTGGCTATGGATGAATAGACAAATCGTGCACTTTTTATGTAAATAACTAGCATGTTGAAGCCGCCTAGAAGTCATTAAAGCTATATCCCGATTTACTCTCAAAACTGCAAGTAACATGTTACACAAAAATGTAATTTATCCATCCTAAAATTTTAATAACCTGAAGAAGCTGACTTTCTTAGCTGAGACTTGAATTCAATATTTTATATATATACGGAGGTGTCACAGAAATCTCTTTTGGTTGGTTTCAAATCTCTCGTGTTTTGTTAGGAGATTTAGCAAAATTCACCACCCAAACAATTTTCACAAGCAAAACTAATTTTGGAACGGTAAACAATATAATTTTTCGAGATAGGTTGCATAAAATGAATATATTATTTAATTAGTTTAAACATTTAAATTTGCGTTTCAATATTATTATTATTTTAGGAAAAACAACCAAAGTCCTTCATGTTAATCTAAACCAACCACTTCAGTGGCGCCGTTTAGCGATTCTGGAGCCATCTGGTTGGCAGCCAGCGCATTAAGGGCTGGCAAGTTAAACCTCATGTTTGGCGCCAACAAATATTTAAATTTTTAATTTTATTTATAAAGAGTATGAATTAAATTTGAACAATAATTCAAAAATGCATCATAAATGCATTTATCACAATCAAAAAATTTTAGTTGAGCATTAAATAAACCCATAACTAAAATTAGTGAAATTTTTTTGCGAGAGATGCAGTCCTGTTTTTAGCGATGGAACTTGATTGGAACAGTTTCTGTTCTAACAAGATTTTCAAATAATAAAATTAAATCTGTTGAAGTTCTGGGACACCGACGGACTCGACGAGGTCAAAATCTCTAGAGATTTCTGTGTCACCCCCGATAGTGTATTTGACATGACGTCTTTAAAAGTAACCAAAAATATTTTCAGAATGAGTTTTATTTTATTATTAATTTTGTTGACTTTTTAAATTTCATCTTTTCGCTTTACCCACAGTCTTTCGAAAAAATGCCATCAGCTCTAAGTTGGGTAAGCTTCTTATCACCACCTGATACAAACCTCTACAACTGTGTCATGATGATTTGGCAAGCTCGAGAATATGCAATTGAGCAACTTGCCCGATAAAGTCCATGCAAACATGTGAGCCCCATCATTAGCAGATGCTCAATCTGAGTCTTACCATGACCAGCTCAAGGACGCCGCTGCATGCTGGTGCGCAGCAACGCCCACTCCGAGCTCGAGAAAAATTTATGCATTTGCCTCAGTCTCAGGGTCTCCCCCTTATAGGGTACATCTCTTTAAGTGCAGCAAAAAAGGATTTCACGCCCGTTTTGGACACATCACAAATTATCGATTACAACAAATATGGGTTAAATATCATTTTAATAAAATTTATTTATGGACTTGTGAGTCTTAAGTGCTTTAATTGGACTGATCAACTGGGTGCAGCAAAGTCTTTATTTTAAACTTTACAAACTGACGTCACAGAACACGAAAACCGGCTGCTGACTAGAGTTAAGTCATTTCTTTGTCTGGGCCCAGGGAATCACTTGCAATGTTGTTCACTTTGAGCCCGATACGTGATCACGTGCTCGGTGAGTCCCCCCGCAGCAGACGAGCCTCCGTAGTTGGCCAGCAGACAAAAAGCACAACTTTAAATTGGCGAACACATTTCAGTTGATTCTCAAGCTGTTTTTATTGAACTTTGTTCGCGGGTTTTTTTCCAAGCTCCATCGACCCGTTTACTCATGTTTATCTTAATGCGTTTGCCCTAGCTCGGAGCTGGAGCTGTTTTTTCTTGCCAAGTCATGCAAATGAGAGCATTCTCTTTAACTTGTTTACAGTGTCGGGCAGGTCCAATTCACACACACACACATACTCGTACTTGGCTAGGGAGGCGTTCTCAGAGGCAACAGCAAAGCAACAGCAGACAACAAATGCATCAGCTCCGCCGCAAAACGCTTGTCTCAGCCAATCTTAATACAATTGTGACAACTTTGATCCCCCTCGCGTGTCATTTCGTACCCTCAAATAAATCACAAAAATATATGAAACACGCGAGCGGAAGTTCTGATTAGAAAATCAAACTGAAACTGCGATCTGTTGTGTTTTACATAAACACACATAATGTAAATACGTATTTAGGCAAGTGCAAATCGCCTTTTGTGTTGGCCTATCAATAGTGCAGCCATGCATTCGCTGATAAGCTTTGAAAAAAAATCAATTTAGACTCAGATTTTAAGGCGAAGCTAATGAGGGTGATATGTTCGTTGTCATCCGACATTTCCTTGATTCAATCAGACAAAGTGCAAACGAGCCAGAAGTTCACACCCCCTAAATACCGCTAAAAGATCGCTTTCAAAATGCCATAGCTACTCGTGATAAAGTCCATTGAAATTGCTCGTGGACACAGAAAGTAAATAAGAAGTTAAATTGTGGCTAAGTGGATTTTGCTAAAATATTGACTTAACACATCGCGCACGAATTGGATGGGTGTAGATAGAGGATGATCGAACTGAATGCGGCACATTGATTTAGGTATTTGCTTGATGATAAGAACTGAGACTTTTTTCAAGAGGGAGAGTTTGTGTGTTTGAAGTGAAAATATTTAATAATGCGTTTAGTCCTACTTAGTATACATATCTACATAATGGATACTAAATACTTCAACAAATAAAGTTAAAACAAGTCGATCAAGAATATATTCTGCCGGACGTTATTTTTTGGTAGAACAAAATTTGAAATTCCTAATTAATCAAATAAAAATAATTACGGCATTAACGAACCCCTGTTGAACTGAGGAATTTTTTGTCTGATACTCCACAAATAAGGAGAGATACACTTCTTCAGATTAATTTTGCCAATCTACCAGGCCGCTGAGTTGACAATGTCCAGCTCAGATATCGGCCTATCATCCCCACAAGCACAAGCACATTTTAGGTGCATGGTCACCCTGTTTTTGTTGTGTTCCACAGACAAGAAAAAAGTCCAATTCCTGACTGGAATACAGGACTTAAGCGAACAAAATTCTGCAGCAGTATACCAGCGATGCCAATTGGTTCGGAATCGCTCCGAAGCAATCCGAGCCGAACCGCTTTTTTGCAATCGTGAACCGAATCGGTGTGCTTTTTGGAATAAGCCAAGTGTTGATTGTGTTCCCCGTTGGGGGTCCACTTACTTAATATTCAAATTTTACTTTTTCTTACTTTGAGAAAGGCTTGAAATAGAAAATAAGTGTGAACTATTGGATCCAGAATACGATATTAATTTAAAATTTTGAAACATAAACCTAACTGCTGGTGATTTTTTCTTTGGCTGGCAGGCATGCAAAATTACTCATTGGGAAAACGAGCTGAGTCGTTCTTATTAAATCCGCCTATTCTTGCATGCGATTTTTTAGATTCCAGGAATCAAACTTTCTGGGAACTCTTGCCACACAACTCAATAACAGAGATTAAATTTCATCGAAAAGTAAATTGTCGATTCTTAATGGCAAGAAAAGCTCTTTTCTCAGTGGCTCCCTCTGTCAATGGTAGCGCCATCTACATGACAGCCAGCTGTTTAAGGGCTGCAAGTAATACTTCTCGTTTGGCTTACATTTGAACTATAATATTTATAAATGCATAATAAAACACACAACACAATCAAAAAATTTCAGTTAAACATCAAATAAACCGATGAATAAAAATAGGGAAATTGTTTCGAGAGAAATTCAGCCCTGTTTTTATACTCTGTACCGAAGGTACATAGAGTATATTAAGTTTGTGCAAAAGTATTTAACAGGAAGAAGGAATCATTTCCGACCCTATAAAGTATATATATTCTTGATCAGCATGAACAGCCGAGTCGATATAGCCATGTCCGTCTGTCCGTCTGTCCGTTCGTCTGTCCGTCCGTATGAACAAACAGATCTCAGAGATGGTAAGAGATAAAGGTTTGACATGTATGGGACAAATGCTTCTTATACTTGCAGGCAGATCAACTTTATTTTCAATTTTTGCCACGCCCCCTCCCGCCCCCGCAATTGTGAAAAAACGTCATATCTCCCACAGTTTTGTAGATAGATGATTAGTACTTTTCAGAGATAGTTAGTCATTAGCAATGTCTATCGATTTGCCGAAGAAATGATAAAGATCGCATGAGCGGTTCTCAAGTTATGAGAAAAAAAGTGTAAAAAAGACGCCTCCCACGCACACGCAAACAACACCGCATTGCATGTATCAAAGAGAGAGAGAGAGAGAGGAGAAAAAAAACTTGGAGATGAGCACAGTGGCAGCGACGCATTCAGCATATACACCGGGTACAGAGTATGTTATAGTCGGGCTTGACCGACTTTCTTACTTGTTTGAGATGGAACTTTTAATTGAAACATCTGGTGTTCAAACTTGATTTTCTAATAAGACAATGAAATTTATTAAATGAATAAAGACCGAACCGAACCAAACCGTAATCGCGGTTCAGTAAGCCTCAAAAACCATGCATTGAACTGAACCGGCGGTTCAAAAACTGTGTGAACCACTTAACCGAACTAGTCCTTGTCTTCGAGTGGTTAGCTAAACGAAAGTCTATTTTAATTCTTAGATCTCTAGGATAAATGGTCTTGGCTGTGGGGATCAGTCACCAATAACTCTAGAGCGGCTCTATTCTTATGCCACGAGATGTACGAGTAGGTGCATTGAGAATACCATACAAGGTAACCAATTAAAGTAACACCCTTTGCTTCCGTTCTGATGTTAAACTTTGAGCAATACTTAAATGACTTTTTAGCTCATTCTGTTAGAGTCTCACTTCCTCAACAAATGGGACCAGCTCAAGGCGTTAATTGATTTAACACATGCCTATTTCTCAAATGGCAAATAGACAGTTTTATACTGTTTCACAGCCTAAGCATTTGCTAATTGAAAGCCGCCCCAGGCCACACCCCGTTGCCGCAAAAAACTTAAGCTTGTGCAAGGCGTTGAAGGGCATGACGAATACCTTAAATATACAAATATTACATGAAGGCACTCTGTGTTTTGCTGTAATAATTGAATGTGTTGATAAGATTTCGCTGTGCAATATTCTGGAATGAAATATATGTGAAATTATAACTCGATAGGCAATCACAAACTAAGCCGGGCTTTTACACGCCATTAGCATAAATCCAATTTAATTAGTTTTGACCAAGCGAGCTGGACAAAACTTTGTTATATGGATATATAGTATCAGTGTGTGTGCGGTTCTTCCCCCGTTGTCCGCTTATAATTGAAAAAAATGTGGTAAAAAAAAGAAAAAGAAGAAAGCGAATCAAGCAAACATTGGCACAACTTTTTATCAGAGTGTTGTAATTTGTTGTATGTCCCTGCTGATGATGATGATGGGGGAAAACAAATATAAATAAACAATCGAGAGATAGGTTTTATGACTAAAGTTTCTTGAGAATGTTTGCGAAAATAAATGGAAAATATGAACGCAGCTAAATGAAAGAGGAATGCAATTAACTTTAGTGTAACATGGAATTTTACTGTTGCCTTAATAAACATCTTCTGCCTTTACTGGGTCGAGTATAAACTTTTCCATTAACTCGTTAACTGTCTAGCACAAACAAAAGTCCGGACCCGCAACAACAAAAAAAAAACCACAGTGTAAACACATCGTCATCGACTTTGCCGTCTGCTTGTCATCAGTTCACTGTCTGGTGACGTTTTTCCCCTCTATCGAACAGTGGAAAAATATTGCAACTTACAACTAAAGCGCACATAAATTTAATATGCAAATGCTTAACAAGTGCAAATAGTCGCGTGTGGTTACTATATTTTGATCCCGGCGTAACGGTTTAAATGTTTGAATAATCTTGACCTCGACTTGAACACAGATGTAGAGCCAACTCAGTCTCAATTCACGGACTGACTCAAACCAGAATCAACTGATTAAAAAGAGAGAACAAAGAAGTTGTCTAGGCGGGAGAAAGTGCGCAGAATTCAACTAAAACTTCAAAGTTCATATGGAATCGCTGTCCAATGCAGTTTGTGGACATAAGATGATGTACTCCATAGATACCAATTCGAATGATGAAATATTTATTGCAGTTGTCTCATGAATAGGAAATGTAAGTTGGAGGAATGCATGGTATTTGAAGTGTTATCTTAAAATTTAACAAGGCCATCAACAAAAATTGGAAACAAAGTCAAAGTCTTGCTTCCCCTATTCTATTTGAAATAATCAAGAGAGATAATGTAAGTCTTGACATTTTTAAGCCGAATCTAAATAACAAAGCTTTACGAACTTCCATAAGGCTTCTTATTTCTGACGGCGATGAAACAGATAAAAACTAGTTTTATAAGAGGTAAAAATTAAATCGAACCCTCACCTCACTAGCTGTAGTGTACCAACAGCAATAAATGCAACAGCAATAAATGCATGAACTTTAAATACCGTTTTTACTCTACGAGTAGCGGGTACAAAAACCTCTAAAATGTTGAAGAAGTTTCGGTCCGCGGGCTCGAACCTGTTGTAGAGCCCAAGATTTGGTTCGCGGACCAGTTATTGGAGCCCCTGAACCCAAGGTTTTGGTTCACACCTCGGTTTGCTTGAAGATAAAAGAATACTTTCGGTTTATAAATACTTATTTGTTTAAATTATATTCTATATTTCAATGTCACTTTAGTTATCAAATTTATTAGCTGACATTTACAACTTTTGAGAACTGCAAAGTTTAAGTTAATAAGTAGACCCCGGACTTTATGTTTTTCGTCATTTCTGCACGAAAAAACCCTAATTTTGAATTTTGCCATGAAATTAAATTGCGGATCGATAAAAATTCTGAAATAATGCTTTCATTTAGATCAATATAATTGTTTATGTGATTGCAGAAAGACCATCTAGACAATATTGCATTCAATACATGTCCACACCGTCTCCCGCGAAGCGAATTTAAGTGAAAAACTGAGCAAAAGAATTAATAATATTTATTAACTTTACTGTTATTTGTAATTTGTTTACAGTATGTCACCACAATCTTTTCTAGGTTTTCTACTGCTTAGACATGGCGCTTGTCTGCTAGAATCATTTTATACGCCGCACATTTCTACTTCGCACGACGTCAGCGGAGCATACATATTTATACTTTAAAATAAAGCCGGCGAATATACACGGATGTAGGACCCATTGACACTGTTAATGGTTTCGTTGACCTTTTTGATAGTCTTGAAAACTGGGCTTTTTTTAAAACTTGTTCCAGCTTAGTGCACAACTCGGTTCCCATACTTTTTGGAAACCTGTTCAATACCGCATGGGCTTCTTTCAGTAATTCCATTGCATTCTGAAGTGAATTCGATGAGTTCTCAAGCTTCTGAATTGTTTTTTTCAAGGCTTCAATCTAATTTTTGATGAATAGCAGACCCGATTGAAGTAAGTTCCACTATCAGCTAGTTCGCTAAACACTAAACTTTCAACCCTGCAAGACAAAGAGGAGAGAGAGGCGAGAAGTGAACTATTATAAGTAAGTTTGTTAATTCCATTTAATTTGCCAATTGAAGTTACAGATGTATATAAATAAAACCTTGAAGTGGATTTTATCTGGTCTTGGAAATTAAGAAGAGCCTTTCCCATACTGCGTCAGCCCCACATCCTAGCTGCTAAGGCGTCACAACTGCACAGAGTGAGTTGTCTTTATGAAGCTCTTGCACAATTGCTGCCACATTTTATATGCTAACTACCTAAATTATTTCAAACGAGAGCGTAAGTTAAAGTCGGCGCTAACCGACTTCGATATACCCGTTACTCATGAAAAAACATGTATAACAGCGTTGCCGCGTAGCTTAGTGTGACCATCCAAAAAGTATGCAACATTTTTGGGGTGGTGCGGGGAGGGCTTGGTTCACTTTTTTGCTTATAACTTGAGAACCGTTTATCCGATCTTTATCATTTCTTCGGCAAATCGATTCATTTTGCTAATTACTAACTATCTCTAAAGGTACGAATCGTCTATCTATAAAACTGTAGAGATATAACTTTTTTCCAAATTGGGGGGGCGGAGGGGGCGTGGCCAAAATTTGAAACAAACTTGATCTGCGTGCAGATAAAAGAAGCATTTGTCCCATACATGTCAAACCTCTATCTCTTACCATCTCTGAGATCTAGGTGTTCATACAGACGGACGGACGGACGGACGGACGGACGGACGGACAGACGGACAAGGCTAAATCGACTCGGCTGTTGATGCTGATCAAGAATATATATACTTTATATGGTCGGAAATGATTCCTTCTGCCTGTTACATACATTTGCACGACTTTAGTATACCCTTTTTACTCTACGAGTAACGGGTATAAAAATAACGAGAGCGTAAGTTAAAGTCGGTTCTAACCGACTTCTATATACTCGTTACTTATGAAAAAACATGTTTAACAGTGTTCCCGCGTTCCTTAGCGTGACCATCCGAAAGTTGCACTTTTTTTAGGTGGAGGGTGGTAGCGGAGGCTTGGTTCACTTTTTTGCTTATAACTTGAGAACCGTTCATCTGATCTTTATCATTCTTTCGGCAAATCGATTTATTTTGCTAATTACTAACTATCTTTAGAATGTACGAATCGTCTATCTTTAAAACTGTAGGAGATATAACGTTTTTTCCAAATTGCGGGGGCGGAGAGGGCTGGCCAAATTTGAAACAAACTTGATCTGGATAAAACATTTGTCCCTGTCAAACCTCTACTCTTACCATCCTGAGATCTATGTTCATACACACAACGGACGGACGGACGGACGGACGACAACGACAAGCTAAATCGACTCGTGTTGATGCTGATCAAAATATATACTTTATATGGTCGGAAATGATTCCTTCTGCCTGTTACATACATTTGCACGACTTTAGTATACCCTTTTTACTCTACGAGTAACGGGTATAATAAGTACTGATTTAATACCTTCGTAATTTGTAGCATGAAAGCATGCAGCTACAATCCAGTTGCCCCATCTGGTTATAATTGGCTCCGTTGGTAGCTCAATATTTAAAATTTTTTTATATATTATAAGTTATACAGGGGTGCCCGCGAATCCTCTTCCAACCAAATTCTTAGGTGGCACAGAAATTTCTTTTGGTTGGTTTCAAACCACCAATAAATTTTGGATATGTAAGCAATATTATTTTCAGGGATAGTTAGCATCAAACGAATAAATTATTTAAAAGTTTAAACATTGAAATTTGCGTTTCAAAGTCTTTCATGTTAATCTAAACCAACCACATCAGTGGCGCCGTTTAACGATTGTGGAGCCATCTGGTTGGAAGCCAGCGGATAAAGGGCTGGCAAGTTGTACCTCATGTTTGGTGCCAACAAATTTTTAAACTTTGATTTGGAATGATTATTTAAATTATAATTTTGATCATTAAATATGACACAATCAAAAAATTTCATTTAAACATCAATTTAACCCATAATTAAAAGAATAGAAATTTTGTGGCTAGACATTCAGCACTGTTTTTAGAGATGGAACTTCAACTGGAAAAACTGCTGCTCTAACTAGGTTTTCTAATAAGAAAATGAAATCTCTCGAAGATCTGTGGCACCGACGATATTTTCGAGAGATTTACAAACCAACCGTCGGCAAAATCTCTAGAGATTTTAGTGGCACCCCGATATTGTCCACAACACTTCAACGACTTCAAAAACATTTATTTAATTATTTCTTTGGAAGCCTGATTTGATAATATGTTGGTAATATTCTGAATATGCAAAAAATGTGAAACATGCAAAAATACTTTAGGTCCAATTATTATGTTTTTATGAATCAAATTTCAGTGCAATCAGAACAAATTTCTGTCCACCCGTTCAAAATATGATTTTGCATAAAATTCGGGGTCTATTAATAAGCTTTACATCTTCTAGAAACTGATCGCCTAGCTCTTAGATCAGAAACATCAAACTTACGTGTTAAAAAGGCCCGTTTAACTTATACCTGAGTGACTAAAATAGCAAGTATAGTTAGGGCAATTATTTTAAGTCCTCGTTTCTTTGACCTTTCCAAAATTTTGAAACATTTTTCTATGAATGTTCTCTTGGACAATTTTCGAAGGAATCTTTAACATAATTTATTGATTTTTTATTGCTTTCTATTGCTTTTATAAGCTTCTCTTTTTCGCAATCAGAAGTTGATTCATTCATCATCATGAATTTTAAAAAACTTTCAGTGAGAATTTGTTTTTGGAGCTTCCGTCTGAAATGTTCTGATTTACAACTGAAAATCTCAAGTCTTGGAGCACTGCAGCCAATTTTGGTATAAAAAAATAGTTAAAAAACATATACCGTTAGACGAGAGATATTTGCACTCAAAGTGGAGTGTTGCTCAGAAACAACAAGTGCATTAAAGGGGTAAATTAGAACCTTGAGCCTAATTTACATTTACTTGGGGTTAATATCTATTTTTTAGAAAAGCACAATAAGATCACAGCTAAAACACCGAAGTTATGCACTAAGCCATTTTGCTTGATCGACGACAGCCGCAGCCTTATTGAGTCATCTGCTATTATCTAGGACGAGCATGTTTGTGTGCATAAATACATTCGGCTAACAAAAGTCAAGTGTCTTGGGTACTTCGGACTACCTCGATTAAAGCACTAAAGGAGAGCGTGGGAGTTATTCAAGATATTTTATTGTTGTGGCGAGAGGGGGAATGACAAGAATTTGAAACAAACTGGATTTGCGCGAAGACAAAGGAAGTACATTTCTCTTTTTTTCTAGTCTCTGAGATCTAGTTCTTTCATACAGTTAAGTCCGTTTGCCAGGCGTAATACACTTTGTCCAGTAAGAACACTGGGGCGACATCTTTAGCTCCGAAAGAGATCTCAGTTCAACTTAAGTTTATTCAGTCCACGATATGGTCAAGAGGTCCATCTCTGATGGGTAATGGGATTGCAATGGCCCCATGAGGCTTTATAGCTAAAGTGTGTAGAATATGAAATACAAATATTAATTTTAGTTTTGAAAAAATTTAAAATAAATAAGCTTATTGTGTGCGATAAATAGAGTTTATTTCAACTCTTTCTCATCCATATGCAAAGGGTTAAGGTAAATTTTAAAGTTAGCAGCTCTGTCATGAGGTACCTCCTGCCAGCTCATTGAAGTCAGGCGTAGACTGCTGAAGATTGAATTGGTATTCATGAATTAGCGCTATACAGTCAACCAGCCTCCTTTGTGGTGTTGTGCGTGTCTTGTTTTAGAAAAGTTATGGACAAAACCATAATTAATTAAACCATATTAAATAAGGGAAGTCGCATATCCAAGTGGAACAGTTAGGCTGAGTCTACACTGTTTAACGCATGAGACATGATAATCTAGTAGGCCTGCTAGACTGTCAAAGCTCATCTGTCGAACAATTAAAAGACAGGTCCGATTTCTCTTCTTTCAGATAGCTGTTTTGTGTCACATAAACTTACAACTTACAATGTAGAAGATGAGAAATCGGCCCCACAAGGGCACCAAATAGATTTGCGCTTATTATCCAATATTGATTTTCCAGACCATCATTAAATGACCTTCAACTCGACAAACTTTTTCCCGCACTTGTCCACTGGTGCTACACAACAGCATAATTAGTCTCAACCTGTCACTTTAAACTGAAAAGTTGTTATAGAATTATATTCTTGCTCCTGTTTCTCCTCCCCCACCTCCGACTACACTTGTCAGCACTAATAACTCCTTCGTGATGGCATTAAAATGTTCCCAACGGCCATAAACAAGCTCTCAACAATATCCATCGATTAGTTAGTTAATGTAATTGATGATGTCCGTTCGATAATTGCATTAACCGGCTCATTACCATACTCCGTCTCTGATACTGCCACCGACAATGTTGTAATTCGGCTTGGGTCTGGGGCTCGAATTCCTGCAAAGCTCACGAATTTCTTGTCATTATTTTGGGGACGAGTTCACTGCACTCTCCTGTTGAAGTCGTTGTCAGTTTTCAGACTCTGCTGCGCAAAAATCAAATTACGAAAAATTCATCAAAACGAAACGAAACAGAGAACGACCATCAGGGGTCAGAGTGCTGGACATACACACACACACATGTGGTTAGCCTGTGTCCCATCATGACAAAAGATATTGGCGAACTTTTGTTGACACGCACCAAAACGGATTTCTCCGCCCAAACTTAAATCAAATTTGGCCATTAAATGGATACGAAACAGCTAATTGTCTGCTGTGTTTGCTTTGTTATGACCCAATTCTTCTATTTGATAAAGACAAATGGTGCCCGCTCTGTTTACTAGGCCTTTTCCCAAGCGACAGCAAAAATGCACTTATTTTTAGCTGGACAACATGCCAAACAGCCAAACTGACCTACATCGTCATAATTTATAGAATTTTGAAATAATGTTTTCGTGCCTATGTTTGACCTTAGCCCAGACCCAGTCAGACAGTGTTTTGGGCTCTGATTGACAAGATTTACATTAAACAAAAACACATTTCAAAATTTTGAATTTCAGAAAAATGAACAAGGAAAAGTTATTGAATGTTAATTATAAGTCCCAATACCATCGATATGTGCGGCAATTGACAAAGCAGGCGTCCTTGCCTTTCCGACAGCGACAGTTCACCTTTAGATAAGACCAATTGTTTACCCAGGCACGTGGCCGATGAGTTGACATATTCCCAATGTGACAAGCCGAAAATGTTCCATTTCATTGATAAATGTAGAGAGCACAGCTTAAAGAATTAGAACTTATAGACAAGTACAACATTGCTTTACAGATAAAAGGTGAAGTTCGGTATGAGTATTTGTCAAAATATTTTAATGAGTTAGCTATCAGGGGGCTTTACTCGAAATAAACAGTGCTTGTCTGGTGTCCGAGCGATTTAGTAAGAGTTGCACGCTTTAAATCTTATCTTTTCGGCATTTCACCATTAATTGCAACACCTCCATCATCATTTTGTCTTTTGAAATGTAAATCTTTTTAGCCCTTGACAAAACTAGCGACTGTGATATTTTTATTGACAATTAGGAAGGGTGGGCGCTTAAAGACCCTAGAAGCTGACAGCCAAATTACTTTCAAGTAGCATGATATGTCCGTATTTTTGCTGATAACTTTATCAAGAGACTTATTTACGATACAAATCGAGTCTTATCAGACAGGTGATAAGAATTAAAAGACTTAGATAAAATAAGGAAGACAATGACTTGTTAAAAGTTTGTTCTATCTGCCTTGGAGAGGGCTTTTGGTGTCTGCCCTCCAAAAAATCACACAACTGACCCAAATGTCTCGCAGTAAGCAAACGACTTGTGCTCTTATCTAAACTTAGTAACTAGTAGCACGTCTGGCAGGGTGCGGTCCAACGAACTTCACAATTGAAAAAATCGAGTAAGTCCCCTAAAATATTTACTTAATATTCCGCCACCACCCTGCGACTGGCCTTTAATTAAAAGCCATTTACATTTATGTTAAGTTAACCGAAGCGTTTAGTTTTATTGGCCTAAATAATATTGTTAATGTTAACGCACATGCGGCACGCTAGTCCGACCGCTCTGCCACCGCCTCTCCCACCCTGACTACCTGGGTCACAGCTGGCAGTCGGTCGGCCAGTTGGCCATAATGGAGGCCTTTTGTTGCTGTGTTGCAGCACTTAAAAAGTTTAACCTGCCATGTAAAGCAGTTTAAAAAGTCTCTTTTTTATTATTTTATAATTCACTTGTTTTTGTGCTGAGTGGTTGCAGTTGCCGTGGCTATTTATAGACTCTCCACGCCTTCCACTCAACCCACAAGTTCAACAAGAAATACAACAAAATTGAAATAAAACCAAACTCAAGGTCATCAGGTGGCATAAATCTTTCAAGAAAAAAGACAAGAAAATGTGGTAATGTGTTTAAAAACGTGATCGATAAGGTAAACCAAAAAAATGATGAAAATTTAAATTTTATTAAATTCAATTGAATTTTTTTCAAATACTTTGTAAATCAGCTCAAATAAATTTTTGATAGTCATAGGAGAGTTCGTCTTTGGTTTAAAATAAATATGTTTATATTTTATATGACCATGAACCCAGATCTGACAAATAGGGATGGCACAGGTCGGAAGTTGAGACTGGTTAGATTCAGTGGTTCGTTCATTTTTATACCCCTGGAGAGGGTATTTTTAAATTTTCCGGATGTTTTTAAAGCACAGTAGGAAGTATATATTCTTGTTTAGCATGACGAGCTGAGTTGATATAGCCATGATCGTCTAACCGTTTGTCCGTCTCTTTCTTTGCTATCTCCTCCGTCAGTTTTGAAGCTATTTGAACCAAACTTAAGCCCCTTACGGACATCAGAAGTTGCGAGAAGTTTCATACAAAAATTGAGGGAAGAAGAAGCAGAAGTTACAACTTCGCCTCTTGAACTTTTTTCATGTACGGAAGTGCGAAGTTGAATGTTACATTTAACAGACAATGTTGCACTTAACAGCACATTTGTGGAGACTATGTAAATTGGCTGTGGGCCTTATTATGCTTGAGCAATAGACGCAGCATTCAGAATGCACCATCTAACTTCACTCTGCTTCTACCTGCACCGACCAGCTGAAGTGCTTTCAGCTAAAGTAATTTGAAAAAATACATATAAAAAACATGGCAGAAAAACAAGAGCGAAATAGTTGTTTTGAATTATTTTTTCATGACGAAAAAATGTCTTTAATTTTGGCGGTGAAAAAGCGGAATGTCATTTGTGATCTTTTCCACCCCAAGCATTCGGACTTAAATTTTGTGAAAAAGGCTTGAGGGGAAGTGGCCGAGCATCTACAAAAAATCAACTTGGCATTAAAACAAAATACAGATGATCGATCAGTGTGACCTACCACCAACTAAATTAAAAATACCAAATACTGAATTTTTTGGCATAATTTTTTTAAAGTCTGGTAACACTACTCTTACGTTCCACGGCGACGAAAGATAGGGGAAAGTTAGCTAAATTACGAACTTCGGATGTCCGTATGGGCCTTTAGCACGAAGCCTTTTGTACAAATATGCTGCACATTTGTCGGAACCGGCTGGATCGGATGACTATAGCTGCCATAGCGATCGTTTATCGGCCGAAAATCTAGTTTTTTCAATTTTGGAGATTTTGATCAGAATCGGATGAATATATCGTAAACGGCCAGATAAAAAACTGGCAGGCATATATCAGGCTCCAAGGCTATATAAAATTCGGTCGAGCCGAAGTTAGCTTACCTCTTTTATTTGTTTTTTAAGTTTATTTATTTCACTTCCAGCGCAAGAAGTACAATGGCACTTAGTTAAACGCTCAAGTCACAGTTTTTAATACTCTGTACCAAACAGATCTCAGAGATGTTAAGAGATAGAGGATTGACATGAATGGGACATAAACTTATAATGCTTGCAGGCAGATCACATTTTATTTCCAATCTTGCCCCGCCCCCTCCCGCACCACCAATTTAAAAAAAAACTTCATATTCCCCCCGGTTTCGTACATAGATGATTCGTTACTTCTAGAGATAGTTATTAATGAGCATTTTTTACCAAAAAAATGATAAAGATCGGATGAAAGATTCTAATGAGGCAAAAGGACCAGTGAACCCATACACCAGCTATATGCTATACTAGTCTGATCCGGTCGGTTCTGACAAATGTGCAGCGTATTTGTGCCTAAAGACTTCGTGCCAAGCTTGCTAATGATAGATTTAAACTAACGTAGGAGGTTTTCCGGCGTGTTGCCGGTAAGAATGAGTCTCATAGAATGGCGAAGAGATTAGTGTGGATGTGTGTAAGTTAGAGATGCAAGATTCAAAAAGGCGCGAGTATCTGTGAGTGATGTGTGAACCAGACAGATGATGGATGAACTGTAACTGGAACCGCTACAGGACATACGAAGCTGCGCCAACTATTGTTGAGCTTATAAAATCACTCAACTAACATTGTTCCAAGCGAAAATATAATATAATTGTTCTACGAAAGTTACTTAAAATCTTTATTTCTATCAGGGCTGCAAACCGGCTCGGAGTTGAACCGCTCCGGAGTCGGAGACTCCGGAAATTTTTGGAAGTCCGAACCGAACCTGAACCGAAGCAGAAAAATTTTTTCTTTCCGAACCCGAACCTGAACTGGAGCAAAAAAAAAGTAGAAAAGGGTTCGGTTCAAAAAATATGATCTATTATTTTTTTTTCTAGCTGTCAAGTAGCTTTGAAATAAAAACAACTTGCAAAGAATCATTTTGCTTCATTGTATAATATTCAAAAGGGTCTAATAAATAAATATAAGCTAAAAGAATGAAAATATAATTAATAATTCTTTACCTTGTTTATCTTCTTATGAAGATAAAAAGCAATATTTATTCTTAAACAATCATAGCAATGGCCTCTGACGACTTGCAGTACATAGTCAAAGCCAGCTTATGATAGAACCGAGAGGTTCTTGAGACAGCTGTACAGTCGACCATTCTCCATTGTGGTGTGTGTGCGTCTTGTTATAAGAGATATGAACTAGACAGTCACAAATTAGTCAGCTGTTCACTCTCACTTACGCTCTCTGAGTGCATTTGGGAATATGCCCGACTCGTTCGAACCAATGTGATTTCCCATACGGACAATAAGAATCTCAATGCCGACTATCGCAAACAACTACTCACAATTGAAAAGCAGTGTACATTTTATCTTTAATACTCATTGCTACAGGATTTATTGACCTGGAGCCTGCTAAAACGTCAGATGATAGAAGCTCGAATATCATTTTATCAAGCCTCTAAACTTCTATACATGATTAAAATGTTTAAAGGCCGAATTCTCATCTTCTACATAGAGCTATATATCACATTAACCTACAAATAGCATAGTAAATTGTGAGCTTATCTGACACATAGCTGCTATCTGGAAGAAAAGAAATCGACACTAAGTTTGTTTCAATTTACGTAAATCTTTTCTCGATTAGTGAAAAACAAAATTATTGCTGAACCCCGGTTCGAACCCAACCCTAGGTTCAGCGACCTTCTGAACCCGCTCCGTGAACCCGAACTCAAGAAGTTTAGCGGGTTCGAACCCCCGAGTGAACCCCTGCCGATTTTTAGGAGGTTTGCAGCCCTGATTTCTATACAATCAACGAGCTGCAACGGTAAGTAAAACTTTGGTCAAGCAGACGTTAGCTTTTCTCTGTTTAAGAACCAGTTAAAGCATTGCAGTAGATTGGCCCGACTTTAAAATACCCAGCACATAAACACGCCCGCGCAAGCATAGTGCTTTCCCGCCCTTCCCCCCCTCTCCCACAAGCAAAATTGTTTCGTGTATAACTTTGGTGTTTTTGCTCGGATCTTATTGTGCTTTTCAGAATAGATAGATTTAAGGCCTAAGATAATATATATTCGCGACGAGGTTGTAACTTTAAAATTGTGGCTCTGACAGTTTTTTGCGGTTTGAGGGGGGAGGAGGGAAATTTCGCAAATCTGAAACAAACTTGATCTGCGTACGGTATTCACCTACATAGGTGTACATACAAAAAATTTGTGTCTCTATCTCTTAGAGTCTCTGAGATCGACTCGTTCATACAGACAGACGGACATGTCTAAATCGACTCGGCTGTTGATGTTGATCAAGGATATATGTACTCTAGAGGACCGGATATGTTTCCTTCTCCCTGTTACATACATTTGCACAACTTCATGATCCCCTTTTTCCCATTTTCAAAGGGGACAGGGTATAACAAGTAAGAGCGTTGCAGTCAAGTGGCCCGACTCCAAAATACCCTGTACAATTGAGACACACTTACCAACACACACACAAACGTGCACACACACACGCGCGTACGCTCACTCTGAAATAGGCACAGCTTTTCCCCCCTCCCTCTCACAAGCAAAATTGGTTCGTGCAAAACTTTGGTGTTTTTGCTCGTATCTTACTAGAGGCATCTAGTAGCAACTCCTCATACCCAGTTTTTCTTGATCACGTCAAGTTCGCGTTTAATGGGCACATTTGTACTTCCAACACACAGTTACAACATCTGTTGCTGGTCAAATAAATGTGAGAGCTAAGATGTTTCTTTATTTAGAAAATAGCTTTTACACATCCGGTCACCTTCACCAGCTATCGGCGCCATCTGTGAAGTAACTAGCCATGAAAAGCAAATTCTCAAACTTGCCAAACTTTGGCGTTAAGCTGTATGTCCTTTTCTTTTGTGCGAAAAATTAAAGGCACACACGCCAAGAGATTGTGGGAAGCTATTGAAGAGATTGGCTGTATAGCCAATCTTACATTTACTACTATAAAATTTTGTTCCCAACTCCCTTGAAAAAATCCTCCAATTAAGTAAAAAATCCAATGAAAAAAGTCCTTAAGAGATGGTAACATGCACTGTGTGCTGCTTTGACTTAAGTACAAACTATTTTGTTGTCATTTTTGGTTTTGCATTAGCAGCTTTTGGTAGTTTCCTGAGCATAAAATTATTAAAACTTATTGCTGATCCTATTGTTGAGATAATATTAATTCATATGGTTATTTTGAAAATAAGTGAATGAAGGTAGGCTTTTTTTTTGCTTTTCAAACTAAATTAGATTTAAATTTCAAATTGCCAAGAAAATATCATTTTTTCTCTGCAAAATTTGGTTTAAGTTCAACATATTATTCATACTAAAAGTTGTGAGTAAATTTAATAACTGTTTACTGACCAATGAATGGTTCGTTTTCTTTGACTATTTGTCTGGTTGACTGTCAGACAGATTGTTAAATTAAAGTGGATCAGGTCGATATCTGCTCATATTATGAGCAATAAACTTAAAAGTTGATATGTAGGTAGCATTAATGAGAAGCTAGACAGTTTAGTGTTTCAAGAGCCAGTTTGGTTCGGCCAGAACCTATCAGCTTGGTCCGCTGGTATATAATAGTCAACTATTAAGATTAGCACTATTTATCGATGTTACATAAAGAGCTGGTCAGACAGTTAGTTAAGGCCAGGAAATTTTTTGGGATTTTTTTGGAAGCGTTTCAAATCTTTGTACTTAATACACTAATACTATACACTTTCGTTCTTTTCAATAACCGATATCACAGCCCAACAGTGTTTTTGGTGCAGGTCTATTTTTATCTGATTATGTTAATATTGATTGCACTGAACAAAACTGTATCATTGGTTTAGCTCCATCAGCTCTTGTTTCCAAGATATGGCGGAAAAACGAAAAAGTTGAATTTTTGGCACTCTAGGATTTATGGAGGCCACACTAGGCAAAAATATGAGAGTTTATGAGCTATGTGTGATAAAGTACATATCAATGCATTTTTAAAAATCAAAGGCGCTATTTAAGTTCAGCGGAAAGTGTGTAAATTGGCCTCTAAAGACAGACATTTTCGATTTATAGCATTTTTATCAAAATAAATCATCCCGTTCAGGCAAGCGCGGTTCTTGGATTAATAAATTCGCCATCTGAGCATATAGTCCAACATATGATATAATTTTGTGATTTTTATGGCATTTTAATCAGTTTATTTGGCAAAGTTATAGCCTGTTAAAGACGAAAATACATATTTAAAATTATGGGAGGAAAACTAGATTGTCAGTAAAAAAATTTATAGGAACTGTGAAAAGGCTACTTGTTTCAAAATATAATTTATAATCTACATGTAAACATATAACACTTTAGGGCTAATCAAGTAGGCTCTTTACAGTTCCTATACAGATTTGGAGTGACAATCTAGTTTTCCTCCCATAAATTTAAATATGTATTTTTGTATTTAGCAGACTATTACTTTGCCAAATAAACTGATTTGAATGCTATAAAAATCACAAAATTAGATCTTATGTTTGGCCATATGCTCAGATGGCGAAAATAATTATCAAATAACCGCGCTAGCTTAAACGGGATGATTTATTTTGATAAAAATACCATAAATCGAAAGATGTCTGTCTTTAAAGGCCAAATTATACACTTTCCGCTCAACTTATATAGCGCCTTTGATTTTTTAAAAATGCAGTGATATGTACTTTATCGCAAATAGCTTATAAACTCACATATTTATGCATAGTGTGGGCTCCATAAATCCTAGAGTGCCAAAAATTCAACTTTTTCGTTTTTCCGCCATATCTTGGAAACAAGAGCTGATGGAGCTAAACCGAAACCAGTTTTGGAATCAGTGAGCATAAACTTATCATATTTTTAAATCAATAGGGCTGCACCTCACAAAGTTGGTCATTTTGTTGGCCTGTGTATTCTATTGTATTATAAAATTTAGATAACGATAAGAATGTAACGCCAATTGGAAATCATTAATTGTTGCCAATCTTCGAATAAAAATTGTGTGCTAATGACAAAAATTAATTAAACACTAATTGAAAATCATTAACTTAATTGTAAACTGTCCTAAAAACTAACTTTTAATGTCAACCACAACTAAGCATGAGTAAGCAAACTTTTTAGATGTTTAAGTGCAAAGTACAAACAGAAACGGAATTGCTTAACCAGCGTCCGAGATGTATTTTTCACTTTTACTGCACCTAAGATTCAAATGAAATATGACTTGCATTTAGTAACAAACACAAATTGCAACTATATCAACAACATATAACTAGTTAATCCCAATTTAATAACATTGAATAACTTAAGAAGCGCAGTTTAAAAATCCATTTGTATTTTTATTTCGTTTACGTTCCACATCTAAAGAAAGTCACAACTAAACTAGTAATAAAGTCGGTCAAGCCGGACTATAACATACTCTGTACCCCCAAAGTTAGTGCATATCTGATCAATTTAAGTTACAAGAGAAAAAACACCCATAAAGTGTGTGAAGTGCTGCCGTTGCGGCCAGTGCTACCCATCATAATTGATTGTTTTTCTAATAGCCCGACTATCGTTCATCCGATCTTCACCATCTTTTGGTGAATCGATAAATAATCTTTATTACTAAATATGCATCTATCTGCAAAACTGTGCGAGTTATGACGTTTTTTCCAAATTACGGGGCGGTTAGGGGCGTGGCAAAAATGGAAAATAAACTTGCTCTGCCTGTAAAAAATATGTTTCCCATACATGGCTATATCGGTTTGGATGTTCATACTGATCAGGAAAATGTTTACTTTATAGGGCCAAAAATGATTCCTTCTCCCTGTTACATACTTTGGCACAAACTTAATATACTCTGTGTACCTTCGGTACTGAGTATAAAAATTGAATTCAACTATTTGCAAAGTAGAACTTGTTAACAAGTTGAAAACTTGTTGGTAAGTTCAACATATTGTTGCTATTGTCCATCGAAACGCCCTTTGCAGTTCGCCAATTACTCTTGGTAATTAATTTTTTTTTGATTTCAAGTAAAAATTCTACTTTTGTACTCTGAATAATCATCATTGAAATCGTGTTCAGCTTTTCTAACAAAATATAAACCCACTCCCTGGGTTCATTGCCCCACGTTCTATGCAGCGGGTTGGGTTTCGGATCACCGACCACTGCCATAATTGCTGCGGTCATAAAGTGCAATCGTGTAGAAAATTGCAAGGTTGCAAAAATAATACGAAACATAAAAAGCATAGACAGTCCACGAGTTGCAACTTATCAAGATTAAATTTAACTTTAGCTATTTGAATTGAGTTTTATGTATAAGTGACAAATCTTTGACCCTTGTCGTAGGTTGTGGTTGCGGTTGCCAGCTGCTAGAATTCTCCACTAAATCATGAGGATAAGTGCCCAATTAGTAATAATTGAACCTTCTCCATATCCATATGCATGCCAACATATTCGAGCTCAAATCGAGCAATTTTCTAGGGGGCGCTTATAGAAGCTACCAGAATGGAAAAGCCATGTCATAACCGATTTTCAAGCCCGTTAATCGTAGAGTAAAAACGGTATTTCAAAGTTGTGCAAATGTTTGCAACTAGAAGGAAGCAGGTGGAAGCATCTCTATAAAGTATATATATTCTTGATCAGCATCAATCTGTATGAATACCTAGTTGTCAGAAACTAGAATAGCTGGAGCCACAAAATTTTAAATGTAGGCTCAAATCGTACATACGTAGATCAAGTTTGTTTCATATTCTTGCGAAGCCCCCTCCCGTCCACTAAATAAAAATTGAATATGATGAAAATTTCAGGAATTATTGATATTGCGAATGTAAATTCCAGTTTAAAATTTGAACACATGTCCTAAAAATTGTTTAGAGCTCGAGTTATTCAACATTTTTTACTGTGGAAACAAACTTCATCTGCGTGCAGACAACAAGAGTCTATATTTGAAATATTAGAGCAAGCTCTAGCTCTTCTAGGCTTTGAGATCTAGGTGTTCATACAGACAGACGGACGGACAGACAGACAGGGCTATATCGATACGGCTGTGGACGCTGATCAAGAAACTATAAGCTTTATATGGTCGGAAATGATTCCTTCTGCCTGTTACATACATTTGCGACTTTAGTATACCCTTTTTACTCTACGAGTTACGGGTGTGTTGACGTGTGTTTGGTATCGGTTAATAAACTCACATTTGTATACCCAACATCTTTAATCTCTAAAATCGGTTATCTAAGCTATAACAATAAAACCTTTTGGCATTTGTATGGTACTTTTCGGCTTCTTCTTAAAAGCGACAAATATTGTCATATATTAGGGAGCAGCATGCGCTGTCTACTAACATTTATGTTGGTGTTCTGTTAATTAACTTTAATCAAGGTTATTGAAAATTTATGCCTAGTAACGGGTATATCAAAGTCTTGAAGCGCCGACTTTACCTAACGCTCTCATTTGTTATATTTTCTGTGAATAAAATATATATCCACACGAAATAAAGTGTGTGACTGGTGCGAAACAAAAATCGATGAGTTCAGTTATCCAAATTAGGGAATTATGCAAAATTTATAAATTAAATTCACCAAAATAATCCCAGTGGGTTTACTAGCAAAAGTGAATTATGATTTAAATACCTATAACACTAGGCAACAAGGTCCAGTATATTGAAGAATTTATGGTGATTCTATACGATTTGTGTGTGCTGGACACGATTCTGTCTTCAGAAATGGTCCATCGCGTCGAGATTTTTGGCAATTTGAGCTTTATGTTGCAAAGCTTGCCCATTTTGACCCTTTTTAAACGTGTTTTTTTGGGAAACCTTTACTTTTGTTTTGATTTTTGTATATTTAAGAAGACCTTTCGAGAGTTCGAACCCAAAATTTTTTGGACTTGGCTAAGATTTAATTGAATTTGATTACATTCTCATCCCATGCGATCCTCGCACACTTACAACCATTTCCCCCACAACTTTTGTCATTGTTGGTACGTGCCAAACAATGCCACAAAGGAATTTATGTTTTTAATGAAAAACAAAAATTATATAAATTTGCGCAATGCAAACCGCAGAAAAACAAATTGGTATATCAAATGACTTTTTTATTCCCAGAAATGAGGGAAACAGAAAGGCAAATCAGTGTCCGCTGGTCAGGCCTTTCTGATAAAGTTAACACCTTTAAGCCGCAGTGGCAACAACAAGATAATCGAGCAATTTTGCAAACACAAGCTCCGTCCGTTTGTCCGGCAGTCAGTCAACTGACACTTGTTCGTGTCCAATTCGAGCGGGGACTGAATTATGAAAATCGATATGACTTGAAGGAAAAACAAGGCCAGTTGTCTGGCCAAGTGGCAAATATCGAAACGTCACGCGCCCCCCTCATCCGATTCCGCGCACTAATTTGGTCATCAGTTTGATAGATGATGGAAAGCCGTCCTCAGAATGTCACACAAAAGGTAAGTAAATGGCGCACATTTGGCAAACTGACACACAAGTGATTAGAAAGTGGTCGACCTAGGCCTGATAATGTCAGGAAATGCCGCTGGCTGCTGAAATTTCGATAGCCAAACCGCAAGTCTTAAAACGTGAGTAAGAATTTTTTTTTGCTTCATTTTGGCAAGAGTCCAAAATGTGCGGCAAACGAAATTTATTTGTTCTAATGAATGAATGAGAGCTGTGTGTGTGTGTGTATGTCGGTGTGTGAATGAATGTGTTCTGCACTAGCAGGCAGGAAATATGAGCGCCTCCCAGCTTGAGTTAATAAGCAGACACCAACACGGCGTATGCGTAATTGTTGGTTTTATTTTGTGCGTAGCGCAAAGAACATTTTCGTGATGCGCTCGTATATTTATTTATTCAGAGTTCGTTGTAAAAGCTTGACTGAAAATAGAACACCTTTGTAATGCATGGCGTAGAAAATACAAATGTTATGTGATTTCAGAATAGAACAAATCATTTTCAGGAGGTTTCACAGCTCGTGCCAAGTTAAGTTCATTGCCGCAAGCCCAAAACTAATCGCGTATTTGTATCTTTATGACACTCTAAATCAAAGCTACTTTATTTCATTGTCTGAGGTCGATGAGTAACATTGCTTTATCTACCTCCCTCGACAAGGCGCTCCAACGGACTCTCCCACCCAAGTGTCAACTACACACACACTTTGGATTTCGAGCGCAATCTTTTGCATTTTTGCACATTCCATGAAAAACAAAGTCAACAGAACCTGCGAGTGAAGCGAAGCCGGCTAATAGCTCATATTTCTAGTTGTACATTTTATGATGATATATTAATGCCGCAGCCAAATGCTTGGCATGATGTGCTATAAAAGCCAGGCCACTTGGCAGAAAGAAGAGCAGGCGAGCAACATCGTTGCCGTCATATCCGCCATAGCTATAGCTTAGTTATAGCTACTTAACACTTCTTTTCTCATTTATTTTGCTTGAGAGCGAAAATTGTTTATTTTCATACCAATAAATTTTGATGGCGAAGCTGCCTCATAAATCTGCCAAAGAAAATAGAAGCATATCGCGTGTGCAGCCCTCAAACGGGATATTCTCCAGCTCATCACAGAAAGTCAACTGCAGGCAACTTGAATTTAAATTGGATTTTTTAACCAATAGCCATGACTCGGTTCTCTCTGTGAGTAAACAATACAGAAGAATGGCTCTGTTGATGACCAGAAACTCAATGTCCAAAACTCATGCGTCAGCTAAGTGTCAACTTTTTTGAAATTGCTAATCTTACGTTCTCTTCCACTCAGCCACAGACAATCACCCAGCCAAGAGGGAGGAACCAAATGACGTTATGTGTTTGTTCGATAAACAAAAGCTAGAACTACATACATATATGTAGAGCTATCCAGTGATAGAGACGTTGTGCGTCTCCATGAACACAGTAAAGTATGAGGATTATGAATGTATATTTTACACAAAGGCTTACTACACATAGGTTATCAGTTATCAAATTGGGGAATACAAATATCAAATCTTTAATTAGAATATTATGCTCGACCTAGAATTGTAAACATTTTATTGGAGATTGTGGCTGCAGGGAAGCAACCTCAAGAATTAGAAATGAAGACATCAAAAATAAAAGCTGAGCACAATTATTTAAAAAAGACTTGCAAGAAACATACCATTTGTTGTGGCGATATCTTTTTCTAGTGCATACAAGGGCTGCATGGAAGGTAATTTTATTTTTTTAACATGTAAGACTTGATCCCCGTAATCCCTTTTGGAAAGACAACTGAAATGTATAATCTAATAATGTAAATATACAACTGCTGCTCGATAAATAGTAATTCTATTTTGAATAAAGTTGCCATAAATATGAAAATTTATTGATTCGGTTTGTAAAGCTTCGTAAAAATCCTTTAAGACTTTTATAGAAAAACAGGGCCAAATATTGATTGAAGGAATGCAACTTTAATGTATTCTAGAATTTGGTAATCAGACTTTAAAGACGCAGATTGTAAGTATTGTTTAATTATACATAATATTTAATATTTTTGAATGAATCTTCAAGGGACTTTGCCAAGTATGAAAGTTTTAAAATGCCATTGAGTTTCTTCTGTGGACAAATTTTTTTCTTTACTCTAAAACAGTTGATCGATTTCCCCCACTTGAAATATTAATTAACTATCTTAATAGTCCATGTAGAAGTCAAGAGTCACTCCAACAATCAAACAGTAGTTTTTCGATTCCTAGCTCATTTTTTCCTCAGTTCCTCATACTCAGCCACATGGCAACGCCTACTGTGAGTGCTCAATGCAATGCATACTTCAATGGATAGCGGAAAAACTATGCCAGACTACAATTCCGGCATGTTTAGCTCTTTTAACCGAACGCCCGAGCACCGAACTCACCTCAGAGAAATGACAATAATGGGGGACAATAAATAAGCTCAAGTGCTTTGAGGCATCTCGAGAGGCGCCTGACAAGAGAAAAATATTAACAAAAAAAAAGAAATCACATATGTGCTCATAAATTGAGAAACCCATCAATCAGCCTAATATTTATTAGTACACACACACACTCACTTTCACATACACAACGAAAGGACTAACCACTTGATTACATAAGAGTGGTAATCAAAAGTTACAATTTGGATTGCATTTGTCCATAATAACAAAAACAAAACAATGAACTAAGAGCTTTTTATAACATTTTTGGAAGCAAACGCTCTCAGGAGAATTTCATAAATTTGGACAGTGGTGGTCAAAAATGCCGATTTGTTTTGTTGTGAGAGTGCGAATTGTGTGCCTGTCGGCCTACCAACTTGCCGTTTCACATGCACGTTCCAGGAAAATAACTATTATTTTCGACACAATCCTACACATACACAGACGAAAAGCTGATTGAAATTCGGCAAGGGCAATGCCAACAACTGTTATTATAGCCATGATATTGAGAAAAATGTTATTTTAGATATGAGGAATTTCCAATGCCCTTATGACACAGCATACCTATTTACTCTGTAGAACAGTTAAATATACAATGAACTCAAAGAAATTTGAAGCAAGGACCGTAATCATTATAATTCTTAATAAAAAATTTACTCCTTAATGCATTAGGCGGACGGCAAATTGCCAACCCTACAAAAATCCACAATTAACATACTACTACTAGCTGAGTCGATTGAGCTTTTTCCGCCCGTCTGTCTGTGTATCCTGTCCGTCTGACTGGTTGTTTCTACGGAAACTAGTATTTCAGCTAAAAATTGGCACAAAGTATTCTTTTAACTGCACGCTGCTTATATATAGAAACCGACCGGATCGGATGACTATATCTTTTTGGTTTTTTGTTAACGTCTCTAATCTCTTACGAATTTTTTCTTTAATCTGCCATAGGAACCATCGGTCAGAATATGGGTTTAAGTTAGAAATTTTTCTTTTATTGAAAAAAACTTAAACGATAATAATTATTATGGAAAAAAAATATTATATAACTAAAAATAATAAGCGAAAAAAAGTCCCAAGCGAAGATAATTATAATTAATTTTGAGTTTTTTTTCTCAAAAAAATTAATATCGCTTATGTTTTATATTACTTAAAAATATTCATTGCCAATGATTAATACTGTTAAAACTTACTAAATAAAAATCATGGTGGATTCTTCTTCTATCTTTAAATATCAAAAATCAAAATATTTATAAAATTTTGTATATCTTTATTTGATTTATTGCCAAATCAATATACAGTAAATATGGGTTATATGACGAACCGCTTGTATGCAAATACCGGTTATATGCAAAAGTTTTATATATTAGTGCATTATGCAAGAAGAATTTAATTGCTTGTATGCAAATCGCTTTTAAGCAAGTATCGCTTAAAAGCAAACATTTTACATAAAATTTAAAATTTCTGCGTACTATTTGAATCGGTTGTAAGCTAATTTTGCAACACAGTTGCTGATAGCTGAACAGATAAGAAAGAAAAGAAAAAGTTCGATTTTGATTGACTCAAAAACCAACAAAGGACAACCACCTATTTTTCCTAAGACTTTTAATGTCAGCAGAAAATTTTTCAGAAATATTTAAACTTGGAAAAAAAAATCGATTTTTATCAAAAAAATAACCACATTTTCAATATTAAAATCTAAAAATTTTTACCTTATCAGCAAAATTAAATCTTCGTGTTTGGTTTTTCTGTAACGTCGTTCAATGCAGCTTACATTAAAACAAATTTGGTTGGAATAGGACACTTAATATGGCCACTAGAGCGGTCCCCAAACCGGCAAAATGGAAAAAAGAGGTCTCAGCATTCCCGAAGCTAATATTTGTTGTATAATTAATAACTGTGAAGATTAAAAAAAATTTTTTTATATTTAATGTTTAAAGTTTTAAAAAACATTAATCATACGATACGTTCACCAAATACAATTTTTTTCAAAAGAAGTTACTAGTTCATTTCAATTGTTGTCATTGTTTTAAACTCACAAAGAGATCTAAATTTGTGGAAAGAAATATTTACAAATTTGAATAGTTTATAAATAAAATCATCGCCGACTATTTATAACTGAAAAAAATAGATGATAATAGACAACACTGCGTATGAGTTATTTACAAAAACTTTAAACTCCATTCGCGCCCGTTAAAAGTCGACTTTTTTAACTTTTGTTTTTATATACGCTAATTATACATGAAAAAGTATCAGATAGGGGGTGAGAGCATGACCTTAAAAATTTCATATACATGGGGACCGCTCTAATGGCCACAGGACCAACAAATGTAAAGATACCTCGCTAAACAAACGTTTATGCAGATATCTCGTAAGCCTGAGGTGATGGGAGAAAAAGGACAATTTATCTGAGTTCAGCGGCCAAAAATACATAATGAACGGTTGCAAAAGTGGGCCTTTCTTTGTATTGTGTGTCTCTGATGGCTGCGGTCTATGCTGGTGCCGCATAGTTGCACTGAACACGCTTTATTGCCTGGTATATGACCAGCAGTGTCTCCTTCTCCTTTCCCCAAGAGCAATCAGCTATGGCTTTGAGGGCCCCATTTCTTTCTCTAACTTTACGGGCTGTGTTCTCCACGTGCCTCGCAAAGAAGAAGAGATTGTCAAAAGTCACTCCCAAGATTTTTAGGAATTTTTCCTCCATCCACAGTGACATTGAGCTGAGTGTTCACTATCTTGGTCCAAGTAGTGAAAATAG
Source organism: Lordiphosa stackelbergi (assembly GCA_018904235.1). NCBI lineage: Eukaryota > Metazoa > Arthropoda > Insecta > Diptera > Drosophilidae > Lordiphosa > Lordiphosa stackelbergi. Next base: position 110,569 of record JAEIFU010000026.1, read on the forward strand.
TTGAGCTGGATTTTCCAGAGGAGACAGGTTTCTACCAGCCAGGTATACTGAGACTGTTGGGAGGTAGGAGTTTAAGCTCTCAACTTGTTCTATTTTTTGTTGTTGTTCTAGCTTAAGATATATTTTGTGCATTTGTATTTGTTTTCACGCGGCCGTAAGATCATTCTGGCACCCCTCCTCCATGTAGAAAATGTTAAATCGGCTGCAAATTGTAAGATTATCTGACACATAGCAGCTGGAAGAAGAGAAACCGTGTTATTAAAAGATACTTGTTGCGAAGGATAAAGCAAGGCTCTGCAACATTTGGTGCATTAAAAACAATGCAAGCGAGGTGTTGAAACTAATCCTCACAAGAAAAGGAATAGAAATAGCACAAGCAAAGTTTAAAATAATTCAAAACCCAGAAGCAATACTGATTTTCTTAGTGCAGTAAATCTCAAATGCCATGAAAGTCCGAATTTGCAAGGTTCAATCTAAATAGATGCCGAATACATCCAATGTGACAATGAACTTGCCTGATTCGAAATTATTTCGGACGAGAAGATTGTATTATTGTATTGTATTGTAAGAAAATTAAAATCCATTTGAGGATAATTCTTTTGCTGAATACAAAACATCCCTTAACAAAAGAGGCCCTACTTAATTTACATTCACTACTTCGAAACTTTTCTTATATAATAATAACTAATATTACCGCTTTTGAAAACATTGAAACAAACGTGACATTGAGACAAAGTGATTTAAGTTACCCTTATCTAATAGCTAAATTACACATAAGTATTAACTATGTACCATTCACTGAGTTCACTAAATTGCTTATATGCAAGTTTTTGCTTACAACCGATAGATTGCTTATATGCAAATGATTTGTATATAACCGATAACCGACCGATAAATATCGCTTATATGCAAAAATATTGCTGCATTATAACTTTTGCATATAAGCGATATTCACTGTATCTTTATTTATTAAAGCTGAAAGTGAAAAATTTTGAAGGAAAATCCTTACCATAAAACTTCTAACAACCATTTCTAGTGGCCGTTATATCTTATATTTTCAACAGGATAACTTAAGGGTTGTACGCCCTCAGAAATTTTTTATACTCTGTACCGAAGGTACATAGAGTATATTAAGGTTGTGCAAAAGTAACAGGAAGAAGGAATCATTTTCGATCCTATAAAGTATATATATTCTTGATCAGCATCAACAGCCGAGTCGATATAGCCATGTCCGTCTGTCCGTCCGTCTGTCCCTCCGTCCGACTGTACGTCCGTCTGTCCGTCCGTATGAACAAACAGATCTCAGAGATGGTAAGAGATAGGGGTTTGACATGTATGGGACAAATGCTTCTTATACTTGCAGGCAGGTCAGGTTTATTTTAAATTTTGGCCACACCCCCTTCCGCCCCCGTAATTTTGAAAAAACGTCATATCTCCGACAGTTTTGTAGATAGATGATTCGTACCTTCTAAAGATATGTATTCATTGGCAATATGTATCGACTTGCCGAAAAAATTATAAAGATCGGATGAGCGGTTCTGAAGTTAGAAGAAAAGTGTAATCAATGTAATGTAATGTATAATCAAAGAGAGAGAGAAAAAAACTTAGAGATGAGCACAGTGCCAGCGAAGCATTCAGCATATACACTGATTAGTTTCCGTTTCCAAGATATTCGCGAAAAACTAGATTCCCGACTTCTTGCCGTTCTAGAAATTTTGTAAGCCACATTAATTTTAAATTTGTGATTTTATGAAGCTTCTCAACTGAGAAAAATCAAACACGCTATGTAAGTATTGCCAATGGTGTCGAAATTGGCCTTCAAAGTCAAATTGGAATTGATTTATAGCAATTTTATCAACCTAAACCGTTTGCTACAAGCCATTCTATTTGTCGGAAATTTAGTGGCACCACATGATCATACAGTTCAACATATGCACTAATTATGGTAATTTTTTGGAAATTTTGTCAGGACCGCAGGCAAAGATACAGCCTGTTATATGCGAAAATCAAGATTTAAATTTATAGGAAGGAAACTAGATTGCCACCCCAAATGTTTGTAACGCACAGAAGGAAGCATCTCCGACCACCTAAAGTATTTATATTCTTGATCAGCATGACGAGCTGAGTTGATATAGCCATGTCCGTCTGTCCGTTTTTGGCTTATTTAGTGAATATTTTAATTGTCCGGTGAAAAAAGAGGCAAAATTTTTAATAAAAAGTAAAAGCGGAAGGCTTGGCCACCTATGTAATTGGGTAATTTTTATTTTGTAATATTTTTTTATTTTTTTTCAAAATACCCTACAAGTTTTTGCTATTATGTTCTGAAACTTACAGGCAAGATCCTTCATTGAAAATTCACTTAACTCTGTTCGGAAGTTAAGGTGCCTTTAGTTTGTTCTCTGCTCTTTCCCCAAAACTCTATACCCGAGGGAAATTGATGGAGTTGTTGACTTACCCCTTTTTCATTAAATGCTTGCTCACTCTGCTTTCCGTTCCGATGAAATTAGCTTCAACGACAGTTGTGGCCTTGGCATTGCCGACAGGCAAACTGTAAAATAAACAATAGGAAAGTAACATTGTAATATCGGGCGTCCCAAGCCAAAGTAGCAAATTATTAGAATATATAATGACAATAAATAAAATGCCGCAAGCCAGTCGGATGCGTAAAATAGTTGTGTCAATAAAGTGCCATTTGTTTATGGCAAAACTCATAAATAACAATAAGTTCTGTTTGTATCACCCAGTTGACTTACTTAGGTTACATTAGGGGTATGACAAGAGCAGGCCTAACTCAGCACCCTTAGTTGAAGTTTGAGTAGCCATTTTGTCATTGGCAGGTCAAAAAAGGGGCAAAATGTTGTAAGGTCCTTTTGGATTATTTGAACAAAACTCTTATATAACAATAGAGAAAGAGTGAGCTTTGGTCAAAGGTTGTCTGCTATAAATCAATGAAAATGGGTTTTTTGGTATGTCGAAAAGGCACCTTGACTATTAGGGAGATGAGACCTTTTGATACCCGTTACTTGTCGAGCAAAAAAGTATACTAAATCCGTCAAGGGTTTGTAACAAGCACTCAGAGAAAAACAAGTATTAAATTGATTTTCAAAAATATTAATTTTTTTCAAATCATTTATACAGTGGAATTGCCGCAAATCGAGTTGATTGCTGTTCCGAATTCCGCAAATCGACTAAAATTGTCGATTTCAAAAGTTGTGCTGCCGAGTCAGCAGCCACAAAATAATAAACATTAAAATGTAATAATGTTGAACATTTTTAAAATCGTTTACTCACTATACCACTACTTAACATTTTTCACGATTAAGTATATTTTAAAAGAATTTTTTATAAACATCTATAAAATATTGCGTGAAAAGCAAATCCGAGCTGTCGAAACCAAACCGAACAGTTTAAAATTCCACTTTATTTCTTAGTCGATTTGAACTGTCAATCGATAGCTGCTAGGGTTGCTTCATATAAATTAATGTATTCGGAGAGCACTTTTTATATTTTATTTAGTATTTGATATAACATATTCAAATGTAATAATTAAATACTGTGTTTAAACACATATAAACTAAATCAAACTTAAAATGTATGTACACAAATTGTAAACACAAGCTGCAATAAATAGAACCTTAAAAACTCACCCTTAAGATTACCAAGCAGTGGCTGAGCTAAATGTTTAGCTCTGCTCCTATTAGCTGTTTTAAAAATAGTTTCCCAAAAACCAACCCCACGCAAAGAGACGCAGCTGGCGACTGATCTTAGGTAAAAATAAGAACCAATGTTAATATAAGCTAGTATTTGTAAGAAATATATTCAGTGCGTAACGAAACCTCATTGCGTATTCAATTAATGTGGACGGCTCGGTAACGACAATTTGTGTGGAGTCGTAACATACTGTTTTAAGGCCCTCTTCCGGTCTAGAGGGCTTAATTTTACATATTTTTTAAAAATTTGTGGAAAGAAATCGGGAAGAGATTTTGTAATTCTCTTCTTGTATTGTATGTATTTGTTTGTTCAATTCATTATAATAAATACAAAATTAAAAATTTGTGAATGCGAGGGCTGTTCAAAAAGTTCTCGGGATCCAAAGTGGGCTCTTCCAAAAAAAGATGTATCGATGGTGCCCACGTTTCCGGGAGTTACAATTATCAGAAAGCAAAACGGAAGATGCGAAGTTGGTCAGTATGAATGCCTTTATCGTCCGTAGCAGAATTGTGAAAATAAAATTTTTGACCATTTTTTGCTCAAAGATTGAGGTAAGGACGATAGCCACGTTAATTCTGCGTCCATGAAGCCCTACATCATTAAAATCGGATTGGTAGAAATTGAGAAAACGTGGGCACCATTTTGAAAAACATGGTTTCGAGAAAAACGCGTTCAAAGTTTGAAGTGATGTGAAAATTACTTGTATTTGAATTCATTTGAATTCTGAAAAATCCTTTTGGGTTAATATTTTTGAATATCTAAGCTAAAAAAAAAAAATTAAAAAAATTAAAAAAATGGACTTAAAATGTAAATAAGAGCTTTAAAAATTAAGATTATAGAGATGGTGACAACTCTGGCTGGTAATTGAATACACAAACACGCGTGCGGCCAGGCAGCGAGCTGTTTATGAAACCGACTTCGAAACCGAGTTCGAAAAGTCGAAACGTAAACGTTCGTTTTGGTTTCGTTTTTACTTTTTGAAAACGTTCGGAGTTCGGAACAGGCCTGAATGATATAGATTGATAAAGATTATGCAAATATAGACTAAACGAATTCAAAGCATAATTGTATCATGAATTCAATGAATTTTCAGGATGTCCCGTTCATCGTTTGAAGTAGTCTTTTGAGGAAAAATTTAGGGGGATACCAAGAATATTGGTGCTACTGACGGCTGTCATATTTCAATTAAACAGCCTAAGGGGCATCCGTTTCAATTATACAATGCACCACAATCCTTCTTAGCCTATAACCAAAGATGGTCCAACAACTAATGTAGTTTTTCACTATATATTTATTTATACACTCATACATAAATTTCGTATATATCAGAAAACATAGTCAAAAAGGCCGGGAGTGATTCAGATTCACTTATTTGCTCATAACTTGAGAACCGCTCGTCCAATCTTTATCATTTCTTTGGCAAATCGATACATATTCCTAATGACTAACTATCTCTAGAAGGTACAAATCATCTATCTACAAAACTGTGGGAGATATGACGTTTTTTCAAAATTGTGGGGGCGGGAGGGGGCGTGGCAAAAATTGAAAATAAACTTGATCTGCCTGCAAGTATAAGAAGCATTTGTCCCATACATGTCAAACCTCTATCTCTTACCATCTCTGAGATCTGTTTGTTCATACGGACGGACAGACGGACAGACAGACGGACAGACAGACGGACAGACGGACAGACGGACATGGCTATATCGACTCGGCTGTTGATGCTGATCAAGAATATATATACTTTATAGGGTCGGAAATGATTCCTTCTCCCTGTTACATACTTTTGCACAAACTTAATATACTCTATGTACCTTCGGTACAGAGTATAACAAGTGAGAAAGTCGGTTAAGCCTGACTATATTTATACTATGTACCTAGAGTAGGAGCTGAATGCAGTGCTGCTGCTGCGCTCATTTCTAAGTATCCCCCTCTCCCCCTCTCTCTCTTTCTCTTTTTCTCTCTCTCTCTCTAAGATTGTGCGGCGTTGGTTGTGAGATGGTGGGAGGGGGAGGCGGGGGTAATTCACTTATTTGATCATAACTTGAGAACCGCTCATCCAATCTTTATCATTTCTTCGGCAAATCGATACATATTGCTAATGACTAACTGTTTCTAAAAGGTACGAATCATGAATCTATCTAAAAAACTGTGGGAGATATGACGTTTTTTCCAAATTTTGGGGGGGGCGGGAGTTGGCGTGGAAAAAATTGAGGATAAACTTGATCTGCCTGCAAGTATAAGAATCATTTGTCCTATACATGCCAAACCTCTATGTCTTACCATTTCTGAGATCTGTTTGTTCATACGGATGGACGGACAGACGAACATGGCTATATCGACTCGGCTGTTGATGCTGATCAACAATATATATACTTTATAGGGTCGGAAATGATTCCTTCTCCCTGTTACATTTGCACAAACCTTCGATACAGAGTATAAAAATCTTTTTGGGATTTTTAACATATTAATTTGGTATTGGTCATATCGGAGTAAAAATTTAATGAAAAATATCAATTTTTTCTCAGTGCAGAAGGAAGAATCTCCGATATAATAAAGTAAATATATTCTTGACCAGCATCAAAAGCCGAGTAGATATTTTCAAATGTTAAATATACAGGCATGTTCTCAATCCCACTTCCACGGCAACTTTTCGAAAGTGGTATTGATTCATGTTCTCGCAACACCAAAACAAAAAAGTTTTTCGTTTTGAAAAGTAATGCTTGTTAGTCTGTGGAATGAAAAGTAATTGCCAAACTACGCACCCTTACAGTTGCTAGATGTACATAAAGAAAATTTTTTTAATTCTATGATCAATTTATAAATTGTTAGTGAAATTTAATTTGCATTCTTGTCATTAATTGATTTATAAAGATTTTTTTGTTAAATGAACGAAGAGTGAAAACTAAAAGTCAGCCTCTCTCATTTCCGACTGTACCATTTTCGATCGTTTCGCTTGGAATTCTGGTTTCTCTATTGTGTATCTAGTGCCATTCTCGCTTGGTCCAGTGGATTGCAAAAAGTAAATAGAGAGCAGTTTCATTCGAAATTGAGAACACAAAAACAAAACCGAAGCGGAGTTGCGTTCGATTTACTTTTTAAAAAGTATTGGAATTAGGAACATGCCTGACAGACTCTAATTGTCTAGTTTCTTTCGAAATTTTGCCTAGTTTCTTACCTTTATGTACCCAATAACTATAATCTCTGAAATTTTAATGAAGATCGGATAATCAATAGCGGCGTTCAAAGAATATTACCTTTTGTCATATTTTTGGCATCGGTGTCTGTTGATAAAGTAATCAGGCCTGTTCTCAATTCCACTTCGGTTTTCGTATAAACGCTTGTACGTTGAATTCTAAGTTAACAAGGTTATATGGAAAGCGACACTCAGATTTACGGTCAATTCCTAGTGGTTTCAATTCGTAGCAAAAGTAGTATTGATCTAGTAATTACTAGATTATAACCATAGAATTCCTTGCTACCTTCTAATTTTTATAAGTAATCTGGCCAATTCGAACTATTGTACGAAAACCGAAGTGGAATTGAAAACAGACCTGAATGTCTGAATTTCTGCCTTGTCATATATTTGGGGTCAGCATGCGCTGTCTGCTAACATAATGTTAATAAGTAAACATTAATGTTAACGCGTTATACAATGCATTTTAATTAATGTTAGTGCTCTGCTATTAAACACTTCTCTCCATAAGTAACGGGTATGGCGAAGTCGGGCAGGCTGAGCTTGACAATGGCTTCTGTGCTATAGCAATTTTGGTTTGTATAGTGGGCGGCAGTGAACAGTGGCTTTTTTATTATTCTTTAACATTTGTGAAATCAAGACAGTTCGGCCGCGCTTAAATAAATTTATATTGTGATTGTGATGCTGGGGACAAATTGGAGCCAGTGTTCGTATAATGTACTTGATGATGTTCAATTTACTCTGCTATTTTTAGGTTTACGTGAAAGATATCTCTACGTAGAAAATGAAATATTGGCCCATGGACATCTAATTTAGTTTTTTTATTAGTTTGAGAATGTTTCTATGTAGTAACTATTTGAGGGTGACATAATTATTTAGTCTGCTTCGCCATCTTGATATACACTGCCATGCACTTGAATAGGGACAAGCATTTTAACGCGAATACACAACTATTTCACTGAAACAATCAAATTGAATCAAAAGGCAAATATTTTGAGAAGATCCTACTTTGCAAAATTGATACGCATGCACAAAATATAATTCCTTCACATCAATTTGGGTTCCGAGCAAAACACGGGACCATTGAGCAAGTCAACCGTTTAACTTCGGATATTCGGACGGCGTATTAGCACCACGAATACTGCTCCGCAATTTTCCTAGATGTTGCCCAAGCATTTGACCGCGTTTGGCTGGACGGTTTTATTTATAAAATTAAGACACTGCTTCCCCCAAATACTCACCAACTCCTAGAATGTTATTTCAGCAGCAGAGTATTCTCTGTCCGACAAAATGTGTACACAACGGAAGAGTTCACCATTGGAGCCGGAGTGCCACAGGGTAGCGTTCTCGGTCCTTTTCTGTATGTATTGTACACTGCAGACATCCCAACAGACCTCCGACTAACAATATCCACATTTGCGGATGACACGGCAATTCTAAGCAGATCACGATGTCCAATTATCGCATCAAGACTTTTGGCAAGCCACCTAGCTAATGTGGAGGAGTGGCTGGCCAACTGGCGCATAAAGATCAATGAGCAAAAGTGTAAACACGTGACGTTTACACTCAACAGAAACACCTGTCCCCAGATATCCCTAAACGCGTCCTTGATACCCCAATCAAACGATGTTGTATACCTTGGAGTACACCTCGACAGACGGCTCACCTGGCGCAAACACATAGACTCGAAAAAACTTCAAATAAAGCTAAAGGCCTGGAACTGGAATATAAAGTATTACTGTACAAAAGCATCATAAAGCCAGTCTGGACTTATGGCTCGCAACTATGGGGAAATGCCTGTGCGAGCAGTGTGGACATTCTTCAAAGATCACAATCAAGAATTCTTAGAACACTCACTGGAGCGCCATGGTATATTCGCAACGAGTGTATCCACAACGACCTAAGGATCCCATTGGTCGAAACTGAAATACAGCACCTGAAACGCAAATATTCCGAGAAGCTTCTTGCGCACCCTAATGAACTTGCAGAATCTCTCACCCTGCAATCAACGCATTCTCGTCTCAGAAGAAAAGACCTACCAACCCAGCGACTGAATTAAAGGGCCGCGGAACATAAACCACCCCCAATAGGGGATGGTTTTATAATAGTTTCTAGATTAAGATTTGAAAACTTATTTTTAGTCTCATTAAGAGAAGATTCAATAAATTCCAAACAGCTAAAAAAAAATATCTCCTACAGTTTTAAAGATAGACGATTTGTACCTTCTAGAGATAGTTAGTAAGTAGCAAAATGAATTGCCGAAAAATGATAAAGATCGGATGAACAGTTCGCAAGTTATGAGCAAAAAAACGAACCAAGCCCCCCCGCCACCACCCCTCCCACCATAAAAAATGTTGCATACTTTTCGGATGGTCACACTAAGGAACGCAAGGGGATACAGATCAGAAAACACCATCCCCCTGGAAAAACTACTACAGCGGGCATGCTTCCAAGCACGAGTTTGGGTGCGGTTTTGCAGTGAGTGATAGACTGTGCCACTCTGTCATCAGCTTCACATCAGTAATCGAGCGACTAGCCGCGCTCAGACTTAAGGCAAAATATTTTAATATTAGTCTTATCTGTTCACACGCTCCAACAGAAGACAAGAAAAACCCGATAAAAGCGAACAAACGGCCGATCACGACATTCAGATTGCTATGAAACACGCCATTCCCTTCGAGATAGCAAACAGTATCGTTATACATGAGACGGTTGCCAGCTGGCACCGCTCCCTCGAAAGCGTCTTGACGATTCGCGTCTTTTTAAAAGAAAAAGAAATGAGCAGGAAACGCGCATGCCAGAGAAAGCCGAGATAAGTGAGACTCGAAAATTTTATCAAAAGATTAAGCAATTAACAAAAAGTTTTAAGCCCAGAGTCGCACAAGGCAAAGATGATCACGGGAATCTGGTCACAGATCCGCAAGTGGCACTTGACAAATGTAGAAGTTTCTTCTCCAACCTACTGGGAGGCGCCTCTAGAGAAGTAGCGATGCCACCCGGTGTGAATTCAAGAGCATGTTCGTCACCCAAGGGAAACCCCTTGGAAGGCTGGGGAAATATGTTAAAAGAAAGAATTCTTTGTATTTCTGCGTGACAATTGAAAGCAATGCTCATGGCCTGATCCAGTGAGGTTTGGTTTCTCCTTTTACATACCCTAATAAGAGTTTATAAAATTCAGGCTGCTTTAATATAATTAATTGTGTACAATGGCTTTTAATTCCCCCCTTCCCAAGTTATCAATTTAATTCTTGGCTTGGCATTTGCCGAAATAAACACAAAGCTTAAATATTTATTCAAGACAAGTTCTTAAGTGCACATTTCATTCAATCAACTCACACCTTGCAAGTGTTCACTTGGAACTTGTTTGTTATTGACACTGAGGCAGGCTCAAAGAAAGTATTTTGAGACAATTTATGAACAAACATTAGAGAAATTGCTTGTTGCCCTCTTTTGCGTTTTGCGTTTGATTGACTGACTGTATGTGTCTGAAATCAATTGAAGCAAAACGACGTCGACCGTCAAAGTTCAAAAGTGCCACTCGACTATATCACGCCCTCTCGCCCCTTGGCCTTTCCTTCTGGACGACTTGAGGCACTGCCAAAATGTTTTCAGTGGCTTGTGTGAGTTTTGTGTGAAATGAAGAGTGACAGCTTAATGTATTTTCGCTTACATCTCCAAACGGCCATCTCCACACCACCGGCTTTTGTTGACTAATTTCCCGTCGGGGCCATTATTTGAAGCAGCACGCAAATTTCGCATTTCTCTGCTTCGCTTGGCCTTAAGTGCAACAATTAGCAAATTAAATATCAACTTTTGCATAAGCTCAAAATTTTTTCTCTCGCTTCGCTGACATTGAAATACAATTAAAAGCTGTGTTGCCCCCCGGCAAATTGGGAAAGTTTTCCAGTTGCTTCCTCTATTCTTTTTTGCTTCTTTGCAAATAAACTCACATAATTTCCAATTGACAACAGTTAAGGGGTTTTTGATTTTATCAGCGGAGACCATAAATTTTGGGTAATCAATTTATGAAATTTACTGCAAAGTGATTTAATGATGGGAATTCTAAACCTCTTTTTGCCACAAGTATAAATAGTTAATGAATAATGAAAAAGTTTCAGTTCAATTTGTGATCACGCATGTCCCCCGTGTTGAATTGTGAGCTAAACCCCCCAACCAAAGTCACGCAAGCCAAATGTGATACGCAGTTTTATGATTTTGTGAATTGCGTTAACATTTTGCTCTCAAAAATTTTATCAGGCTGTTAATGCACATTTATAAAGTCGGTTTGAACAACAAGTCGACTTAATTACTTATTTTAGATTTTTATCTTAAACAGTTTTGAATCGATATTCCGTGAAAATAGTTTGCAAGTTCTAGAAGTTAGTAAAACTGAGGAACCGGTTATATAACTCGATAAGATAAGGCGAATTATTTTTCGATTTATTTCTCAAGTATGGTGTATCCGCAGGAAATAATCAGAGAGAGTATTTGAATATTTTCCAGTCTTTGATAAAGAAATTATAGATTAAATAAAGATTGTAAAATAGAAATAAAGCTATGATAAATAAATCATTATATTGTGAAATATGCCTGAGCGTACTATTAATATGAACATGATAAGACAGTAGTATTGTTTCTTGTCAAGCAAGACCCATATATTATTGATAAAACAATGAAACACAGGTTTGGAGTAGAGCTCTTTGACTTGCTGGGAAATATTTGATTCCGGTAATCGCCAAAGTTAAGCACGAAACATTTAGTGCGGCGCCCCAAAGTAGGACTAGGAAAAAAGCAAACTCAAAATTATAAGGAGCATGTCAAGCCACAAGAAAATATATTCTAGTGGAAGAAGTCAAGTCTATATTACACAGAAAAAAAACATCACGATATTTAGTACAAATCTGAAATTTTTATACCCTTGGGGAGGGTATATTGAAATTGACCGGATGTTTGAAACGCACAGAAGGAAGCATCTCCGACCACATAAAGTATATGGGTGTATATTCTTGAAAATCAGCCCACTGACGATGCTGAATGGATTGAATTATTAGTTTTGATTCCTTGTCCTCCGTCTCTCTGTTTCTACGCGAACTAGTCCCTCAGAGACTTCTTTTTACTACTCGCTGCTAATATGTCGGAACCGACCGGATCGGATGACTACTTCTTATAGCTGCCCTAGAAATGTTCGAAAAAATGTTTTGTTCTCAATATTACCCCTCTCAAAGCCCCCGCCTCAGAACAACATATAAAAAAATTTTTAATTTCTATCTGACCCAAACTTTCAAATTATTCACATCCGGAAAACTTTACCAAGCTTTTTGGCGCCAGCTGTGAAGTAAATATAAGTGAAACAACAAATTCTAAACTTTGCCGTTCGGATTCGGCGTCAAACTTTAGGTCCCTTTCTTTTTGTGCGAAAAATTTAAGCACACGCCAAGAGATCCTGAGAAGCTTGGTTGCCCCTTTGAGGGGCTGGGAAAGCCAATTTTACCTTTACCCCTCTACAAACACGGTCATGGTTAATATGTAGTGTTTTTAAGTTGATCTGCGAAGTTTGGTCGAAGTCGCTAACCGTTGAGACAAGCTTTTTCAAATGTATCAGAACTTCGGTACAGACGAAGTTAGCTTTGCCTTTCTCGTGTTTTATAATATAAGGGTATTATTGTTTTATCTCTATAAATATAAAAGAGAGTGTCCTGATTCACTGACTGGTTCACTAATTCACTGACTGACTGACTGATTGGCAATCATCGCACAGCCTAAACGGTAAGAGATAGAAAGCTGAAATTTGGACAGGAGCTTCTGTTAATGGTGAAAGTGCGTACTAAGACGGGGTTTCGGAAAATTCCACCCGGAAGATGTATTCCAACCAACATACAACTCATCTCATACCGCAGTTCCGAAAATTCTCACATTTTGGAAAATTCTGTTCAAAGTAACTTAGGAAAATAATTAAGGCTGTCGAAACAAATTTCACACTAATGAAAAATTTAAATGGATCAAACAGTATAAAATCATTAATTTTAAACTGTAAAACAATAATAAAATAATTCGATATTAAAAATATTTAAATGTAACATAAAATAGCGCGACAAAATATTATTTTTAAACTAAACTTAGAAATAATATTTAAGAAAAAGAAAAGAAAATATCATATATAACAAAAAATTTTTGCTATGGGTTTTACCGTTCTGCCCTTAAACTTGGAAAAGCACACAGATACATTCAAAAACATACAAACAAAGTATATTCACTGTTGATCAATATATGGCTGTTATACAGTGTTTCTGCGAAATCCTCCTCCCAGGGATTTCCCATTCAAGAACCAATTAAAAATGAAATCTACATCAGTTGGTAAATCAGTCTTCTTTTGCTTGGAACTATTGTAAATATATTAGCTAATCAGTTTTGAGAAATATTAGTAAATAGTAGTAATAAGTAATAGTAAAAGCAAATAGTGCGATGAGTAGAAAAATTGATCGTCGAGCAGCTATCAGATCAATCTACGCTACAACTGAATGGGAATTGGGTGCAGCACTGTAGAAGGCAAAGCTCTCACTCTAGCGAACAATCAAATTGCTAATCACATGCGGAAATGACTGGTTAGAAGCAATTGTAAGGATTCCAAATACCACAGTACAGTCAAATTTTTCTTAATGTCACTTGATATTTAACTTTTTATTTTGATATAGTTTTGGATTCGGAGTGATTACTTCTTTGGAAAAGGGTTGTGAAAATAGTGATATTGTCTTGAATAGTTACATTGTTTTTTCGTCAGAAGATTGAAATACATATGGGTCATTCTTTTATAAACCGAACAGTTAAAAAAAATTTTTATTTTCCATTTTAATAAAAAAAAATCCGAAATTAGATCTCATATGCCCATCATAACGTAATTTGCGGTTTTGCACAAAATTTTTTGTTAATTTTATAAACAATTTCAAAAATCGTCAAAAACGAAAAATGGAAAAAAAGGGTTTTTTAAAAACACGATATCTCAGGTTTGGTTTATCGGACAGGTCTCAAATTGATATTGGTAAAAGTATTTTACTGTTTCTACTCAAATTATAATTTTATATTTTTTAAATTATTTAATAATATTAAGTAATTGTTGCTAAAAATTATTTATAATTTTTTTTAAGTATTAACCACCATGATATAGCTTCTAAGGATAAACAATTTATTGCCCTAAATATAACTTAAATTTTGGTGTTTTCAAAAAGATGGAGACTTTTATTGTTTAAAAGTTATGAATTTTTGAAGTTATAAACAAATAAAAAGATGCCCTTAAATTAAAATTTCTCACGTAGTCAGTTTTAAAGTCATGTGATTGAAACTTGGCAATTGTGCTTTATATTTATCAAGCTTTTAAAAATTGCCAACATCACACAGATCGGACATCTATATCATATAGCTGCCATAGAAATGCTGAATTTGGTTGTGGTATAATATACTTTCAAAACTCTGGTCACCCTAAACCACAACAAAATTCAATTAATCAGAGCATTCGTATGGCAGCTATAAGAAATAGACGTCCGATCTGTGTGATGTTGACATTTTTGAAAAGATTGATATATATAAAGCCCACTTGCCAAGTTGCAGTCGTGGAGCTTTGAAACTGACTGAGTGGCAACGCATTTTTTTACTTTTCATTTGTTTATAACTTGAAAAATTCATAACTTTTAAACTATAAAAGTCTCCATCTTTTTGAAAACACCAAAATTTAAGTTACGTTTAGGACAATAAATTGTTTATGCTTAGAAGCTATATCATGGTGGTTAACACTGAGAAAAAATTATAAATAATTTTTAGCAACAATTACTTAATATTATTAAATAATTTAAAAATCTATAAAACTATTATTTGAGTAGCTACAGTAAAATACTTTTTCACCAGTATCAATTTGATACCTGTCCGATAAACTAAACCTGAGATATCACGTTTTTAAAAACCCTTTTTTTTTTTTTTTTTTTTTTTATGATTTTTTTAGTTGTTTATAAAAAAAATAAAAATTTTTAATCCCCCCCACCAAATTTTTTTTTTTTTTTGTTTTTGTATCTAATTTCGGATTTTTTTATTAAAATGAAAAATAAAAAATTTTTAAATGTTTGTTTTATAAAAAAAAAAATTTTATTAGGAGAGGTTTTTATTCCACTATTTATCTCTCATTTTCTGCTCTGAGTTTCTATTACATTAGCTAATCTCTTCACAGACATAACATAAACAAGTCCTTTGGCAGAAATTCATTATGTAGAATAAAAAATTGTGGCCATTTTAGCATAAATTTCATAAACACAGCACTTCTGCTCTCTATTTATCACCCTCCCTCTTTTAAGGCACTTAAAACGCAATCATCTTAAAAATACACACACATACACAAGCACACACTTGTTGCTCTGGGGCGTGAGGAAATTTTAAGAGTCAACACACCAAAATCACTCACAAAATATACAACATTTTAATACCCCAGCAAAAACGCAAGATGTGTGTGGGTTTCTTTGTGCCAATAAGCAAAACAACCATAAAAAAACGTCACGCATACAAAAGGCCAGCAGAGGCAGCGGGTAGAGATGTTAGGATGAAGGTGTTAATGGTTCTAATGCCCAAACGTGAGCTGATAAGCGTCAAGTGAACAAATCACGCAAATGAGTCCCCCCCTCGATCAGAGAGAAAGAGGGGCAAGAAGAAGATGAGTATGAAATTGATGCTGGCGCGTGGCTAAAAGCAATTTAATATCCGATCGCCTCGATGATGCTGCAAAAGGATTAAATTACCAAAGCCCGGCATCGGAATGTAGGTTAATGTCCTGCTCTCGTTGCCGTACTTTAACCTCAAGGCAAACGCTTTTTTTTCGTTTTCTGGGTTAGTGGCACAAAACTATTGAGCTGTTTGGGCCACTTGCCAGCTGGACGGACGAATTATTGATTTTGATTCATTGCACGCTGGCGCGTTGGCGCGTCAAACCAGAACCGAATTTACAGTGCCTGCCTTTTGCATTGATTGATTGACCTTAAAAGCATTTTAAATACAATTACTGGCCCCGCAAATGCAATTATTTCATATTCATTTATTTGGTATTGCATTTCGGTGCTCATTAAGCGCAGCGAAATTGCATTCACTTTAACGCCCCCAATTTGTTTATAGTTGAAGGCAAATGCAGAAAGGCGTCGTTGGATGTGAATGTGGGGAGTGAGAAACGGGCGATTCGCTCTTTGACTAGAGGTACAGCTGTTTGCTTCAGCAGTTCATTAAACTCGTGCAAATAAATAAAATTTAAGTAAATATGCATTCATAACGCAAGTACAGTGTGAATATCACCGACCAATAACTGCAGTCGCCGGATAGGAACAAGCGAGTGCAGTGCATTGGCCCTTTGTAAATTTTTGGGTTGAAGGGCGTTGTTCCGCAGTAAGCTTCTTGGACATTTTCTGTTATTGTCCGCGTGCTCATAATAGGATAAACGAGCAAACTGAGTTCAAGGTGCAGGTTTTCCCATATGTATTTGGTTACAACGTTGATTACAATTATACGTAGGAGAAGGGGATGGTCGCTTTTGTGCCTTTAATGAAGTGTATGAATAAACAAATCCATTAGGGTTTCAAAATGATATTTATAATCTGTTTTAATGTTCCTAATGGATCTTTTAAAGTTCACAATTGTTCCAGGTTACTGTGAAGTACACAAAAAAAAAAAACTTTGGTAAATACAACATTTTTCATTGGTAAACTCAAAAATTTCCGTCTTTGATTGACAAAAAGTCTACACTTTTGATTTTTGTATATGAAGAAGATAATGCAAGTTATTGCGCGCTCCTCTGCTGCGCTGCTAATTTTGGCTCAATAATTTTTTTAAATTAAACTTAATTTTACTTACCCCTCTGGGAGGATTCGAAGGCGGTTCCATTGGAGTGAAAAATTCGATACGACTCACGTTTTAGACGACTGCGCCACGCCGAGCGTCTGAGACGAGGCAACTAAAACCTTACTTGTGGTGAATGTGTATTAAATGTATGTTCAAAATGAGTCCATAATTGCTTGCTTGTAATTCTCAGGTTCTAGTTCCACACTCTGACATATAGTCAGCGCAAATAGCGCATAGAAAAAATCAAAAGTGTTGGCACTTAGTTAATTTTAAATGGCTTTTGTCTTGATTATACGTTGAAGTGCCTTATTTAACTGCCTTATCAATTGAAATGTATTTGACAGTACGGCACACTCGACCACTTTTACTTGATTTCTTTTTGTTAAAAGTTTTGCAGCACTTAAATTTCTCTAATGTTCCGGCAGTACCAATAAACTGTACTAGAAAACGAGTGCGTCGAGCTCGCTGATCCAACGGAGTATAAAATATTTGTGCATTTAATTGACAAGTTCTATTTTTGCTTACAAATCAAACAATGAGAGAATCCAGTTTTATTGCTCAAAATGTGGCAACATGCGTAAAGTTGAGAGTGTTAAATGGCTGGACAAACATATTTTATTGCCTCCTGCTGCCGCGCTTTGCTGGCGTTTATGAATATATATCGACAATAATATCAACAAATATCCAAAACAATAACAACAAGCAGAGCAGTTGGCACCCGTAATCACATGTCAAAAAGGAAAAACAAAATACACTGAGCCCATATATTATTATTTTGCGCCAGATTTCTGGTAGGTAAAGGTAAACTTTGACGCGTGGCTGAAAACGAGAAAAATATAAATGTGGGGCATTAGCCGACTAGGCAATTTCACCTTGAATGAAGCCAAAGCAGACAATATGTGTGAACGCGTCGTCAAGAGGAATTTTTGCAGGTAACTGGTACAACAAATGGTTAAATTGTTATACCAAAGATTTAAGAGCGCTGTAGTCGAGTGACACGACTCAAAAGTACCCTGTACCCCTGATTTTCATGTTTTATTTATTTATCAGCCCAATGTACTCATGGACACTAGAGCGGACCTTCTTGGTATGAAATTTTTAAGGTCATGTTCTCACCCCCGTACCTGTTGCTTCTTGGTCCATAGCAAGCTAACTTCTTCTTTGCCAACGTTTTTATACCCTTGCAATGCTGGTTTTAAAATGAAAATTTTTCAAAACCTTTAATATTCTGCCGACTCGATGTCTCGTATTGTTTCATTGGTATCTCTAACAAATCATCAGCGATCTTTGCCCGTTTGTACTGAAGCCAACAGCCACCTTTGGCATCTATAAGATAAAATCATCTGACTTTAACTAAATGTGTGGAATCTGGTTAAAAACAATTAATTTCAATAATGGCCGAGTTTAAGGACGCTAACATTGAAAATAAAAAAAATTTTCTCACTAAGAACCTTTTTCCGACCGACTATTCCTATGATAGTTACAAGATATACTCATCCGATCCAGTCGGTTCCAACATATTAGCGGCGTGCAGTTAACGAGGTATTCTCCATGTGCAACATTTTTTTTCGACTTTTATTTATTTAGTTAAAAATATCGCCCCAAAAGGATGTTTTGGAATTCGAAATACTTTACAACATATATCGCCTTGTTAGTCAAACAATGTCTTTGCTAAAAAAAAGAAATTTTTGACTAAAAAAATTTCGAGTAAATAAAGCTGTGAAATATCGGCTGGTTCTTTAATTTGTATGGATACATGTTTTCGCATCAGATCGATATCGATTGTTAATCGACTTTTAATCGATAATTATCGAAGGCCATGCTGCACAATGCTCAGACTGATTAATCCGCGCAGAAACTAGAGCTGCGGCCGTATCTAAAGAAGGCAGAATGGCACGCAGAACAGAGGGAGCTGCTCCTGAAAACAGTTTTTTTGAAGATGAGGAAGGTCCGCTGTATGCAGCTGGCATCGCCGACTAATATCTGTAAGTATTATATATAATATCTGTAATATTTTTGGTTACTTTTTAAGCAACTTTTTCGGACTGCCAAGCCTCTTTTCTCCAGTTCTACTAATCCGATTTTGATGAAAAATATGTAATCGACGCAGAATTGTCACCATTCTAGAACTGCATACTTTTATTTTTTTTGTCATTTCCCCAAAAAAGGAACTTTAAACGCGTTTATTTCGAAACCAGGTTTTTCGAACTGGCGGCCATGATATCTCCAGTTACACTGAACCGATTTTGGAGATTAAAACTGAAATCGGCGAAGAACCCCGTTTTTAGTATTCATTTCAGACATCCTGGAGACGTGGAATCATGGCCGCCAGCACTAAAACTTTTTTTGGACACCCTTTTAGACGGCCGATAACTTTTGTAACAGCCCTCGCATCGAAGCAGTAAAAATATGTTGGTTGACTTTAATCTGTTTGTAACACAATAAAATAAACAGAATTGGAGAAACTCTGCGTTTTCAAATAAGATTTTATTTAAAAAAGGTCCATAAACCGATTTTGATTATATAGTTTCGGTGATATCTAACACCAAAATGCACTAAATCAATTTTTGAAATCATTTTAAATAATTTGTTTTATATTTATAATTTTTTTTTTAGATATTCAAAAGAATAATCTACAAACGTCTGGAGCGGCCTCGACGTGAAAATTGCTTTGAATTCCGCAAACTGAACCAAGGTATTGCAGGCACTTAGCGTCCGAAAAATCTCTCAATACCTTATTCAGCTAATAAAAAGCTGTTCCGAAGCTGAACAGTACCAATACACTGTCTCAAAAAGAGTACCCCAAGGCTCTGTGCTAGGTCCTACAGTTTTGGGGCTTTATTTGCCCGATGGACGCACTCTGGTAGGCTTAGCTGATGACATAGCTCTTGTGCATGTGGTAAAACAATTGGGTGAAGTCATAGAAAGATGCAGCCACGCAATTGATCAAATTATAGAGTGGCTAACAGCGAATGGGCTCAACAGAAGCCGTCCCAGTAAGCAGCAGGAAAAAGTTGAGGTGGCAACATTACGGGTTGGCTCTATCACAATCGAGTCAAGGCCATCCATCAAATATTTTGGAGTCTTGCTCGACTATAGGATGACGTTTTGACAACATCTTGAGTACGTGAGCGCCAAAGCAGCGAAGGCGACAACCGCTGTAACAAGAATTATGGCAAACACCCGAATGCCAAAACAGAGCAGCAGGCAGCTCATAGCCAGTGTAGTCAACTCCATTATCCTCTATGGGGTGACGATCTGGGCACCCGCTATGAACATAGCATCTTATAGCCGCCAATGCAATTCGGTATAAAGACTCTGCGCAGTCAAAATCACTTGCTGCTTCTGCACCAGCAGGCTGCTCTAGTTTTGGTTGTAACAGTCCCCATAGACCTGTTAGCAGCGGAAGGACGGAGCGGACGCACAGAAAGCAGGACACAGCGGTAGGTGAACTCACCGGCTGGTGGCGAAATATGTAAGGACGTGGACCATGCCTTTTTTATTTTTCCATTATACGGGATCGAGCGCTCAAGAGCCTCACACGCACCGAACATGCAGCTGACGGCCGACAACATCGTTCAATGCATGTTGTCCAGCCAGAGCGGGTGGCAGACATTGGCCAACATGGCGACAGCCATTAAGGATCTGCGGCGCAGAGAGAAGCCTCAACGTGCAGCCATAACTGATTGAGCGGCTAACCTGACCGCCATCCGCCCCGCGAAGTAATGCTTTGCTGCAGTCCCGCGGATGCGGAATCTTCCTGCCCTTACTCTTTTCTATGTATATCAACGACCTTCCTGATTATCTACAAGGGTATGACATAAAAGTGATTGAATTTGTAATAGGGATCTTGCAGAAATCAAAGAGTGGGCTAAAGCGAATGGTATGGGGATAAATCCAAAAAAGTCGAAAGAAGGCCCTTAATGTCAGAGATCTGCCTCAGCTGACGATAAACAATGTTCCGCTGGAATATGCTAAGGATACCACTAACCTGGAATCCAATTTAATAATACGATAACATGGAGCTGGAGCTACCACGTTACGTTGGTTAAGCACTTGTCGCTTACTCAAAAAGTCATTCCTCTGCAAGATATTGGAATAAACTGCCGCATAACATTTAGACTATTGGGAACGCAACGCATTTTAAATATCAGTTAACTAATCATCTAATCTAACCTAGCCTACAGTTTTATTTTAAATATTAATGGCAAAGTGTGTAACGTCTGCAACGGCATGAAAATACTCAAAAATTGTATTCCGAAAGTAAATAATTTAAAAAAATTAAATAACACAGGCCAACAAAATGACCAACTTTGTGAGGTGCAGCCCTGTTGATTTAAAAATATGATAAGCTTATGCTCACTGATCCCAAAACTGGTTCCGGTTTAGCTCCATCAGCTCTTGTTTCCAAGATATGGCGGAAAAACGAAAAAGTTGAATTTTTGGCACTCTAGGATTTATGGAGGCCACACTAGGCATAAATATGTGAATTTATGAGCTATTTGCGATAAAGTACATATCAATGCATTTTTAAAAAATCAAAGGCGCTATATAAGTTAAGCGGAAAGAGTATAATTTGGCCTTTACAGACAGACATTTTTCGATTTATGGCATTTTTATCAAAATAAATCATCCCATTTAAGCTAGCGCGGTTATTTGATAATTATTTGCGCCATTTGGGCATATGGCCAAATATATGATCAAATTTTGGGATTTTTATGGCACTCAAATCAGTTTATTTGGCAAAATTATAGCCTGCTAAAGACAAAAATACGTATTTAAATTTATTGGAGGAAAACTAGATTGTCACTTTAAGTCTGTATAGGAACTTTAAAAGGCTGCTTGATTAGGCATAAAGTGTTATATGTTTACATGTAGATGATAAATTCTATTTTGAAAGAAGTAGCCTTTTCACAGTTCCTATAAATTTTTTTACTGACAATCTAGTTTTCCTCCCATAAATTTAAATATGTATTTTCGTCTTTAACAGGCTATAACTTTGCCAAATAAACTGATTAAAATTCCATAAAAATCACAAAATTAGATCATATATTGGACTATATACTCAGATGGCGAATATATTAATCCAAGAACCGAGCTAGCCTGAACGGGATGATTTATTTTGATAAAAATGCTATAAATCGAAAAATGTCTGTCTTTAGAGGCCAATTTTGACTCTTTCCGCTGTACTTATAAAGCGTTTTTGATTTTTAAAAAATGCATTGATATGTACTTTATCGTAAACAGCTCATAAACTCACAAATTTATGTCTAGTGTGGCCTCCATAAATCATAGAGTGCCAACAATTCAACTTTTTCGTTTTTCCGCCATATCTTGGAAACAAGAGCTGATAGGACAAATCCAACGATACAGCTTTGTTCAGTGCAATCAATATTAACATAATCAGATCAAAATAGACCTGCACCAAAAACACTGTTGGGCTGTGTAATTTAAATAACATGCGATCCCCCAATCTGCAATGCTGTTCCCATGCACAACTAATTTACGTTTTACGACTTATTGCTATATTTTTAGAATTATCAGCTTCGAGCTTTCATGAACATATTGCAAGCAAGCAAGGCCAAACGGGTCAAACGAGCGCAACTTAATTTAAAATGAACTTAAGATTCTTCTCAAACATAAAATAATTCCTGCAATTTAAGAGTAAGTAATTAATCACCATGTTGTAAAACAAGGTTAAAAATATATTTAAATACGCAACAGACAAAAATTAGGATTTTATTAACGGGACTTCTTATCAATCTTTTTTAAGCTGGATTGATATGGTCAAATATTTCACTTAATTTATTGTATTTTGACTTTATTTTTGTTAATTATGCAAAATTCGCCTAAAAAAAAGTTGCAAATTTTCCATTTTAGTAACGTCCACAACGGAACTTTAAGCAAGCAAAACTTTTTTCGTAGAGTTACCTTGCACGGGTTGTTCTGGCCGTTGTGGTTCTTGAAAATAAAAAACATTATTTTATTTCAATATTTCTCCTACGCGTTTCGACGTTTGTAACGTCTTCTTCAGGAAGTCTGTATATTATTTTTCACAAAAAAACGTATGAAAGAAAGAAAAACATACTCGCACCTAATAACAAAGATATTTGTAGAGACTATTTTGTTTGTCTGATTTTAAACCTAGTATTGCCACTTTCCATCCTTCTGGTGTTATCCGTCGTCTATTTGTGAATTTGTTAAACATTTCCTCGGCATTTGTTGTTTTTGCCACTTGCCATATGTTTCTATTGCAGCGTATGTAAAATTTGTTTACTGCACGTCTTCCTTAAAATTTATTGAATTTGTGCCTCCTTTCAAAAACAGTTAACCTTTTATTTTTAAACAGGTTTAAAATATTTCAATTATAATTTCATAAAAAAACAATGTGAACGCCAGCTGTGTCAATTTTAACAAGCAAATTTGCGTAAGAATGTAACGTCCGCAACGCATGATTAGCCCATATTTTGTATTTTATTATCTCTCCCTGTTTTTGTGACCAGTGCACCAATTTATAGTATTTAGCAAAAAAAAAAAAACACTGAAAATAAAACCGAGAGAAAAGCTTACAGCTGTTTGATGTACAATGAAAAAGCTGCTTATAGTTGTGAACAAAGGCAACTTTTTCGGATCTCGAACCAGCTAAACTCGCTAATTAAAAACGTAATTGTTTGAAATCAGTAATGTAGAATTGGCTATACAGCGCCAAAGGGCCAAGTCAAGCTTCTGTCAATCTCTTGGAGTGTGTGCTTATAATTTATCGCACAATAGAAAGCAACCTACGGTTTAACGCCATATCCGAACGGCTGCATTTCGAGAAGCTTTTTCATGGCTAGTTACTTCACTGGATGAGTTAAAGCAAAGACACTTCATAAATAGATACCGCATCTCATACTAACTTTTTTGTGGGATCCAATGTCAGCTCCCAAGAAAAATCGTTCTTTGCGTCACATGTGTCATCTATAATATCTATAATCTTTTGCTCTCAGTCGTATAGCTAATTTAGAAAACGTATAGCTAAATTTCAATATATGTTTCCTCGTACAGGCAGCGAGAAGCACAAATTTGCATCCAATGTCAGCTCCTAAAAACAATCGTTTTTTGTTTCACATGCGTCATCTATAATATCAATAAATCTTTGGTTAAAGCTATTTTCTAAAGGAAGAAAATAAACTTTTTTTCTTAGATGTTCCGAAGCGCTGAACTACACGCCGGTTTGAAATCAGTACTTGCCGCTTTTTGAGCTCAATCGGAATGCTGTATCTACGCGTTGCGCCATTGCAGACGCTGATGACTAGACGTCTAAGATATTACTTTAATCTATCATCTCTCTATATATAAAAGAGTTTGTCCTGACTGATTGATTCACTGGTTGGTAAGATACAATGATATATCTTCTTTATAGAGTCGCAGAAGTTTCCTTCTATATAGTTTTACATGCATTTGCACAAACTTATTATACCCTGTGTACCTTTGGCCTTAGAGAATAGAGACAATGGAACAGTCGAATGGCCAACGAGAAATGCGACAACATTTTTCAAAATGCACTTTTCTGCCCCCTCAAGTGCCCATATAATTGGATTAAAATATGCATTTTGCCCAAACTGGAAAAATGGAAAATGCAGTTATAAAGAGGACGGCACATAAATGACAAAGCAATTTAATTTTTAAGAACCGAAATATATTAGTTCTTGAATTTTGACTAAGGCCCTAGATTTCCTCTTCCTGAAAACAATGCAATTACTGTATTTTAAGAATAAATCGAGAATTGGAATCAAACCTAATTAAATACTTTTTCCCACTTGCAAACCAAATTACATTTGCCAGCCTTCAAATAAATTGAATTTGATTTAGTTATCAATCAATCAGCTGGCTGACAAACATGAGCCCATTAAGCATACGAACTGTTACTCTCACTAATACCCAAACACAAAAAATTGCTCAATTTAATACTACAAAATGTAACTTTTACTTTTTATTTTGCATATCCTTGAATAAGGCATAAGGAATTGTGTTTGCTGACAATTGCGAGGGAGGCAAATAGCATCCGATACAAATGACGACTTTGATTTTCTGATGAGCTTCAGTGGATTTCTCAAAATGGCAAAGGTGAGGTGTTATTTATGGCATTTTCTGAACGTAGTGCTTAACGCGTTTTCATATTTGATTAGCTTTGACAATGTTAGCTGGTTCATGACACCAGAAAAGATATGCGCAACATTTTTAATATAAAAATTCTTGGGTCAACCGCTGTCGACGCAAAGCCCATTAAGTTCTCTACGACAATAGAAAGGGTTGACTTGATACAGACCAGCGGAGACTGGGCAATAGCTTTCAACCTTTTCCTTTTGGCCAGGCACTGAACTGAATCAAAGTTGGTTGAGTCGAAAGAGATGTTGATGACAAATGCCAAAGTTCGACGGGGACGGGAAAAAGAATGCAGCACAATTGGGCATCAATCATGCGCAAAATTGATTAGTTTAACTTTTAAAATGCGACGCACTGAGGCGGCCATCCAGAGAACTTTCTGCTGCTGCTGGTGAAAATATTTTGGCGCATTTGACACGCTTCATTGTTATTAATGAGACTCGTAAGATGCAGCCGCCTAGGGGAGTAACAAATTTTTAATGTCAGGCCATGAAAAGGAAGAGACAAGTGATTTCTTGGCAGTACAATCACGATAGCGGTGGTTAAAGTCGGCCCTGCCCGTTTTCTATATTCCCGTTACTCAGGGGATGAAATGTTTATGGTAATTAACAGTAACATTATGGTAATATACAGAGCATTAACAGCAGATGCTGACCCTAAAAAAAGTCAAAAAGTTTTTTAAGTTCGCTATTTATAATAATTTTTTTATGAATTTATGAAACTAGATATTGTGACTTTAAAATTTGATAACATAACATAACATGATAACATAATTTTTGATTGTGGGGCGAGACAGGTGACAAAAATTTGTCACTATTTGACAGACAATAGGAGTCGACATTTAAAATTTGTTTGGTCTAGCTCTTATAGTTTCTGATATCTAGGTGCTCATATAGATAGACGGACGGACGATCAGATGGACATGGCTATACGACTCACCTGTTTATGCTGATCAAGAATGTATAAACTTTACTTTAAACAAAATTACAAAAAGGCGTGTGAAAAAAGAAAGCCTAAGAAAGAAAATCTAATAAAATTACAAAATAAAAACCTGGTGGGGAAAGAGTTACCACTCACTCCGGCAAATAATGCCCCTTCTCATAACCGGGATTGGTCAAGGAATTCCCCGGAGACAAGTTTAATGAGAAGTTTTTAGAGAGAAAAGAGTGTGATCTGTGTGAGCTGAGAAGAAGTTTAACATAAGATGCTGGGCATAATCAGTTGTGTATCTAGGCAAGATTAAAGATAAATAGTTTCTGTTTGGCCTAGAAGCTACAGAAAAGTAAAGCCGGTCTTAAAGTTTAGGAGAGTCGACATCACTGATACTACGGTCTATGGTTAGCTAACGAAGGAATGGCACGATGCTAAACAAAGGTTTGGGTTCCAATATAGGCCAAGAAGGCCGATGATATGCTTCTTATTCTGCGGGCATCAGACGAGCAGTATTCAAGCAAAGGACGAAGCTAAGTATTCGAGAATAAGGTAGTGTTGTGCGGAGATCATAATTAAAAAGTGAGAAAGCCCTACTATAACATACTCTGTACCTGGAGGAGCTGAATGCAGCGCTGCTGCTGCGCTTTTCACTAAGTTTCTCTCTGTCTCGCTCTGCTGTGTCTTTGTTTAATAAAATGCGGTGTTGGTTGTGAAGAAGTTTATGTTCCATACATGTCAAACATGACTCTATCTCTTGTCATCTTTGCGATCTGTTTGTTCATACGGACTGAAGGACAGACGGACATGGCTATATCGACTCGGCTGTTGATGCTGATCAAGAATATATATACTTTATTGGGTTGAAAATGATTCCTTTTCCCTGTTACATACTTTTGCACACACTTAATATGCTCTGTGTACCTTTGATACTGAGTATGAAAGGTGTAAAATACAAAGGACTGAAGACAGGCTTTGAAGTGTTACAATAGAACCAAGCAGGACTTTTTGAGAAACAACTTTTAAATAGGACGAGATCCAAATCATCTCAATACGAAGCGGCAACAATAATGGGTTGAGCCCTAAATGGCTTAGGCCAAACCTAACAGTTTCAATTCAAGTAAGGAACTTTAAAAATTGAAGATGTTGATCCTGTTTTCAACCTTGCCGAACTTTTACTGAACCCCCTTGTCGCTGCAGAGCGTCTTTCTGTTGCTGCAGCATTCACTTTTATAGGTCGGTTCGCTTCAACATAAAATAATAGTTTGGATTTAATAATACATATTTATAAAACCAATATCTTTTTCTGAAGCTGTATGTACAAGCCCTTGCAAATCGAATCAAAACTGTTTAGCTTTATATGTGGAGTGACCAAAATATACTCGATTACTAGATCAGGTGGCTCACTCTGAGCGAATTGAAACCGTCTGTTCAATGCAGTGTAGGTTTAATTTAAATGGATTAATCTAGTAACCGACGGATACGAACCATTCATTATCTTGTCATTTTACATAAAAAGTCGTACAAGTTTATACTAAAATCTACTAAAACATTTTCCATTTGTCGTTGGAAATTGCTTAATTTTTTGAACCGAACCTAATGTGTCGATGAGGTGGTCCGGATCGGGTTCAGGTTCAAGGAGTATAAAATATAAGGGGTAAATCTCAACCCGAACAGGTTCTAAGGGGCTCGGTTCCGGACCGGTTTGCAGCTTTGGTCAGAGCCACAATTCATAAGTTAGAACCAAGTGACTTTTAATATATTTATATACCTTAGACTCATATCTATCTATTCTAAAAAACACAAAGAGATCCGAGCAAAAACAAACAAACTGCGCGTATTTCTATCACATGGTATTTCGAGAGTGCTGGTAGTTCAGTTAAAGTTTTACTCTTATATTGCTCAGCTTTGGTTAATTGCCCAAACTAATCCTAAACCGAGAAAGCGCAAATCTAGGAGCTTGATCTCAAGTCACTTGACACTGAACACGCGCCTGCAGTTTGCGTCATGCACTTTAGCAATTTTAACGTCGTGAAGAACTCATTGCCATTTCCGTCACAGTAAAAATGACAATTTTATTTTCGTGCTTGCAGCGTTTTTGCGCCACATCTGCAGAGCAGCAGCAAGCATCGAGTGCCTCGTTCCTGCCTTGTTATATTTGTTGTAGCGGAAATGCACTTGAAGTGCGCAAGGATTTCCCGTTTTGGAATTTTTCTCCCTCCCTCTTTATCTCGATTCAGGCTCAATGCGTTGAGTGGTCGTAATGGTGGAAGCGGAAGCTTTCGATTTCCTGTCGCAGCGTTCCGTACATAGACGAATAAATGCAATTAGCGACGGGCTTTGCCAAAACTTCAGGCAACTGACAGCCACCGCTTGGAGACGACGACACAGCCTAGAGTCGCTGTTGAGTTTAAAGCTCAGTTTCATGCACAATGGGAAATTTTGCAGGACTCCAGGCGTATTTTACAAATGGCCCATGTTCTGGAATATGTTTCGCTGTTGAACCATCTAAATGTGTTTTTGAACCATTTTGGGATTGGTACACAGTTTAAAAGAAACTTTTTGTCAGCGCAATAAGTTCAAGATTTTAAGTAAGTAATAACATTTAATTGTATCAAACTAATAATTAAAAAAAAATCGAAAATCAGGTTTAACTTAATGCATAATCTTGCACATGTTTAAGAAAATGTTAAAATTTCCTATGGTGGCTTGTCAGTTTGAGGCTTTGTTTACAGCTCTGACAGGGTGTTTTAAGTTGTGTAATTTATGTGCCCCATTCACCCACACACACTCACATAAACCTAAAATTGCACACAAAAGTATGCATTAAAGTTTTATATATTTCTCATTCGCCATGTGGCAGCACTTTCGCCATGCCAAGCCCAGACACTGCTTTGTGACTCCTTCGAGATTGGAAGGATGGGGTTGCCAACGACAGCTTTTACGCCATTTTTTATAATTTGTGTGCGCTAAATGCTTGGGAAAAGTGCAAAAACTGTTTTTCATCCACTTGACAGCAAATACGCACATTACAAAGAGAGTTTTTAACATATTTTCATTGTTAATTCAGTGGAAAATAACATTCAACAAGCGGACAAGCGATGCATATATTGTATGGTCATACACTGACAGCATTAGCGATGTGCACATCAACACTTGGGAAATGTTGGGGCGAGTTAAATTGAACTAAAAATGCAACTTTTTAATTATAAATTAATGCTACTTTCCTTACTCAACTTCACTACTTCGTCCTAAATATGGACTTATATTAATTATTACTTTAAAACATTTTTCGAAAGTGTTAACTTACTTTTCAGACGACTTGCTGAATCAGCTTGGCATATAAACAGAAACCATAAAATTCCCGTATATCGATAGAAATCCTTTCATACGGGTGAAATCTCTATAGATTTTGAGTTTGGTTGGTCTGCAAATCACTCAAAAAATCCGTCGGTGTTACAGAACTTCGAGAGAGGTATTTTCCAATTTGAAAATCTAGTTAGTTGTGTCAAATATAATGGTCCATCTTTTAAACAGGGTTGCGTGTTCCGCTAATGAAATTTCCCATTTTTTACCAAAGGTGTTCAAAGATATTAACAGTGCATTTGAATCCAGGTATGCATTTGGGATTAAAGTGCGCGGGGCGAATCAAAATAGGCTCGACCACTCAACCACTGCATAATCCATGTCTAACTTAATCCTTTTCCAACACTTTTCCCATTTTGATTTATTTTTATCATCTGTTTTCAAACTGTCCAAGCAATGAAATGAAGCCAATCATATTAACAATGAATTTGTTTCCTACCAAATAGAATTTCGAACAAATAAAGTGTTCAAAAAATTGTCCATTTTCCTAAAAAAAAATCTTACCATAATTTTTTAAAAACTCGGAGATGCCATCTTTAGCCTTTTCATACATTTTAACAAGTCGTAATTGTACAAAGCGACATAATTGTTACATTTGTGGAGACAATGTAATAGATAGTGGGACTCATTTTACTTTTAACAATTTAACTTTCTGGTATCAAACCATCAGCGATCAACGGAAGTTAAGTTTAAAACGAGAAGGTGAAGCTAGCTTTGTTTGGGCCAACGCATAATTACAGTTTTAATAGCTCGTTCAAGCCAGGGTTTGAAATGCATCATAAAATCAAAAACAATCGTTCAATTACACGGTGTGACAGTCAAAAAACTTCTGGGATGCGACATAGTGTAGGTTGTAGATATAGATAAATGTAACATTGTGGCATACCACAAATTTTTCGAGCACGTCAAAATTTGGAATAACGGATAAAACCCCGTATTTGCGAAGTTGATGGAGTTAAAAAATCATGTCTTAAACTATTCATTGTACAATAGCATGTAATACGTCGTTGGAAGGAAAAAAGTAGCACCTTACCAACGGTGTATTACATTGCAATCTCGGATAAAAATTAAGGAGGCTACATGTAAAAATATAATGATTTTTTTAGTTTTTTGCGACTTTGGCTTACTTTGAACGAAAATTAATAAGTCAAACTTGTATAAAACTGTTTTTTCGAACTTTAATTTGGTATTTTGCAGTTTTTTCAGAAAACATATTAATTTCACATTTTTTGTATTTTGCAATTTAGTTTATTAAAATATATTGGTAAAGTTTTTGATCAAGTTATAATTTTATAGATTTTTAAATTATTTAATAATATTAAGTTTGTTGCTACAAATTATTTATAATTTTTTCTCAGTGTTAACCACCATGATATAGCTTCTAAGGATAAACAATTTATTGCCCTAAATATAACTTAAATTTTGGTTCTTTCAAAAGATGGAGACTTTTATGGTTTAAAAGTTATGAGTTTTTGAAACTATAAACAAATAAAAAGATGCCCTTAAATAAAAATTTCTCTCGTAGTCAGTTTTAAAGTCATGTGATTGAAACTTGGCAAGTGGGCTTTATATATATCAAGCTTTTCAAAAATGTCAACATCACACAGATCGGACATCTATATCATATAGCTGCCATAGAAATGCTGAATTTGGTTGTGGTATAATATACTTTCAAAACTCTGGTCACCCTAATCCACAAGAAAATGCAATTAATCATAGCATTCAGTCGTAGAGCTTTGAAACTGACTGAGTGGCAACGCATTCTTGAAGGGCAACTTTTTATTTGTTTATAACTTCAAAAATTCATAACTTTTAAACTATAAAAGTCTCCATCTTTTTGAAAACACCAAAATTTAAGTTACGTTTAGGACAATAAATTGTTTATGCTAAGAAGCTATATCATGGTGGTTAACACTGAGAAAAATTATAAATAATTTTTAGCAACAATTACTTAATATTATTAAATAATTTAAAAATCTATTAAACTATTATTTGAGTAGCTACAGTAAAATACTTTTCACCAGTATCAATTTGATACCTGTCCGATAAACCAAACCTGAGATATCACGTTTTTAAAAAACCCTTTTTTTCCATTTTTCCGTTTTTGACGATTTTTGAAATTGTTTATAAAATTAAACAAAAATATTTTTGTGCAAAAAACCGCAAATTACGTTATGATGGGCATGTCGAGATCTTATTTCGATTTTTTTTTATTAAAATGAAAAATAAAAATTTTTTTAACTGTTCGGTTTATAAAAGAATGACCCATATAAAAGCCATTTGCCGATATTTGAGATTCATGATGTGTATTAACCTCCGCGTAAGTTCAATTTGGCCGAACTCGAGTGGAATGAGAGAATTGAGCTTTTCGTATGATACAGTTATTGAATTGAGCTTCTTGTATAATACCGTTATTGAATTGAGCTTTTTTTATGATACCGTAACCAGTAGCGGATCCAGGGGGGGGCTATAGGGGCTGAAGCCCCCCCCTCAGAGCCCAAATATCTAAATCCACCAAATGTGTAAATTGCAATATATGAATTTCTAGTAATCAAAGATTTCAGAAAAAGCTGCAAATTTTTAGATTGTTTCATCAACAAAGAAATGTATTTACAAACGAAGAACTTTGGAATATGAGTTAAAAACGATCGTTGAAAGTCGGGTTGAATATTGGAATTCATTTTGATTAACCGCCATTTTAGACGTGGCAACAGTTTACTCGAAGGTTCATTCTAATCGATTCCTATCGAAATCTCTTTTATATCGACATCTATAGGAGCAGATAAAAATTAAATATCTACACAGAATACGGGCAGAGAAAAATCTACTCTTCTCCTTGAAGGCGCTCAGCGCCCGCTCTGCTTAGTTGTTAAAAAAAAAATTGTTGATGTAATTTTTGAAAATACCGATAAACTTGTTGACGAAATGGGATTTGAGTTAAAAATAATTCGTTTATATGACGCTTTTGGTAATTTTTTCACATTGTACACTTCTGTTGTACGATGGTTCAGGCACTTACAGGCCTATTCCGGTTTTCACTTAATTTAATTTGTTCAAATTCGATTTGGTCACCTGTTCCGATTTTCACAATTCAAAAGATTTACTCCATTTGAATTCTCGAAGCCGATGAATTAAAAGTTAATGCGTTTTTTAACTTAGAGGGTCAAAATATTGGCTTAACATTATTTTGTACCAACGTTTAGTGTATTTAGATACGTTCTGCAATTTCATTTTTTTTTTAAATAATTTGTAACATAACAATCAATTTTTTCATGAAAAGACTTTGACTTTGAAGACTTTGTCATGTGCCTGCCAAATCGAACTCACAAAAGAAAGTTCAACCTGTTCTTAAAAAGCTTTATTATCAACTTTTTTGACATTTCCCTGATTTTTATGTTTGCAGCATATTAAGGTGAAAAAAGTAGTCAAAGGAAACCTTTTGGAAACAAAACATGCGAATTGCAAATCTAATGCAAATCGTTCGAATACCAGAAAAACTAAAATAAAATCGTTCGATTTTGTTTCTATTTAAAATCGAGAAAATATATGAAAACCCGAACAGGCCTGTTAATGACGTATTGAACTTTTTATAGTGCCACCATTTACTACCCATATGGAGATTTTATGATTTCTTTTTTGGGTTTGAGATTTAAAGGAAAATTTCTCGACATCCTTGCTCTGGATGGTTTGATACCAGCACATACTTGTAGAAACTGCAAAAATTTATGAGGAGGACTTCAATAATTACACCGAGTCCAAGCTGACACAAGAACTTATTTTTCGGCCAAGAGCTGTTAGAACTGATTTGAAAAAACTCGGACTACACTCGAGGCACACATAAAATCGAAGAAATTCGATAATTTTTTCCCGAATGACGATCCTTGTCACCTCGTCAACAGCTTAACGGATTTTTTCTCTGCTGAAAAGATTGAACACCTACCATCGTGCCTATATGTCTAAGGACAGACTCAACGGCACCCCCATTGATGTGAAAAATCGGAAATAAAGGGAACGAAAAATACTAAAAAAAAAAACTTGACTAGTTTTAGGTAATAGTAAGGAATACCAATTTCTGCTGTCACTGTCAAATATTAAAATACAATACAATTTTTTTTTAAGGCTAAGGTCTCACATGCAAATAATTGCCGAAATTTTGATGAAAACTTGAATGTAGATTTTGCATAACCAAAAAGTTCCCAAATTAGTTCCCAAATTAGGCCTATTTTTGCCAAACTTTCATCAAATTATGTGCATGTGTGACCTTAGCTCTAGCTCAATGATTATTGTTTAAGCAGATTGTGGATTGATAATTTTATAATCTTTCGCGCGATTAAAAAAATTTTTAAAAGAATTTGTTAAAATTTTCAAATATTGCTTTTTCCTGTGGCCAAAAGCCATCTGGCTTCTACTTTCTACTTTTATGTTTTGAGTGGGTTTTTGAGAAACCCTTTGTCACTGAAAATTATTTAATGAATCAAACTTTTTTACGATCTCTCAGTCTACCCGGCATTTAAAACATTTTTCAAACGGTAAAAAGCATTTGTGCTCAAACTTTGTACTATTTATACTATTTGAAAATCTGGTTTTAAAGATAAAGATTTAAAAAGAAACCATGGCTGATCGCCGCAACTTTATGGCTAGTAAATTCTTCACAGTCCACAGTCCATCAAAGGAATTTTTTGAGTTAAGGAGGGTCTGTAATGGCCAATTACCTTATATTCTTGGCTTAAGTAGTTTAAAAATGTATTTTTCACTATTTATTTGACATTGACAAAAAGCTTCAACATATTTTTTGTAATTTGTAAAACCTGCTTATTGCCAAATTCGTTTTAAAAGAATCCATGGATGACCCCCAATAACAATAAGAAAAACTAAAAAATAACAAAAAAAATGTCTGCCCTTAGCCCCCCCTTAGTCAATTCCTAGATCCGCCACTGACCGTAACGGTATTATAGTTATTGAAAGCAAAGGCAGAACAACTTAAACAAATAATCATAAGAGATTGGCATTGAAACGTTCATTATTTGGTGAATAAGATCGTGTGAAATTTGAATTTAAAATGTGTAATAAGCGAAATAAGTTTTGCTATGTTTGTGGTTTATTTACGGACATTAGTCGAAGGCGTAATTTTCGAAATAATATTTCAGTAGTGAAAACATACAATGATATCTTCGATCGTTCTTACAAAACTTACAAAAACTGGTACGAACCAGAATATATTTGCAAGTGTTGTTGCACTTTACTAAACAAAGTGAAAGACAATTCGTCATTGACTTTGCCATTTTCTGTGCCCATGACTTGGCATCATCAGCCTTATCATAAACAACATTATTGCTATTTTTGCCAAACCAACTTATATGGCCACAGCTTTAAAACACGCACGGCTATAAAGTACGCTGATAACCCCTATGTTATGAGGTCGTGTGATAGTGATGTTGATGAATATGAACATGAGGACCCAGAACAGTTCCTTCCATCAGGATCCAAATCTGCAGAACGGCTCATCATTTTAAAAAAGGATTTCGATGATCTTGTTCGGGACTTGAACTTGTCGTGCCGACAACGAGAAATGCTTGGTTCACGACTTAAACAGTGGAATCTGGTAGAAAGTGAATTCTCAATTACAGCAAATAGAAGGAGCAGCGAAAGGATGTTACTGGGAGAGAATTTTAAGTCCGATGCCGATAAGAATGAGTTTGTGTATTGTGCAGATGTAGCGAAATTATTTAATGCATTAGATCACAAACACAATGATCGATAAATGGAGACTTTTCATTGATTGATTGATCATGCAAAAGCATGTACAAATATTAAAATTTATTAGTATTTAGTATTTACTAATTAATATTAAACTTATAATCTTAATTTGTATAGGCTTAAAAGCTGTTATATTGCACAACCAAAACCAATTTCCCTCAGTCCCAATTGCGTACGTTACTGGCGTTAAGGAAACTTATGAAGTCATGACAAAAATACTCCGATTTATGAACTACGCAACATACAAATGGAAAATTGTTGCAGATCTCAAGGTGTTGACAATTCTCTTCGGCATGCAAGGTGGAAACACGAAGTATCCATGCTATCTTTGTGAATGGGACAGCCGAGCACCAAATCGCTATGAACGCAAGAAATGGCCACCACGTGCGTTACCACAAATTGGTAGAAAAAATGTCTTAAAGATTCCTTTAGTTAATTCTGAAAATATAATTTTGGCACCGCTGCATTTGAAACTGGGCTATATGAATCAGTTCGTAAAGAAGTTGGATTTAGAAAGAGAAGCTTTTCATCATCTAAAAGTCAATTTTCCACGACTAATTGAAGCAAAAATAAAGGCAGGTATGTATTTTTTTTTCAAATTGCTGGCAGTATTTGATCGATTTTAATTCTTTTTCGCTACGTTTAGGTGTTTTTATCGGACCTCAGATTCGAAAGCTAATGAAAAGTGAACGAAACCCTATTGAGAAACGTGCTTGGGAAAGTTATATTGCGCTCTGTGATAATTTTCTTGGCAATCACAGAAGCGCCAACTATGTTACATTTGTAAACAATTTTTTATGTGCGTACAATGAAATGTACTGCAACATGTCCATAAAAATCCATTTTTTGCATTCCCACTTGAATTTCTTTCCAGATAATCTGGGTCAGTTCAGCGACGAACGAGGTGAAAGGTTTCACCAAGAAATCGCTACTATCGGAAAGCGCTTTGATGGCAAAGATAAAATCAACATGATGACAAATTAAACGAGAAACCGATTATGATTAGTTCAAAAGCAGAAAAAATTGAGTAAACATTTTTAAGTCGCATTTCCAAAAACGCTATAATATAAGTTTAACAAATGACCTTAAACGGTCAGAAAACATGATTAAAAAAATTCAAATTAACTAAAGTAGCTTGAAATGTTGTATTTAAATTTACAGTACCTACTTAGAGACAATCTAATTCTAAAATAAAAATTCTCTAAGAATTTTCTATAAAGTGCTTAACAATATTATGGTCGATAGTGCTATAAGGCGCGATTCATCAATATATTGCACAAATTTCGTAATCCGAAAATATACCATAACTTTGCTATATATTGACTGATTTTAGAAAATAGACTCACGTTTTACTCGTGAAAATGTATTCTTTTTAAATAATAAAACAAGTATAAGGGGTTTCTACCAAAATAGTGTTCAAAAACATCACCAAAGTCAAAGAAATTGGTATACCTAGCAAATACTCCAATAAAGGAAATTAAACCTGTTAAGTCATGTATGGCACGTTTAAAAACCAAAGTTTCTTCCTTCCAAAATTGGTAAAAAAAATGAAAATCAGTGGATATGTCGATGTGATCCAAATAATTCTAGTATGCCACAAAATTCTATTTAACTGTACCTAAAACATACGCTATGTCCCGTTCTAGAAGTTTTGTTTTGATTTTTGTCACAGTGTGTTATCAAGCACATACAATTATAATTATTCGATTCCATGAAAGCAGACTGACCTAAATAGAATCCGATAGGATAGTTCAAGTACGCCAAAATATAGCTTTCCTCGGAAAATTTATACTTACATTTTAAGCGCTTACTCTACGGTCCTGGTCGATGTCAAGAACGTGAAACTATTTTGTACTAAGCCTTACCACTTTGGAGTGTCGCTATTAATAGTAACCAAATAGACGCCAGATATGCAAATTACACATTTTCGCTATGTCGCTATGTGCCTTGTGAAATTTGTTTAAAAAAACCTTGTATATTTCAATAGTAAGCAGGCAAATAGTAAGATCCATGAGCTCAATTTGTCTGTTTATTTCTCATTCTTCAGCCTCCTGCTCTAATTGCTACTGGAGTCCTGTCATATCTCAATACTTGTAAAATATAACACTCTTAAGCATGAACGCGGCGCTCTCGTCTGCCAATGGCAGCCTTTGATTATTAAATAAGCGTCAATATCGTTTGGCTTCTGCTGTTGACAGTTCTCAACGCTATTTATGATGATGCACTTTGCTCTAACTAACAGCCGCCACGCCCCTACACGCACCTCACGTTTTCACATTGTCAGCTTTTTTGGATTTTACCTAGGACCAACCGGCACGTTGCGTGTAACGTTTTACACGTGAGAGGCGCTTAGCCTGTGCGCCAGTTGACGCAAACACAAACAACAGCAACATGAAATATGTATATAAAAAAATGCGATGAAAATTAATGTGCATATTTTTATGACGGCAAAATTATTTGCATATCAAGTGCCTGCCGCATGCTACAAACGAAAAAATGAATGTTGAAATACGAGGATTTTTTTATGCTTTTCATCAAATCAAAATATGTGAAATTTTGATTGTTATTCAAATGCATGAATGTTGAGTAGACTTATTTGGTTATAGTTTTATGAGAGTTCTGAATAAACATATACGTGAACATAATTTGACCAGATGCGAAAGTTAATGCCTCAGGTGAATTGATAAATGAAAAATAAACAGAAAGTTATTTTATTTCCTTATGAATTTGTGCGTCCAAATTCTTGAAACTGACCCACTCATAAACCATGTTGCCGCAAAAAGCACAAACTGTTAAACAAAAGAAACAAAATTTCATGAAAAATAATACAAATCAAAACTGTTATAAACAAAAATAATGCCCGCAGTCATGCAAAAATTTTATTGGCTGTGTGTTCCCTTTTTCTTTTTGTACTCTTCTGTCTCCTGAGCTTGAGCTTTAGCTCCCAACGCTGACCGAGCTAGGGGGAACTTTGTTGATTTGCCGTGGAACATGGAACCCACAACAACAACAAGGACAATAACATGCCCAAAAAGAAAACAACAAATAAGTCAAGTTGCTCCTAACAAGCTCTGCTCGGCTTTGTCTCTCCTTCTCCCAGCCTCATCCCTTCAAACATTTTAGTTTTTCTGTTGCACATTTTCGGGTTTGTTGTTTTGGCCACAAAAATCGGATGACAGAGATAGCATTAGTGGGATTATTCTTCGAGCATGAACAACATTTTATTTAAGTAATTATGCATAGAAAAATTATGAACACAAGTAGAGAAATGTTCACCACTTTTGTTCAAAATTCCGACAGCTTAACTATGTACAAATGTGGTTAGTTTTTGTTAAGCGCTTTGCCACTGCAGCAGTGCCGACGCTTTAGCCATAACCAGCTAAAATTAACTTATACACAAAAAAATTTTAAATGTAACATTGTTCGTTTTAGCTAAAAATGTTTGGTTTAATGATTTTTTGTTACCTATTTTAATATATAAAAAATACAAAAGTCATTTAAAA
Source organism: Lordiphosa stackelbergi (assembly GCA_018904235.1). Classification (NCBI taxonomy): domain Eukaryota; kingdom Metazoa; phylum Arthropoda; class Insecta; order Diptera; family Drosophilidae; genus Lordiphosa; species Lordiphosa stackelbergi. Next base: position 149,041 of record JAEIFU010000026.1, read on the forward strand.
TTAACTATGTGTCCCTTGTTAAGTATTCTGAGTGTGGAATTAGAACATAAAATTTACAAGTAAGCAATCATTTTGCACACACCTTTAATAAACATTCACTAAATGTCAGCTTTTAGTTGCCTCGTCTCAGACGGGCGGCGTGGCGTAGACGTCAGTCACATCGAAATTCAGTCCAAGGGAACCGACTTCGAGTCCTCCCAGAGTAAGTAAAAGTTTTTCATTTAACACAAAGTGATTGTTTTAGTGACCTTTTTGATTGAAAAATCGTAGAACTTTTTAGGCAGGCTCTAGGTCATTAAGTTATGGATATTGTCCACAACTTTTCTAAAACAAGACACGCACAACACAACAAAGGAGGCTGGTTGACAGTATAACGCTATTTCATGAATACCAATTCAATCATCAGCTGTCTGCGCCTGTCCTTAGTGTGTTGGCAGAGGTTGCCTCATGACAGAATTGCTATGAATGCTTGGGAATCCCAAAGGCAAGCTCATAGAAAAACCGACATCAGCAGCAAACGCCAAAAACACTAAGGCTTTGATGTGTTATGCATCCCGTTTTAATCGGCCCTTCTGTTGTTAGTGGGGGAAATTCTTTCTCCGCAGCCAACACAGGCGCCAATTGTTTGAATTGCCCAAAGCAATCAAACGGGGTTTTTTGTTGTTTTTTAAATGAAACTATTTTATGTTTAGTTTCTAACAACTGCGTCGTGCCCACGCATTTTATCACAAAGTGATTGTTTTAGTGACCTTTTTGATTGAAAAATCGTAGAAGGGCCGATTAAAACAGGATGCATAACACATCAAAGCCTTAGTGTTTTTGGCGTTTGCTGCTGATGTCGGTTTTTCTATGAGCTTGCCTTTGGGATTCCCAAGCATTCATAGCAATTCTGTCATGAGGCAACCTCTGCCAACACACTAAGGACAGGCGCAGACAGCTGATGATTGAATTGGTATTCATGAAATAGCGTTATACTGTCAACCAGCCTCCTTTGTTGTGTTGTGCGTGTCTTGTTTTAGAAAAGTTGTGGACAATATCCATAACTTAATGACCTAGAGCCTGCCTAAAAAGTTCTACGGTTTTTCATTTAATAAATATTAATTTGCTTAATTCGTTGTCTTTTGGAATAACAAAGTGATTGAGGCAGCAACCAGCAGCGCCAGAAATTTTCTTTTTTTTTTATATATAATATATACACAAATCAAAAGTGAGGACATTTTGTAATTAAATTGATAAACATTTGGGCAAAAATCAAAGAAGGAAATCGGTGGATTTACGAAAAAAATGTTGCATTTATCAACGTTTTTATACCCGTTACTCGTAGAGTAAAAAGGGTATACTAAAGTCGTGCAAATGTATGTAACAGGCAGAAGGAATCATTTCCGACCATATAAAGTATATATATTCTTGATCAGCATCAACAGCCGAGTCGATTTAGCCTTGTCCGTCTGTCCGTCCGTCCGTCCGTCCGTCCGTCCGTCCGTCTGTCTGTATGAACACATAGATCTCAGAGATGGTAAGAGATAGAGGTTTCACATGTATGGGACAAATGCTTCATTTATCTGCACGCAGATCAAGTTTGTTTCAAATTTTGGCCACGCCTCCTCCCGCCCCCGCAATTTGGAAAAAAGTTATATCTACTACAGTTTTGAAGATAGAGAATTCGTTCTTTCTAGAGATAGTTAGTAATTAGCAAAATGAATCGATTTGCCGAAATAATGATAAAGATCGGATGAACGGTTCTCAAGTTAAAAGCAAAAAAAGTGAACCCAGCCCTCCCCGCTACCACCCTAAAAAATTTTGCATACTTTTTGGATGGTCGCACTAAAGAACGCGGGAATACTGTTAAACATGTTTTTTCATGAGTAACGGGTATATCGAAGTCGGTTAGAGCCGACTTTAACTTACGCTCTCGTTTGTGTGAATAAATGAGAACATGTTTCGAAGGCACAGTATTAAAAAGGAACAATGTTTCAAAGCCAACCAGAGAATATAAATTTCAGTTGACCGAATTATATACTGTGTACCAAAGGTAGAAAATTTGGTCGGTAGTGTCTTCTTCCTTTCCCATTCCGAGAAATGCCGATATTTGAAATAAGCTATTTTTCGAAAAAGTAATAGCTTTGATACAGAATACTAGAATTTTATTGTTGTTGTTATTTAAAATGTAATTCTGCTACTTAAAATACATAGGCTACCTCTTTTACTTACCTAAACTAAATACCGAAAATCGCAATAATTTCGCATAACCTGTATACAAAATTTCAAATCAGACTAGTGCTTTAAATGCATTTCAACGGAAATATGCAAAAACACATTCGCTGTGGACTATGTAAATTTGAATTTCTTTACGCCTATGTAAATTAATTTACAAGCGTTTAAATTTCTTAATAGGTGAGAAAGAAAGGGAAAGAGTTAGTAATTAAATTAAATTAAACTTCTTCTTTATTTTTTTATTTGTCTTAAATTAATTTCATTTAGACTTAGACTTATTTATTCTGTAACTTTTGTGTTCTTTTGTTCGAGGGAAAAAATTTCACTAAAATCGAATATTTTAAGCTTATTTAATTAGTGAGTTCTAGCTGGCTCTAGGTCCGAAAAAGTTGTGTTTGTTCACAACTGAAAACAACTTATGCATTATTGTACACCAAAAATGAGCTGGTTGCCTATACGGTACCGTTTCATCATCCTCCCGAATGAATCTTCAGTAGGCTTATCGCTGGAGAAAACATCACTTCAGCTGCCTTTCCATACAATCAATGTTTTAATCAGTTGGGAACCTCAAAAAACAATGAAAGTAAAAATAGCTCATTTTTGGTGTACAATAATGCATAAGTTGTTTTCAGTTGTGAACAAACACAACTTTTTCGGACCTAGAGCCAGCTAGAACTCACTAATTAAAAATTAGAAAGGTCGCCAGATAAATACAAACTTAAGCTTATTTATTTAATTATTTTACGATTTTTAAGATTCTTGTCCTGATTTTTGTTAACTTTCAATGTATTAATTCAACTTTTGTGACTAACGCGATAATTTATAAGTCTCCCCTGTTAAATAAATAAACTAAACTGAAACTAAACTAATATATAACAACAACTTATGCGACAGACTATTCTGCTCCTCTCTCTTTAATTTGTGAAGATAAATTTTTACAGTTGGCTTCTAAGCCAGCACTGACCGACCCTGCAGTCAGTTGCATTCATTGCACACAGCCAACAAAAAAAGAACGAAAGCGTGAGCTAAAGTCGGTCCTGCCCGACTTCGATGTACCCGTTACTCAGGGGAGGAAGCATATAATAGGCTTCCCGTATGTTAACTAATAGAGCATTTATGCATGCTGACCCGAAATATATAATGACAATTGCGTTCCTGAGGGAAAAGCTGAAAAGTATGGAAAGTTCTTTTATTATAAATCTATTTATTATGCGATCTTTTTTAACATTTCAAAGGTTATAAATTATTTCAAAGGATATATAAACGAGTGTTTGAATTTGGAGATCGATCAATTGTGGGAGTTATTCAACATGTTTTATTTTAATAATTTGCATCAAACGAGATCAGCGTGCAAAAAATAGGAGTCTACATTTAAAATTTGTTTTGGTCTTTGCTTTTCTTGTCTCTGAGATCAAGGTGTTAATACGATCAAGTAGAGGGACGGACGGTCATGGGAATAGCAACTGGTCTGTTGCTGCTGACCATGAATATATATCCTTTAATTTAGCATACCCATTTTTCTCTACGAGTAACGGGTATAAAAACTGTAGCATACCAATTGGCGCTGTCGCCTAAAAAGCCAAAGCATTTACCACCAACAAAGTGTCTGTGTAATGTTGTTAGGTTCTAGATAGCCCGTCCTTTTCCAACCCTAGCATCACCTCTCCTACCCCCCCTTCCGGCAGCTGGCAAAAAAACCTTCAGTGTTGCCTTTGCAACTGTCCCTTGACGCAGTTGTTGATGTTATTTTGCAAGCTTTATCTTTGTGCAGGGACAAAGGCATTTGGCTGAGTGTGACAGTAGTATAATATTCTGTTTTTATTCTAGTGGCAGTTTATTTAAAGCAGTAAAAGAGCTTGCATTTCACCTTCGAGCACTTAAAAGACGTTACGGCTTTAAGGTCACACACGCAAACGTATGCAAATCCCGCTGATTATCATAGATTCCATGCAACCCCTACTCAAGACGTGTTGACGAACTTGACTGGAACTGGAGGTCTAATACAATTTGTCCCGTCCTTGAGAGCAGCGGGAAATGTAATTGCATTTCATCCTGTTGGCAGCCCTGGACATCGCCTTGAGCCGCTGTACCCACTGCCAGGCTTTGCACTTAATCAAATTGAGCGCTCAGGCAAATGTCACTGAACCTTGAGCGGCAGCTTGAGCGATTGTGTCTGTGTGTGTATGGGTGGATGTGCTGTGCAATTATTTGCCACAGTTGTCCAGTAGTTGGCATTAGGTTCATGAACAACAACAGCACGAAATGAACTTGGCGATTGTCAGGACATTCGCCTATGCAAAGGAAATACGAAAAAATAAACACAGCAACATCACGTACCTAGCTCTCGGGGCGTGCTAAACTAGTTTTAGTGGAATTGAAAGCCAGAGGGTGACTCCCCAGGGGAGCCACAGTCCCAACTAATTGCAGTTCACTCGGGAAAACCGCTTCGCTTGCCCACTGAATTTAAAGGGAATTCCAGTCGTCTTACACATTTTTTGTCAGAGTGTAAAGTTTACCTGCAGTGCACCACCTCGCCGTGTCTCGCACCCTGAAATTTACATTTCCTTGTGCTGGACCAGACCATAAAGTAATTTGCTTAATTCCATTACTGCGCTCGTCTACGTGTCCGGCATGAAACTGCCAGTCCGAGTGCTGACCATGGGTTGGCTGGCGATGATCATTACCAACACCAACGCAGCATGTCTCAGGCATTGAAAATTTGTGCCAATTAGAGGCGCCTTGTTCCATCGCACTCCATGGGGCGTCATGTCAACGCCAGACAAAACTGCGTATGTAAATCAAATGATTTGTTTCCCTGGTCATTATCTTTGCTCTTTTTTTTTGTGAGTGTGCGAATATATGGCGCTGTTATTGGTTCAGGGAATGCAAGCTTAAAAGTTCAGTTGCACTTTGAAAATGTTTTAGCAGAAGCAGGACGACCCCGCAGAAGGATGAGCAGAAGGGACTGTCATCGTGTTACAAATTGCTAGTGTTATGTAAGACACGCGTTTTGTTGAGCTGTTGACTAAGTGACACACAGTAGGAATGCACGTGGACATGTCACAGGTGCGAGTAGTATAAGCATTCAAGGTATGACAAATAACAGGGATAAGTGCGGAAAAATGGTAAGTTGTAAATGGAAATTACATATTATCCTGTGTTCTAAAGATATCCTTGTTGTGTCCAAGTATGTAAAAAGTTGGTGCCCCTAGATTACATCTGATAATCCTTGCAATTATTTTGTGGTTACTTACGCCAAATTGCATTGACAAGTTACACGACTGAAGCTAAGTTCACACAGGCAAATAATTTGACAAATTTTTCGGAAATTTTGATGAAAAATCGTCTTAAAAGCCATAATTGCACATTTTAAAGGAGTTAAAACATAAACTACGGTTCCATTCACTTATATTTTGATCAAATATGGCCAAGAAGTTCACCAATTTGGTCAATTTAGCTAAAATTTCCTCAAAAATTTGTCAAATTGTTTGCCTGTGTGAACTTAGCTTAAGCAACACGTCCAAATAATAAAAGTTTTGGAAAATCCTTAGATTTTCTTGTTTTGGCTAAAAGGCTGGAGGAAATTACAGAGAAAGTTTTAAAGTGGCGCAAACTACCAAAACCATCTCTTTATATCAGCTGGGCTTATGTTTGCGATTTCATCAAATTCGGACGAATTTAATTTTTAGTGCTGCAAAATTAGCAACTTTTTGTTATCGATTCCGTTTTATTCCCAATTCGTGCTGCAACAGTTCCCTTGGCAAAAGCAAATGTATCGACCAACTTATCGGTTATCGTCCCAGCCAAATCGCAATTGGTTGTTGTCAAAAGGTATTTTGCTGCTTGTGCGTTAAATTCCAATTGTGTAAGAGTCCACAAAAACTATTTTAAAAAGTCACAGAACATTTAGAAAATTTGTTCATAGGAAGGCAGCTCTTATCTCTAGCGACATTTCCAATTTACTTTTCATTTCACTGACCGATTTTAAATCGACGAAATTTTGCGATTTGTGAGTTTCGGAGCAACTTCTTTTCCGATTTAACGACCAAATCGTGATTTTTTTGCGAAAGCAAGAATGGGAGCATTGCTGTTTGTTTATTTTATACATACCCAAAAATCTCCGTAAGCCAGAAATTTGTCCATAACGTTGTACAACTTTGTGTCAATGGCAATTTATTTCAAGTCTCTGGCTACTCTGGCGCCCTTATATATTGACATTTAAAAAAATGCTTATGGAAAACAGATTTTCAACGATTTCTTCAGGATTTGCATAAACAAAAAAATTTTACGATTTCGTCGCTAAATCGCAAAAGAAGTTGCTCCGAAATTCGCAAATCGCAAAATTTGGCCGAGATAAAACCTTTCTTTCTTTGGTACGGTGTGACCAGATTGTAAGATGAATGCATATAATATGGTCACGTATAGTAAATTGGTTTTTTTTTTCTTATTTTCAATTACAAATTTCATTAGCTTCAAATTAAACAAATTGAAATAAAAAACATGCAACTTTCAAGACCCACCCCTGGCTACGGCCTGCTGTGAAGATCTGACGCTTCAGAAAGAATTCAGTTGAAGTCTCGCAGAGTTTTGCGCTCAATTATTGATGTAAAATTCATTTAAATTGCAACGGATAAGGCATATTTGTGTTTCGAGGTGCATAATAAACTTTACATACATATCAAATATTCAGAATATTTTTAACGTAATTGAAATTTAATCAAAATATTTTATTCTTTTATTTCATATCATTGATTTTGAATTGAAACGGTATAAGTAATTTGTATAAATGACAAAAAGAAAAACCTTTTAACCTCATCCCCGATTTGTTGTTTGTCTCTCATTGCACTAATTTCCACTCATCATTTGGTATGTTCATACAATTTCACTCTAGCTTAGACAGGCGCAAGCAAAAGGACATACAATAACCACATTTATTTTAACAACATTGTAAACATGGCCCGAAACCTATGTTTGTTCGAATGTCCAAAAACCTTTCAGGCATGATGCCTGTCTGCCACTTTACAACAACAATTAGGGGGTGGCGTGCTCACTGCCCCGGGGTTAGTACCTTTTTGTTTTGATGGAATGCTTCAGCGCATTTGTTGTTCCATTTTATTTGGAAGTAATGAGTCACAAATATCTTGAAAGGAATATTTTTAAAAACGTATATTTGTTGCTGCGATTTTCACGCTCGCATAGTTTGCCGTTTGCGGGACTTCCCCCTGCTTGTCCGACTACAAAGTCAGGCAGGCTCATGAAATATTTAAAAGCCTCTGAATGCACTCACACATTTATGAAAGTGTAAATATTTAATGACGACTACCTGGTGCGCTCATCCATAGTCAGATTTTAGTTGGACGCGCTGCTTTAACTGGAGTCTAACATTCTGTGGTTTATTGTTTAATAGGTCGTAGGTTTCACTTCAGTGCAGGCAAATCCGAAACTGCTCTGTCAAATGATTAATTTGCGTTTTTTGTGACTGCCGTTAGAGCGCCAAACGTGACTTATTTTATAACGTACGGAGACTTAAGGGAAAATTATGCGCCTCATAATTAAATTCCGTGTAAATGAAACTTGGCGTTTGGCGATGGTTAACGCGGACTCTTAATCAACTCACGCAGCCAACACAAAAAAGGGGACAAGACAAGCGCAAGTAATGAAAGCTATTAAAAATGGCGGCGGTTTAACCGGAAAATCGATAGTCAAGTCAACCCCGGCATCAAAAGTAGACAGAATGCATGCCAGGTATGTGACAGTGTGTGCGGACTCCGCCCTGTTCCAGTCATTTTTATTGTTAGCACACAAGCATCAAGGCCAACCAGGAAAATGCCAGGGCAGCCAGAAGGGGCGAGGCATCAATATAAACCGCTTGTTATTGATATTATAAGTATGGAAAGTGTAGAGCTACTCCCACCTGCTCAGGTATCACTACCTTTTCCTTTGCAGCTCGAGCTGCATTTCCTATGCAAAGGATAGCCCAAGTGCAGTTGTGCATTCCGTTTGTCATTGTGGTAGCAACTAATTGGCCTGGCCAGAAACTAACCGAGCTGACCACTCCACCCAGCTACACTCGTCCAATTGTCTATCAGCACTTTAGCGCACGAACACGCGACAGAAATAGAAAAATATAAAGTTGGACGAACTGCAAGTTTTACTGGGTAGGTCAGTGGTGCAGGCAATATATCATGACACTGCCACAAGCTGATGAATTTGCCCATTAAATGTGAGAGAAATGGATGAGAAAATATTTATACGAACTGGCAGACATTTCCCCCTTGTTTTTATTATACCTCATTTCTCAAAATGATTTACATATAATAAATATATTGGTATTTTCTAATGTATTACGCAGCTCGAAAAAACTCAATGTTTCTCTCTACCCCGGACTCTGATACGAGGGACTTTTCTTGGCATCACCTCAAACCCAATATTTCATTCAAATACTTCAGTTCAAGGCAGGTTGGCAAATCGATGTTTGTTTATAAAGGACATTTAGATCGGCTATCTTGCTCGCAATTAATTTCATAGTTTTGGTGAATTGTTCTTCGACAATTGCTAGTACTTAGTCCTTGCCAAATTAGGAAATCTTAAGAAATAAACTATGGTTTAATTAGTTGAAACTATAGAAAATATATGGGAGGTTTATACGATTCAATGCCCAATAGTGTCAAATGTCAATTTATTTGTTATTTAAACAAACGAGAAAGTCGGTCAAGACCGACCGTAATATACTCTGTTTGTGCAAATATGTGGGCACTGCCCATAAATTATATATATTCTTGATCAGCATCAACAGCCGAGTCTACATAGCCATGTCAGTTTGTCTGTCGATCTGTTTGTCTGTCTCTCTGTCCGCAATTTGGAAAAAACGGCCGAGACCGACTGTCATATACTCTGTGCCAGCAAAAATGTGCGCTAATGTATGGATTTTGCTGCTGCAATAGCAGTAAAAAGCAGTGCCGTTGCTGCAGTGGAAGCAGAACGCTGCTCTGCTGCTGCGCTGCCACTGCGAACTTTCTATCGCTAATCACTTGACTATCGTCATTAAAATAGCCATGTCCGGCCATCCGTCTGTCTGTCTCTCCGTATGAACGAACAGATTTGAGATATTGTAAGAGATACATAGAGGTTTGATATGTGTGGGACATAAACTTCTTAAACTTGCAGGCAGATCAAGTTTTTTTTTATATTTGCCAAGGCCCCTCCCGCCCTCAATTTGGAAAAACGTCATATCTCCAACAGTTTGGATAAAACTTTGGAGAAAATAAAATTGTTGTAAGAAAAACGTTCATGTCTTTAATTAAAAAAAATTGTACGAGCTGCAAAGGTAAATAAAGAGCAGTACTAGCACTGCAGGTACAGAGTATGATACAGTCTGGCTTGACCAACTTTCTTACTTGTATTAATTTGAGTAATTAGAAGACAATGAAATTTTTAATATAAAATTAGACAAAACACAATTACAACCTGGGCCCGCTGTCCCGATCTAGTTTAAGGTCTTTATATTTACACACGATACTGGGGAATACTAGAAAACCATTTATGTGGTGTTGCTAACTGATGCCGCTAGTTTTACAGTTTATTAGTGCCGTTCGTAGGCCTATTTTAGTGTCGCACCGTGTAATACTAGCCAAAATAAAAACTCCAAGGAAACAGACCTCATTAAATGAAGATTATTTGACATTTCTTTTATATTTATGCTTCATTGAAGTCCCAGGTTAATTCTCTTTATGGCACAGAACAGTTTCCACTGATCCTTAAAACCAACACAGCCGCGGATTTGATTAGCCAAGCCGGCGGAAAGAAAGAGAGGATTGGAATCTGAGTACCGGTGACCGAGCACGGACAGCTATGAAAATTTAATTTAACTTTCTGCCTCGGCCTGGACATGTGGCAAAGTCAAAGCCAAACATTACGCACATTACGTGCTGTGGCATGGAACTAAAAATAAAAACAATGCAGTTTTATTGCGCCATTTCGCCATGTCGCCAGCGAGCGCGTCTTGTGGGTAATTCAAATGATTTGCAGAGCAAAAGGATCACCGCGAATGCCAAACAGACAAGGCAACGAAAGTAAGGTTGGCCAATGAGGTTCGCTTCCCGCTACTGCGGGAATGTTTTTATGTTTTGTTTGCTTTCATTCAATTAAGCGAACGCACGAAAAGGATAACACAAAAACACAACCAAAAGCTAGCCAGACTCAATGTGTTTGTTTAATTGTACATTACGTATACGCCACATTTGACGCATTGTGGGCGTTGTAGCAGAGGAGGGTTCTGTTGTTGCTGCTGATGTTAATGTTGCTGTGTGTGTAGATTTTAATTAGCGCCTGTGACAATATATTTGTGACGTTGTTTTGCCTGCTTTATGGTTAACATTAGTCGCACATTTTCATATGTAATATTCGGCTCATTTAATGGTTTGAAATGAAAATATTATAAATGATGAATAGCCAACAAAGAGCGGGTAAGGCGTTAAGTTAATATAAATAGACTAAGGAATTTTGCGATTCTATTTCCAGAGAAAAAAATTTTGTTAGCTAAGTGATCTATCCATATGATGATCTTTGTGTGAAAAATAAACGGTGCACTTGTATACTCTGCTTTTTAAATTGTGACAAAAAAATGAACTTTCTTACATGCCCATTTTATAACCGTTACTCAGGGAGAGAAGAATTAATTCAGTTTAATTAAATCAATTAACAGAGAACTAACATACAAAGGAAACAAGTAAGACCGTTTCAGTCGAGTAGCCCGACTTCAATATACCCTGTACAATTGAAAACGAGAGCGTAAGTTAAAGTCGGCTCTAACCGACTTCGATAAACCCGTTACTCATGAAAAAACATGTTCAACAGTGCTCCTGCGTTCCTTAGGGTGACCATCCGAAAAGTATGCAACATTTTTTTTTGGGTGGAGGGGTGGTAGCGGGGGGCTTGGTTCGCTCTTTTGCTCATAACTTGTGAACCGTTTATCCGATCTTTATCATTTTTTCGGCAAATCAACTCATTTTGCTAATTACTAACTAACTGTGGGAGATATAACGTTTTTTCCAAATTGCGGGGGCGGAAGAGGGCGTGGCCAAAATTTGAAACAAACTTTATCTGCGTGCAGATAAAAGAAGCATTTGTCCCATACATGTCAAACCTCTAGCTTTTACCATCTCTGAGATCGACGCGTTCATACAGACAGACGGACAGACGGACGGACGGACAGACGGACATGCCTAAATCGACTCGGCTGTTGATGCTGATCAAGAATATATATACTTTATATAGTCAGAAATGTTTCCTTCTCCCTGTTACATACATTTGCACAACTTCATGATCCCCTTTTACCCATTTTTAATGGGTACAGGGTATAAAAAACCAGTTGAGAAAATAAGTTGCATTCAACTTAAAATAAGAACAATATGATGTCAAAATTTTTGAAGACAGACGGACAGACAGACGGACAGACGGACGGACAAAGCTCAATCGACTCAGCTCGTCACCCTGATCAAGAATATATATAGTTTATAGGTTCGGAAATGAATATTTCTATGCGTTGCAAACTTCTGGGCAAAATTATAATACCCTTTGCAAGGGTATAAATATAATATTGAGCGCCAGATCATATCATTTTTATACTCTGTACCGAAGGTACATAGAGTATATTAAGTTTGTGCAAAAGTATGTAACAGGGAGAAGGAATCATTTCCGACCCCATAAAGTATATATATTTTTGATCAGCATCAACAGCTGAGTCGATATAGCCATGTTCGTCTGTCCGTCCGTCTGTCCGTCTGTCCGTCCGTATGAACAAACAGATCTCAGAGATGGTAAGAGATAGAGGTGTGACATGTATGGGACAAATGCTTCTTATACTTGCAGGCAGATCAAGTTTATTTTCAATTTTTGCCACGCCCCCTCCCGCCCCCGCAATTTGGAAAAAACGTCATATCTCCCACAGTTTTGTAGATAGATAATTTGTACCTTCTAGAGATAGTTAGTCATTAGTAATATGTATCGATTTGCCGAAGAAATGATAAAGATCGGATGAGCGGTTCTCAAGTTATCATCAAATAAGTGAATTACCCCCCGCCACCCCCTCCCACCAACTCACAACCAACGCACAATCTTAGAGAGAGAGAGAAAGAGCGGGAGAGAGAGAGAGCGAGAGGGGGAGAGAAAGAAACTCAGAGATGAGCGCAGCAGCAGCTCTGCATTTATCTCTTACTCTAGGTACAGAGTATAAATATAGTCGGGCTTGACCGACTTTCTCACTTGTTTTTTTCTGTGCAGTTGGGTGTCCCTAAATAATCAAAGTCGTTGTTTTTACTCATGCCCTCTAAATTGTTTACACGAATCGGCGAGACATCCAAGAAAGTATTGTTTTCAATCAGTCAATATAATTAAGTGATAAAAATTAAATTCTGAATAATAAACGAGAAAGGCAAAGCTAACTTCGTCTGTACCGAAGTTTTGATACACTTGAAATAGCTTGTCTCAACGGTTAGCGACTTCGACCAAACTTCGCAGATCAGCTTAAAAACATTACATTTTACCCATGACCGTGTTTGAGAGCAGTAATATTGAGAACTAACCAGTTTTTCTCACTAAAACCTATTTTTCGAACGAACATTTGTATGGCAGCTACAAGAAGTAGTCATCCGATCCGGTCGGTTCCGACATATTAGCAGTGTGCAGTAAAAAGAAGACTTTGTGCAAAGTTTCAGCTCGATAGCTCCAAAACTGAGGGACTAGTTCGCGTAGAAACAGACAGACGGACAGACGGACAGACGGACGGACAAAGCTTAATCGACTCAGCTCGTCATGCTGATCAAGAATATATATACTTTATGTGGTCGGAGATGATTCCTTCTATGCGTTGCAAACTTCTGGGCAAAATTATAATACACTTTTCAAGTGTATAAAAATAAAAATGGAGGGTATGCTTTTTTAATATCGCGAAAAAATTTAAAAGTATGTAACAGGAAAAGGAACCCTTAAAAGTATACAAACCTATATACCTATATTCCGAGTCGATATAGCCATTCCCGTCTGTCCGTCCGTCTGTCCGTCCGTTGGTATGAACAAACAGATCTTAGAGATGGTAAGAGATAGAGTTTTGACATGTATGGAACATAAACTTCTTATATGTACTTGCAGGCAGATCAAGTTTATTTTCAATTTTTGACACGCCCCCTCCCGCTCCAGAAATTTTAAAAAGTTTCGATTTGCCGATGAAATGATAAAGAGCGGATGAGCGGTTCTCAAGTTAAGACAAGATACAGCAAATACGACACCCCCTCCACCACTTTCAAATTTTAAAAACGTGAAGATGGTAGCCATAGTTCCGGCACTCCAAACTATCGGAAGTCAAATGTTAAATCGGGGTGATCAGTATGATTTTCATTATGTCCAAGACAAAAAATATACCACAAAATAGCTTCCTTTTAACTACTGAATTTAAAAATCTATTGTCGACCTGTTTGTTATGATATTAGAATAAAAATTAATATTCTAAGCAGAGATAAAAACCGTAACCGAAACCGTAACCCTTAACCGCTAAAAACACTTTAAAATTTGTAACCGAAACCTTAACCGTAACCGAAAAAAAATTGTTTCTTACATCCGTAACCGTATAACCTTTATTACCATAACCGGTTATCAGTACCGAAACAGAAACAAATATACGGGTTAATTTCGGTTTTCCTCTACTAAAACTTTCGATATACGTTAATCAGTGCCGGCCAAATGTCTTGCTTGTGTGCTTGTGTGTAGTGAGCAAGAGAGCTCTATCCAAACTACAGCAGTTTTACATGCAAGTGTTCAGGGTTCACCGATTCACACAACCATAAGTTAGGCTCGCGTTTGCATAGCGTAGCTATAGCTGGCGAGCTCTAGACCAGGACAAGCCAAATGGAGAGGACAGAAAAATATGCCCTTCTCTCTCTAACACTCAGTTATGCAGGGCCGGCTCTGACGTAAATTTATTTGATGTATGCACAATGAACATTTTACATGCATACTGTTGCTGACGGGCACAAAGAAAAGGGAGCGAACGAGAAAGAATGAGTGCAGCTAACCAAAATCTTTACCCTCCTGTCTTTCTTTATACATATGGATATTAGAATGGATGCTGTCAAATTTGGCATCTGCTAATTCTGATTTTTTCGTAATTTAAGATGTGCACAATATTGCGAAATTATTACATTTTGAGCACCAGGAAAAGTTGCACCAACAAGAATGCAGGGCGAACGTTAGCCTTTGGTACTTGTATTCTATCTGGATTAAATGTTAATTTGAAATCAAAAACGACAGCTCAGCATTCATCAAACTTCAGTCTGTTCGAGAATGATGCTCACCTATGTGCAATATTTAAAATTAACTGTATTAAATTGTTATGAATTCTGCACAATCAAATAATGGACAACCAAATTTGATTGAATTATCAGGGAAAAACAGTCCAAAACCAAGTTGGACGGAGATTTCCAACAGTTCTTATTATAAACAATCTGACATCTTCATTAAAAAATATGTATTATCAAAAATTTTGCTAGCAGTACCACTCCCAAATAAGTGTTTAGCGTTTGTTTTTAGGGTAGAATTTTTAATAAATCCCCGCTTTTTGTCGGCATGCTTTGTCAAAGCAATATTTTATACTTATACCCGTAACCGTAACCAAAACCCGTAACAGAATTAGTTAAATAACCGTATCCAGTACCCTAACCGATATCCCACAACCGAAATAGCCTAACCGGAAAAAGCGGTTGAAAACAGTAACCGTAACCCAAACCGTTATTCGTTCGGGTTTTAATCTCTGATTCTAAGCAAAATTTAGTTCAAATAATTGAGAAAACTGAAAAGCATTAATTTTGCGTCAATTGGATAACAATTTTGCAAATTTTGGTCAGGAGATATTGAGCAAGCGTTGCTACCAGGTCAAAAAACATGATTTCGAAAACAATGCGCATTTGTTTTATAAGATATTTCTTAAGAAAACCATTCCGCATCTGTTGCAATAGAAGAGCACAGCTTTAAAATATTTAAAGGAAACACAATAACCATCCACAACACCTTCTTACCAGAAAGTGTGTCTGGCTTTCCCGTTACCAAAATAAAAAAATCAATCTTTTGTAAAGTTGTATGATTTTCATGCGGAATTAGAATGTTTAACACCCCATAAATCAATTCTGAAAAATTTCTTTTTGCGGAAAAATTTTAATAAATTCCCATGATATTTTATTAATTAATTTCCTGCTAATGCTTATTGCTAAAACACTTTTTTCTCAACAAAATACTATTAAAACGAACCGCAACTTTTGAACGCATCAACGAACAAAGTTGAGAAGTTTTTGCACAACTTTTTTGCACAGGTGAACTCCAAACATTTTAATTAGTTTTTTGAATAAGCACATACAAATTACTCACAGTTAGCAGTTGAGTGTCACAGAATTTCACTTTCTGCTTAAGTTTTGATGGACAGTTCACTGGACAGTTTGTTAGCGAATAATTTGACAAGCGCTGGGGGTAATTGAGCGACTCTTAATTTTGCACTTTTAAAAAACACTTGATAATTTATGCATACGAACTTTATATTTGCTTTTATTTATGGGTTAAAACCGTGGAAACAAAACATTTGTCGCCTTCTCGTTTATATGCAAATGATACAACAAGTCGGCGGCAACTGATTCAAAACTTTGCCAGTTGAAACTTCAAAACTGTTGACGGGCAACGACAGCGCCGAGTGCAGCGGCGTTAAAGCCGAATCGAACCGAGTGCAAGAACGAGGACCTTGCTCGGACTCGGGCGACCTGAGCCTGCCGCTTCGTCGTCTGCTTTGCGCTGTGTTCGGTGTGAAACTATTTTTTTGGCCAGTTACTTGGGGTTCGCTCGGTTCGCAGCTGACTTCCTGCGCACAAGTTCGAGTTGGACGACAGGATTTGCCAGCTCTTGGGTGGTAAACACAACATGAATGCGGTTTCATGGCAACGACAACGACAGCGCTTTTTTGACAATGCCGGGGAGGGGGCTGTGGGATGACGTAAGTTTTTATTGGCGCCATCGCCACTTGTTGGCACATTGTTGTTGGGTGTTGGGTGGCTACTTGAAGCAATGAAGATGTAGCTAGGGTACGTAGCGAAAGTTGAAGAAATTTTTCATTCTATTGACAATCTGCTACCACCATGAAGTCTGTAAAGCCAAGAAAAGGCTAAAAAAAACAACAGGTCAGCTGGCGGCGAGAAATTGGTGAGGTGCATGCACCATATTCTATGCAGAAATTGGACCGAAGAGACCATGCCCGAAGATTGGAGTCTAAGTGAGCTTTGACCGCTACTCAAGAAAGAAGACGCTGCTGTCTGCTCCAATTACCGTTTGATCAGTCTCCTATCCATTGCTTATAAGGATCTGTCCAACACCTAAAGTAAACGTCTCAAGCCTTTTATAAGACGAACAATAAAACATTTAAACCAAGTCAATTTGCATGAACTTGAAACCTTCCATTTTTTACCTAAATGCCCATTTCTTATATATTTTTCAACGGATTTCAATGAAATATTTGGCGTTGTATTTTTAATAGACGAATCTTTGTTGAAAGTCGCACTTAAAATCTAGCTTTTTTTAAGTGATAAACTTAATGCAAAGTTGCATATAAAAGCCATAGACTTACTCTTCATAGTTAACTTAGTACCATACCGTATTAATTGTGTTAGTTTAACTTAGTCAGCAATGGTGTCGCCTGAGAGGGAATATCCCTTTTATGAGGGCTATAAAAAATCCGCGGACATCTCTTTTCGCTAAGACCTGCTAATCATCAATGGGCTGCGAGTCAAAATAGGTAAGTGTTAACCGATTTAAAAAAAGGACAAATGCATATTCCACAGGTACTTATGCATACTGGAAGCGATTTTTATTTTAACCTTTTTTTTGCTATTGCTATTGATTTTTTTTTTGCCTTCAACTTACCCCAAACCTGGTATCTTCTTTCATATTATATTTAATTACTGTTTCAAATAATTTGTTTTAAATTCTATTCGTACACTGAGAAAAAAATCAATCTAAAATCAAGATTATAATCTTGAATCAAAGAGAAACGGTGTCAGAATTCGACTAAGACCAGATAATCTTAACCCAAGATTATATTCTCAATTTTAATCTTGATCCATTAATCTTGGATAAAGATCGTTTTTACTCGATTTTAAGATGAAACAATCTCGTTTTTAAGTATGAAAAGAAAAAACAGAATAAAATATATTAAGCTGTTTTTATTATACCTTGAAAAGTGTATTATAATTTTGCCCAGAAGTTTGCAACGCATAGAAGGAATCATCTCCGACCACATAAAGTATACATATTCTTGATCAGCATGACGAGCTGAGTCGATTAAGCTTTGTCCGTCCGTCTGTCCGTCCGTCCGTCTGTCCGTCGTTGAGACAAGCTATTTCAAGTGTATCAAAACTTCGGTACAGACGAAGTTAGCTTTGCCTTTCTCGTTTTTATGTTTTTTTGTGATGCGTTTGATTTAGTTATTAACAATTTTATCTTTCTGAAAAACTTATATAACTGTTAATTATTAATCTACCTGTACTGGGACTTGAACTGAGTACCTCGGGGTGATTTACCACACTGCGTCGCCACTCAGCCCTCTCGGCTGTTGAGCCTCATTTTTAGCGCGTCACTAGTCGTAGTATAAGAACTCAGCACGACAATGCCAGCTGCGTTCTTATACTGCAGCTGGAAGTGCAAAAAAATTTTCTTCAACAGCCGAGTCGGTAAGGAGGATGCCAAAAGCTTTATTGGAACGAGAAGTTTGCGGTTCGAGAAACACAGTTTTAATGAAGATGTCGGTTTATTGTTAATTAGAACTGTTTTAAATTAAGCATGATTCTCGAACAAACTAGGTTCTCTAAGTTCTAACTCGCGACAAAAAAGTCTGGTCAATGTTGAGTTGTTGTTTTTGGTTTCAAATTAACATTAAAATCAGATAGAATAAAAATGACCAAAGACTAACAGCTCGCTATGCATTTTTGTTGATGCAACTTTTGCTGGTATTAAAACTCTAACCATTTCACTAATCTGGTCCCACATGTTAGGTAACAGAAGAAAATCAGATTTAACTGCAGCCAAATTTGAACCGAAGTCGTGCATTTTTTGGATCGCCTCATCTAGGCAGCATCCAGTGTAATATCACATATGTATTAGGAAAGACAAGAAGGGTAAAGATTTGGTTTAGCTGCACTCACTCTTTCTCGTGCGCTCCATTTTTTCTATGTGCCCGGCAACAACAGTGCAGCTCAATGTATGTAAGTAAAATGTTCATTGTGCATACATCAAATAAATTTACGTTTATCGAAATTTAAACTAGTAAAGAAAAGCCCGAAATTAACCGGATATGTCAATAAAGGTTACACGGTTACGGTTATAAGAAAACAATTTTTTTCGGTTACGGTTTCAAATTTTAAAATGCTTATGGCGGTTAAGGGTTACGGTTATCTCAACTGTACGGTATGGTCAACTGTATATTACTCTAGTATTTAAAAAATTAAAAACATTAAATTTGAAGCACTACTTATTTTGATTTAGATTGGCAAGACTGAGACTACGGGGCGGTAAGCAGTGCGTATGCAGAGATTGAGAAGCAGTCAAATCAGCGCGAAAAATAACAGCAGCGCAGGGATACGCTTATACTTTTGTGCTGACTGAGCTGCTTCTGAGGACTTTTGTATGCACATTTGAAAGCGACACGCCGACCCCTGCTTTAGGGAGTAGCCTTAGGACCGTACTCGCAGTTTCATCTTATTTTGGAAAGGGGTTTGTGGGGAAACTACTGAGCAGAGAACGCAACCGGTTATACAGAGTAGAACTTTGTCGCTGTCAAATGTCAGCGAGGCGCCTACAATTCAATAGCATCCACTTTTAGAGATTGGTCACACCAAAGACTTAGCAACGAGGAGCGGAATGCGGGTTATCCACTATAAACAAGAACTATTGATTAATTCATCTCTTCCGCTGCCAAATTATTTTTCCGCAGTATTTTGTGGGTGCACATAAGAGTTCGATCCCGCTTCGGAATATCTAATAAAAAGTTTTTTTCTTTCGTAATAAAAAAACTTTTACACATCTGGTCACCTTCGCCAGCTATTGGCGCCAGCTTTGAAGTAACTAGCCATGAAAAAGACTCTCAAACTGTAGGTCCCTTTCTTTTGTGCGAAAAATTGTAAGCAAACACGCCAAGAGATAAGGAGAAGCTTGGCTTGGCCCAAAAATTTGGCAAAATTTAACATATATAAGAGCTTCGAAAAACTAACTAGTAAAACGCGATTCATTAAATCAAACAATATACAAATTATTGACAGAGGAAAACAAATTTTTTTATTAAATATAACATTTTTTTCAAAAAAATACATATTTTATACAATTTAACGAAAAGCTTATTACCGTTCTAGTCAGGAACAATATCCTTTCCCTATTATAAATTTATGTTCATATTGATACTAAATACCAAATATCCAAAAATAAAATGTTAAAAATTACCGTTTGGTCATTTTTAAACATTTCAATTTTATATTTGTCATATCGGAGTAATAGTGATATAAAAATATAAAACTTTTATTCTCAGACTAGTATTTGATTTGTAAGTTTCGATCGGGATGGGACGGGCTTACATTAAAAATTTGAGTTCGAAAAGAGATTTGCATTTAGATTTAAAGAGAAAATTAAAATGAAAAAGTATAAAAAGTTTGAAGGTTTCACTGAATGCCGGTACGTGGCATCAGATAAAGCTGCGGTGGGCAGCAAATATAACGCAAAGGGTACAACAACATTCTTATTTTGTCAATTGATTTTGATCACCGGGCCGGGTTGCGCTGAAAAGAAGGGTTATTAGGCTGCCCACCGCTGAGATATAAGATGCAAATTTGCTAATTGGTTTGTAATTTTGATAATATATCTATATCTTTTCTTGCTTGGATGGGCCCCTTTGGAGCTGTATAGCCAATTTTACTTACTTTACAATCTTTTCTTCCAAGTGTAGCTGCACTTTTCGAAACGCAAAAATTTAGATTTCTTTTAAAAATTTAATTAATTTTAAAAGCCATTAATCATTAATCAAAATTTCGAGTTGAAGAAATAAGCATGTGCTCCGCTCCGCTGCCTGTGTGAAGGGGGCTAAGTTCAAAGCATGTCGAGTATGTGAAGTTTTGACCGCATGTGAAGAACGCGCCAAAAATGTCACTTTGTAAATAGTGTAAGAATCTAATTTATACATACGTATTCACATATTCGAACCCTTGCAAATGTTTTTAAATATCAAAGTTTAAGTTAACTAAAAGCCACCACAGACTGATAGTCATCTAAACTCGACCAAATTTCGCGGATCTTTATAAAATAAACATTCTCACTAAGAATAATTTTCCGACCAATCGGTCCTTTGTCTGAAAGCAAATAATTTTAATAATGGCCGAGTTTGGGGACGCTTGCAAACAAAAAATTTTGTCTCCCTAAGATTCATATTCCGACCCATGCACAGTGGTTCCTGCCATAGGCCGAAAATATACAAGTAGGAGCGTTGCGGTCGAGTGGTCCGACCCCGAAATACCCTGTACAATTGAGACACACATACTCAAACGCACACACACACACAAACGCACGCGCACACACCCACATGCGCGCTCACTGACTCTGAAATGGGCACAGCGCTGCCCCCTCACTTTTTTGTCCCGAAAAAGCCTTATGATTGAAATGATGAAATTCGTTTGTGAAAATAATGGGTTATTAACAGAAGTATTACAAAATCGCTAAATTTCTTTTGGTTGATGTACTTAAAGACTGCATAATTGAAATATGGATAGTATTGGGGGACGGTACTCCTGCGGCGTAAAGGCTATGCCCTCCACATATGTTTTGACAACTGGTATTCGTTAATTTTTTGGGCCTCCGATTAACGAAAGCTTTAAAAGTCGTGCAGACTTGTTACAATTCAGCCGTTTTTGAAGGAGTAATTGGATACCGGGTGTTAGGAACATCCACGACCAAGCACAGACTGAAGGGGATAAAACTGTTCTCAAGGGATTCAGCTGAAGCAAGCTCAATTTAGTTTTGCTCAGAACAAATGCAGTGTTCAACGAATTAAGAATCAGTTTAAAAACGAACGAACCACTTGCAACAAATCGCGGCCATCTCAAACGGTTTCTCAGCAAACCAAATTGAAATGTAGAATATTCCTAACTCCGTACCGACTTCAGTTTCTGATCCCTTGATTAATTTGCCCATTTCCGGTTAGTTTTATCTTCATCTGTCCATTTTTCCCACAGCACATCTCCACGTGGCGCTCCCATCACACTCCAAACAGAATACCACTACAATGAATCACAACACAACAAAACGGCACTCCTTCCTTTTGTTCCTCTTTCCTAACATATCGAACGGGTCCTTTGGCGACAAGTTTTATCGAGTTGCCAACAAGTTCGATGCGGTTAGACCCAAAACATGGGCCAAATTTTTTTGGGAAGTGGAGGCAGCACATACTGGGTTAGATAACACAGCAGCATCTTAATTAAAAGTGCTTGAGGGATTGCAGCAATCGCATAGCTAAAGTTCAATGCGGTCATTAGCTTCAGTATGCAAAAATGTGAAAGGTCAGTTGGTCATATGAGACATCAGCAGCAGCAAAACTCTATTCTTTTTATATGAAACGTAATTTGTATCTGTCTCACTGCGGTCAAGCACCTTTTGAAGATGAGGCTGGGACGGGTTACGTATATCAGATTTCGCCAGCAGCCAGCTGAGACAAGTTATTAACCTCAGGCATAAAGTAGCTTGGCAACTAGACATGCTTTAAGATTGAACAGGAAACTTAGATTGACCAGCCTGTTAAAGGCCTCAATTCGAAGAAAACCCGCAAATGTGAAACATCTCAATAGTAACTGAAACTTAAGATCAAAGGAAGATCGTTTCACTGATCAATGAACCCGTGAAAGCACCCGGATCCAGACATCAACTTCATCTTTGCTTCCGATCTGTCTGCCTCTTGTTGCATTTTTTGTTGCTTCCTCAAAGAATCAATTTCACTTTGTTGGTATCCCTCGAGAGCAACAGATGTGCCCAGAGTTCAGATCGTTCACTCTTCTCAGATTACGACAGACACTGCAGCATACCCAATGGCGAGGATATCAAGTGTTTTTGTCATACAAAAAGCACACGCCTCGACTCAGCAAGAGTCAGCCAAAGAAATATGGCTTTCCCCCAGGCCATCAAGTTGTTATTGTCTGAAGTATCGCAAATGTAAGGCAACATTTGTATGAAAATCACTGACAGTGCGGGACTTTTCAGTTTCAACAAGATGATTATGCCTATGCAAATAGAAGGAAGTCAAATAATTGTTGTTGTTGCCAACTGAAACAGAAACAAATAGCATTAGCAAACAACAGCATAACAACTGATTTGTATGCGGGGTGTTGAATGAATTTAATTAAGATTTTTAACACAAAAAAGACCCAAAATTAATGTTGGGAAGTACCTACATTTAGTAATCGAATCTAAATTTTCCGAAAACTAACCATTGGCAAATTTTGGGTCAAGACCACGAAACGAAAGATGTTATACATATTATTTTAAGATTCCTAAGAAGAGGAAAAAATGACAAGTTTTTCGTTAATTATGTTCAAAATTATTAGTTAGTTAAAGGTGTAAAGGGCTACTTGAATGATAAGCCTACAAGGCTATTCGAATGCTACCAGAAAGATGGAAGCAAAGCCATAAAATGGCAAAAAAAATTAAGAAATTAAGGCACACATTAATTAGTTTGGTTTCGGATGGGGCTATTGACTAACATTCTTGAAACCATTTTACTAAATTTTCGAAAATTTAACAGTAAGCAAATGATTCTATTTTACGACTTAAACAATCTGTGTTCAGAGCAATATGGTAAATATGTCTTGAGTGGTTCTATTTTGACTGCTTATATAATTTCTGTCTGTTCAGATAATGATTATGTAATCATTCATCGCGCAAACGTCAAAAGGTTTTTTTGGGGTTATTGATTTTGGAAAACAAGTCTGATAAATAGATGGATATACATAATAAATAATGTAATACTTAAAGTATAGTCGTACGATACTGTGGCGTAGTGCGATAAACTTCTGCATTTGGTACATCTAAACAACAAGGATTTAAGCTTTTACACAACCTTCATTTCATTCAAACTTTTCTGTTCTGTATTGCCAATACAACTGTGGATCACCATCTCATGTCCCAAATATTAAAAACATACATTGAAATTATTCTTTTAACCACTGGGTTTATAATTACTTTTTTATCTGTGTTCAACTTTGCTCATACCCCCACCGGCATTCTTGGGTTATTTGTTAACTGTGGCCGAAAAGTTAAATGTTTAACGTCAGAAGTGGACCGCGCACGCGTTTTCTGCTCATTTCGCATGCAGCACAGACCTAGGGACGTTGCTCACCAAAATTTATGTATTTTCTATGAATCGATCTGGGCGTGCGAACCGCGGCAATACATGTTTGGCATTATCATTATGATAGGTTGGGCAGCGCACCCTGCGCACTGACAGATGCCCACGGGGAAACCTTTGTCGTGGGTATACGTGACATACAGCGCATCAGCCATTATTACGGAAGAACCATAGTAGCCCACATGTATCAAGACAGGAAGCAACCGCGAGTTCAGTGTCCGGTTTTTGTACTTGAAACCCAAATTTACGCAGTTCCCAAAATACTGACTTTATTTCTGGCTGCACTGAAAGTACCGCTAGCTGTACAAGTGCGCAAAACTCGCTGGTGATGTCACAATCTGTGCTGGCAGAGCCGGTTTTTTGCGCACTCAACTGAGCACCGCTCGTGATGCTCACGTCAAAGAAGGCGCTTGCACTGATTCGATTGTCAAGCCACTTACCGGACTGGTAGCACTTTCGGCCCTGAGCTTGCTGCTGCTGCTAGTCTAGAGATGAAAGTTGTAGATTAGAAATATGAACCATAGGACAACGTGGAGGTATCCGCCTATGAAGCGGTATGCGTACTAATCAGAGAAATGCAAAAATCATTTTTTTCTTGATTGCCTCATTCACAAAAATTCTTAGTCACATTTAATCAATCGTAAAAACTCATTGATGAATATACTCAGCTCGACCGCAATCGCATCGAGCGATATAGCCAGTTTTTTTTTTTTTTTGATCATATTTATTCATCGAACAAAGCTCTGCATCATCTCTATAAATATAAAAGAGAGTGTCCTGACTGACTGACTGACTGGTGACCGTCGTACAGCCCAAACCATAAAAGATAGAAACATGAGATTTTCACAGAAGTTTTATCTAATGCTGAAAGTGAGTATTAAGAACGGATTTTGGAAAATTCTGTCGGGAAATGTGGAAAATTCGCGGAAAACTGTTGTATGAAACTTTTTTGTTTTTCATCCGATCAAATTCAAACTTATTTTCAAAGATCTATATGAAAATTCAACATCAACTGCATACCAAACTTCCGGAAAATTCACCCCCCCCTGGGTGGAAAGTGGGTGGTCAAGGTTGTATGGGCGAAACTATAGTTGCCAGCGATTTGACCAAACTCATTTTCAAAGTTACACATAATAAAATATAGAAAACGTAACTTTAAAATTTTGGAAAATCTATTCTTGAAGTCGGAAAATTCACGGAAAACTGTTGTATGAAACTTTTTTGTTTATTATCCGATCAGATTCAAACTCATTTTCAAAGATCTATATGAAAATTCAACAATAACTGTGTTCTAATTTTTAGGAAAATCCCACCCGGAAAATTTGGAAAAGGGTCGGAAAAGTTTGTATGGTAAAAAATTTTTTTCATCCGATTGACTTGAAACTTAATTTGCAAGAAAAGTACGAACAATATTTCGACACATATTTTCGCGATATTGGTAAACCCGCCCACGAGGAAAATGGCCGGAAAATTCTGCATGCAAAAAACTATTTTTCATCCGATTGACTTCAAACTCGGTTTGTGAGTATAGTAAGTGAAATAAAATGAGATGTGATTTTCCGATGTTGGAGCATTTGACCCAACGGTCGAAAAATTCCTGGAGAACTCTGCATGCAAAAAACTATTTTTCATCAGATTGACTTGAAACTCGGTTTGAAGGGATAGAATACGAAATAATTTGTGATTGCATTTTCCGATGTTGGAAATACCGCGGGGAAGTGAGAGAATAGTGGGCGGGAGTGGGAGGGATGTGGGTGATAAGTGGGCGGGCACTGGGTGGGAGTGGGGAGGGATGTGGGTGAGAAGTGGGTGTGAAGTGCGTGGGAATCGGAAGGGAAGTGGGTTGGATGTGGGAGGGATGTTGGTGAGAAGTGGGTGGGAGGTGAGTGGGAAGTGGGTGAGAAGTGGGTGTGAAGTGGGTGGGAAGTGGAAGGAATGTGGGTGAGAAGTGGGTGGGATGTGGGTGGGCAGTGGGCGCGAAGTGGGTGGGAAGTGGGAGGAACGTGGGTGAGAAGTTCGTGGGATGTGGGTGGAAAGTAGGTGGGAAGTGGGTGGAAGCTGTGGAAGAAGTGGATAGTGGGTGGGAAGTGGGAGGAATGTGGGTGAGAAGTTTGTGGGATATGGGCGGGAATTGGGTAGGATGTGGGTGTGATGTAGGTGGGAAGTGGATGGGATGTGGGCGGGAAGTGGGCGGGAGGCGGAAGTGATGTGCGGGAAATGGGCGGGATGTGTGTGGGATTTGGGTGGGA
The DNA here is from genome assembly GCA_018904235.1 of Lordiphosa stackelbergi. Taxonomy (NCBI): domain Eukaryota; kingdom Metazoa; phylum Arthropoda; class Insecta; order Diptera; family Drosophilidae; genus Lordiphosa; species Lordiphosa stackelbergi. The sequence goes on from JAEIFU010000026.1 coordinate 174,961, forward strand.
TTTGAGTGGGAATTGGGTGTAGGGTAGGTGGGATGGGATTGGGAGTTGGAGGGAAAACCCATCAGCAAAGTTCAATTTCTGGGGTCTACGGTGTATTATTATATAATATTGTTTTGTTTGCGCAGCGAAGCGCGTCGGGTTATTTGCTATACTCTTATATTTTATACTCTGTACCAAAAGTACAAAGAGTATATTTATTTATTAAACACGACTAGCTTAATAGTCTCTGCACACTGAGCACATATTAGAGGAACGCATGGAATTAGATGATGATGTGAAATTGAAATCTACACAGCCGACATCTAACATCTTACATCCGTCAGTCAATGTCTCAGAAATGAGTTGTATCAAAAATTACACAAAAATATATTGAGAAAAAATAAATTGGCATGAAATATATTTAACATTTGCTTAACAATATCAGGCTTATGAAGCTCATGGTGGTGATTAAAAGGCAGAGTTTATTAGTCCTTATCCCGAAGGAAGATTATTTGGGCGTTTTGTGACATATTTTGCGAGTTCTAATGCTCCAGTATCTTTTTTGCTAATTTAATCAGAATCAGATCTAGTCCGTTTTGGTATATGGGCATTGGTATTATCGATGCATTTGCTGCTCGAAATTTCAGAATTAATGTCAATTGGGTCCTCTGCGTAAAAGGTGGAAAGATCTGCATCATGTCCGGAATGGGGCGAGCACCTATCATGATTTTGTCACATGTCATCAATATGGTCCTTAAGATAGCTTCTGTGCAAGGCGTTTTCAAGTCTTTTTCCTGCCGACTTAATATATAAAATATAAATATTTAATAATACATGACAAGTTTCTCTATCACTACTTAATTTCATGAGGAACGTGTGGAATAGAAACATTTTGCTTCAAGATGTTAGATGTTGGATGTTGCTCAGTGGAAAAAGCCTATAAAGTTAATAAACTTAGCTAGTACATACAAGCTAGTATGGAAAAGCATGGCTCCTAGGGCCTTCAGCTTATGATATAGTAATATTTATCTATTGTATATATTGTATATATCTATATATTATAAGTTATTTGTATATACAGAGTGTGTGTGTTTACGTAGATGTTTAAGTAGTTGTGTTTAGGTAAAGGGAGTGAAAGTTTTCGATGGAATACACGTGAATGTTATGTTGGTATTTAGGTGTATTTATTTTTTATAAATTGTAGTATAGATTTGTATGGATTATTATCCTTTGGGACTCGGCTTCAACCTCAAGCCTAGGGTCATAAGGTTATTTAATTTCCTGGGTTCCTGAGGGGTGAACATCCGAAAAGTATGCAACATTTTTTAACTCAGCTATTTATTATCCGATCTTGACGAAAGTTTCAGTGATTATAGTTATTGCTAAATCATAAGTTAAATGACCTAGAGCCTGGCTAAACAGTTCTACGATTTTCAATCAAAAAGGTCACTAAAACAATCACTTTGTGATAAAATGCGTGGGCACGACGCAGTTGTTAGAAACTAAGCCTAAAATAGTTTCAATAAAAACAACACCCCCATTTGATTGCTTTGGGCAATTCAAACAATTGGCGCCTGTGTTAGTTGAAATGCGGGGAAAGAATTTCCCCCACTAACAACAGAAGGGCCGGGATGCACACACACTCAAAGCCTCAGTGTTTTTGGCGTTTGCTGCTGATGTCGGATTTTGCTATAAGCCTGCCTTTTGGATTCTCAAGCGTTCATAGCAATTCTGTCATGAGGTAACTTCTGCCAACAGACTAAGGACAGGCGCAGACAGCTGAAGATTGAATTGGTATTCATGAAATAGCGCCATACTGTCAACCAAAGAAAATTTAATATAGAAGCGCACTTAGAAACGCCTCTCTTTTTAGAGTGATGTTAACTCCATCCTGACAAAGGAAACATTTATTGTGACAACTCAAAATTTTTGTCGATATAGGAAACCAAATTACTTAGTTAGAGGGAGACTTAACATTTAGAGAGCCAAAATGACAGCAATCAGCTGACTAATATCAGAGTGAAATGTTGACGACGCACCAACGTGCGCTTCTACGTTAGATTTTCTTTGCTGTCAACCAGCCTCCTTTGTGATGTTGTGCGTGTCTGTTTTAAAAAAGTTATGGACAAAATCATAACTTAAATGTCCCATATCCTGCCTAAACAGTAATACGGTTAATCCTAAAATAAAATTAAATTTTTAAATTTGATTTCGATATCTTGAAAAATGTGGGAGTTATTCAACATTTTTATACCCGTTACTCGTAGAGTATAATGGGTATACTAAAGTCGTGCAAATGTATGTAACAGGCAGAAGGAATCATTTCCGACCATATAAAGTATATATATTCTTGATCAGCATCAACAGCCGAGACGATATAGACTTGTCCGTCTGTCTGTATGAACGCGTCGATCTCAGAGATTGTAAAAGATAGAGGTTTGACATGTATGGGACAAATGCTTCTTTTATCTGCACGCAGATCAAGTTTGTTTCAAATTTTGGCCACGCCCCCTCCCGCCCCCGCAATTTGGAAAAACGTTATATCTCCTACAGTTTTAAAGATAGACAATTCGCACCTTTTAGAGATAGTTAGTAATTAGCAAAATGATCGATTTGCCGAAATAAATGATAAATGATAAATGAAATGATAAAGATCGGATGAACGGTTCTCAAGTTATGAGCAAAAAAGTGAACCACAGCCCCCCGCTACCACAACTCCCACCCTAAAAAAATGTTGCATACTTTTTGGATGGACACACTAAGGAACAAAGGAACACTGTTAAACATGTTTTTTCATGAGTAACGGGTATATCGAAGTCGGTAAGAGCCGACTTTAAGTTACGCTCTCGTTTGTTGTAGGGCGGGGTGGGCGAGGCAAAAATTTTAAACAAACTTGATCTTCGTGCAAACAATAGGTGTCTACATGTCATATTTGGTTGCTCTAGCTCTTCTAGTTTTTGAGATCTAAGTGTTCATACGGACGGACAGACAGACAAGGCTATATCGACTCGACTGTTAATGCTGATCAAAAATATATACACTTTATATGGTCGGAAATTATTTCTTCTGCCTGTTACATACATTTGCACGATTTTAGTATACCCTTTTTACTCTACATGTAACGGGTATAATATAAGCAAGACGATGAAAAGACAAGGTGGCCCACAATATTTTTATATGTTAGACTTTAATACATACATACTTAATAAATGCGAAGACAACATGAAATGTGATTAGACTTCACAGTGATTTGACAGTGACTTATCAGTGACCTAACAGTGACCTAACAGTGACTTGACAGTGAGTTGACAGTGACTTGATAGTGTTATAACAGTGGCATAACATTGAGCGTGTTCAGCAGCATAAATCGATGACAAAAAATCGACTATTTTTGTTAGATTGTGCTGGTGAACGGGGACAAAGCGCAATCATGATTTGCTGTTTTTGTGATTGTGTTAGATGTGAATCTAACAAAGAAATAGTTTGTTAGAATTGCTTGTTTATGATTTGTTATCGATATAGCACCATATGTCAGGGTAAAAACAAGCAATTTTAAGAAGCCAAATGCAAAATGATTGTGGAAACCTCATTGTTTTTAATAAATGAAATGGCAGAGGATGTGGTTTCGCCAGTAGCTCACGGAAATTCGTGCAACGCTCTGAAGGCTCCACTGGTTATTGCGGATTAGGAGGGAATCTTAAAAAGCCGCCACTCCAAAAAGGAGAACATGGACACCTCATCACGGTTTGTCAAGGCACTACCATTCAGCTCCTCCCAGAGAAGAGCTTGATAGGGATGCCCTTATCCTCATACAAGATAATCACAAGGAATGCAACACGGCGCCTGGTTACGGAACGATGGAATAACCTTCCGGCATGCGCTGTAGCTAGGGTCACGTGGTCCTCGTTTAACCTGAAAGGGAAAACATCTTACATCTGGTCTGGCCGTAGCGGGTCACTGCCTTATAAGCAGGCATGCAGTGGTCTTGGGCGTCGATCACAGCGATTTCTTTAGTAGAACAGGAGGAGACATTACTTCATCTTTTTTGCCATTGTCCAGCTCTTAGTAGAAGTAAACTCAAATCTTTTGGTCGCACTACTAGTTCTGACAGTACCAAAATTTAGAATGAACAAATTAAAGGATTATTTCATTATGTCCGCTGCATCGTTAAGGACTAATAGCTAGAGATGGGATCGCGACGGGATTCCAGCGGGACCCGAGAGAAAAAGGGAATCAGGCGCGACGATATTGAATTAAAATTTGTTGGTCGGGATCGGGACGGGACAGCCGTGGTCGGGATCGTGGCGGGAGATTTGGCCATCGGGTATTCGATTTTATGTGCACATTCTCGCCGGGGCCGGGCGTACAACAAACATTAAATGGCTAACAAAGTCTTAAGGAAAATTCAAGGGGAATTCCAGGAGCAGTTGGTGCTAGTGACGACGGTCATAGATATTTAGTAGTCAGTTCTTAATTATATTAAGCTGTTTGTTGTCAAAATTCAAAACTTCCGCCAACAAAAATATATCGATAACTTTGTTGCCTAAAAATTCTATCAAACTCGTTCACCAGCAGACAAACACTTTTTTTTTGATTGATGATTTTTGTTAGATGATTGGTGTATGCTGGTGAACACGCCCATTGACATAACAGTGACTTAACAGTGACTTGACAGTGACTTAACAGTGACTTGACAGTGACCTAATTTTTTTTATATTATATAACATTTATTTATACGAAATCCAAAAAGTGTCTTTTTGCCATTACTTAATTTATCGCCGTAAAAGGCTTCGCATGTACCGGGCGTCCCATGACTCACACTTTTTTTGTTATTTTATCGTTCTTAAACTCGCTGATTCTCAATTTTAGAAATTTTTGATTCTAGAGAATATCGTATTACGCTATTATTGGCAATTAAATTAGCTTTCGATTTATTTCTTGATTGACTTCATCTGATCTGGTTATGAAATGAGATAAAGCTTTAAAAATAAGTGCACCTATCGAAAAAATTAAAAAATTGTAAAATCGATTTTTGGGATTAGCATTACAAACTAGGCTAAAAAATAGATTCAGTAGAATTGGGTCAGTTAATTTTTTTATTTTTGTAAACTAGTGTAATTGAGAGAAGCTTGGCTTGGCCCCGTTGGAGGAGCTGTATAGCCAATTCTATATTTACAAACTAGTGTAATTAGTTAGTAATTAGCAATTTCACTTAATTCGATTTGGACACCCCAAAATGCCTTGAAAATAGCTAATTTTCTAATGCCAATTTGATGCGCTTTATTACTAGGTTCAACAGATATATTGTGTTGTTCGACCAAGAAACTCGACATGGAAGTACAATTGCTCCTACTGTGGCTGCTGTTGCTGTTGCAGTTAAGCTTGCCAGCATTATGCAAAATCTACAGGACCCACATAACAAAAAGAACACCCAGGAAATATCGGTCATGGTCGGGAATGGCTGGCAATACTGGCAATAATTTTGGAGGTTGGCTACTAAAAATTCAGAATAATGACGATGGTAGTCCCATTTGCGGTGCAGCCTACTACGCACCCATACTGGCAATCACATCCGCCAACTGTATTCATCCTCATCGATACAGCAATAACTTGAGTGTGGAGATTACTGCTAGATTAAATGCTACCGACAGCTTTTTTGGACTAATCGATACTGTCTACACACCGGAAGGCTTCCAACACTTGAGGAACAACATGGACGTGGCTTTGGTGAGGTTAGATAAGCCCATTCACGGTAAGCTAACCGAGTTCATCAAACTTTGTTCGAGACCGTTGGCGGACAATACAAAAATGATTGCCTTTGCGTGGGGATTTGACAGTATGAACATACAACAGCCAAGCTTTGATCCTAGAAACGGCGTGGTGCCAATTGAAAACATTAATCAATGCCGGGAGAAATACAAAAGTCAATACACGCTGAGCGAGTCTGTTTTCTGTGTGACCCACCCCACCAATAACAAACTCTGCCTTTACGATGGTGGCTGTCCTTTGGTTTATAAAGGGGAGCTATGTGGCGTCGTCTCCGTTGGACCACTTTGTCAGGATACCAGTCGACCCGGCATATATACAAATATCAGTGCAGTCTCAAAATGGATACTTCAAATTGAGAAAGGTGTCAATAGTGGTGAATTGCCCCGCCGCCGACGACGATAGCCGAGTCGAAATGGCCATTTCCGCTTGTCTGTCCGTCCGTTCGTCAGTCCGTCTGCCTTTACCTAGAACACCTAAATCTCAAAGACTAGAAGAGCTAGAGCAAGCAAATTTAAAATGTCGACTCCCATTGTCAGCACACAGATCAAGTTAGTTCCAAATTTTTTGCACGCCCCCTACCGCCCCCACAATATAACTGTTGAATAACTCCTACAATTTTCAAGATATCGATTTCAAATTTAAAGCTCATATTAATTTTCGCAATGTCTGAAAATGTCGCAATCACTGAAAATTTCATAAAGATCGGATAATATATAGCGGAGTTCTAATAATGTTGCTTACGTGCACAATGCATACTTTTCGTTTTCTTCTTAAGGAACACAGCATGTGTCGTACATTTAGAGTCAGCAAGCGCTGTTTGCTAACAATTTTTAACCCATTAACGCAAACCCATAACCCCTTAAAAAACCAAAAATTGTTATCCAAAATTTCAAAAACATTGCACAACTTTTTTAAGGTTGCAATAAAACAGATAAGAAATAAAAAAAAAGTTTTTAATAATTTTTTTTTTTAATTTTTAAGATTAGTTTTTTTTAACTTTTCGGTAAGTACACTTACATTTTGAGGCAAAACCCGGCTCAGAAATGTTAAATTGAGTTCAGCAAGCAAAAATCGCGTAGAACATTGTTCTTAATTCGGATAAGTAGTTGGAGTTCAAAAAGGAAAACGATTTCAAAAAATTTACTTTTTGCTCGTAAACGATCGAAATTTATTTTTTAAACATTTAAGGCCTACACACAAAGAAATCTGTGGGTAGATTTAACCGATATTGTGGGTTGGAAATGCGCCAACCCACAAAGTTGGTAAAATTAACCAAATTGTAGAGTAACTTTCCCGTAAACCTTTACGTAAGAGGAACTATTGCTTTGGTAAATCTAACCGAAAATCTCGTTTAAAAATGCGCCAACCGACATAAATAAGTAATATTTACCGATGTTTACAGTAAGTACTTTTCTTACTGAGTTCACAGTAATTTTACCATACAATTGGTAATTTGACAGCTGTTACACAAATGTACAACAGTAGGGTGGGATACTGTTCTAGCTGTCACAAGTTGAAAGCAACGCCTCTAACATATTACTTGTATTAAATCTGCCTAAACATATGCACCAAAAATTTCTTGAATATCGCATAAATGAGACCACTAGTAATTCTTAAGTTAAAATTCCGTTAAAGTGATCTATAAAAGACCAACTGAAATTTGCTAAGTCAACAATTTTCGCGGTTAGATTTGCCGTCGGAACAGTTAATCGGTGCATCAAACACATTCAAAAAGTTATACTATATGTGCGGTTAGATTAACTTGTGGTTACAGTTAATTGCTGCAAAAGCAAAGGTTGAGATGAAAAAATCACGTCAGAGTTACTAATTCTATGGTAAAGTTACTGTAGTAGCAGTAACTTATTAAAACAAAGAAAAATTTGACAAAATATTTGTGGTTAATTTTACTGGGAGTACAGTTGTTAAATGCAACAACAAAACTCGTGCTAAAATAAATACGTAAAGCTTACAAAATTTCTTCAGTAGATTTTACTGTTAGCACAGTTACAAAACAACACCAAAACCACATGCATAAAAAAATTTGGAAAAAAGTTACTGTCAGCGTAGTTAATTTTACCTACCAGATTTTTTTGTGTGTATACTCAGATGAGATCAATTTTTAGTTTGGTACGATATTTCACAGGAATCGAAACAAATTATTGTATGGGCTAATAGAGGTGCCAATATCATGGATTATTGAGAAGAGCAAAAATATAGATACGCTGTATCAGGTGGCAAAATCACAAGTCCGTGTGAAAAAGTCATTTTCTGACTTGAAATTAGTGCTTTCTGATTTAAGGTGGAAAATTACGTCGAGATATTTTTAATCTTAGAGTATTCCCGGCATGAGCTTGAAAATTCAATCTTGACTTACGGGATATTCTACACAATTCAAGCATTTTGGGATTGTCCAAGCTTTTTTATACCCTGTACCCATTAAAAATGGGTAAAAGGGGATCATGAAGTTGTGCAAATGTATGTAACAGGAAGAAGGAAACATTTCCGACCCTATAAAGTATATATATATTCTTGATCAGCATCAACAGCCGAGTCGATTTAGGCATGTCCGTCTGTCCGTCTGTCCGTCCGTCCGTCTGTCTGTCCGTCCGTCTGTCCGTCTGTCTGTATGAACGCGTCGATCTCAGAGATGGTAAAAGATAGAGGTTTGACATGTATGGGACAAATGCTTCTTTTGTCTGTACGCTGATCAAGTTTGTTTCAAATTTTGGCCACGCCCCCTCCCGCCCCCGCAATTTGGAAAAAACGTTATATCTCCCACAGTTTTGAAGATAGACGATTCGTACTAAAAGATAGTTAGTAATTCGCAAAATGAATCGATTTGCCGAAGAAATGATAAAAATCGGATGAACGGTTCAGAAGTTATGAGCAAAAATGCGAACCATGCCCCCCCGCTACCACCCCACACACCCTAAAAAATGTTGGCATACTTTTTATCGGATATATTGTACAGGGTATATTGAAGTCGGGCTACTCGACTGCAACGGTCTTACTTGTTTAGCTTGTATTATTTTAAACGTGCTTACTTTAATCCCTTTCGAGATCACATGTCCATAAATTGGAGAGCGAGAACGAAAAAATTTTAGTATCAGTTTAGACTTGCTGCAACAAACAATGGGAATGGTGGTGTGCCCTTATATGCTATTCCATTCGTGTGCACTGAGAAATACTCTTTTGTTTTCACTGGTGGAGTCTTTATACTTTCCAGTTATAAATATTATCTGTTTTTACACAATTTTTGCGAGTTTAATCCAAATCGGCCTATATTTATCTGGCCAGCCAGGTCAAAGTAGTGGCGCCATTCATTGCTTAATGCGTTAATGGGTTAATATGTAAACATTATAGTTCTGTTAATATACTTAAGGAAACGCCATTAAACATTTGTTCCTCTGAGTAACGGGTATATCCAAGTCGGCCAGGGCGTCATTAACTTACGCTCTCGTTTTTATGCCAATGCAGAGAGAAATGTCCCGATGTTTGTAATGCATAGAAGCATCTCCAACCACATAAAGCATATATATTCTAGATCAGCAATTCGAGCTGGTTTGAATCAGCCATGTCCGTCTGTCCGTCCGTCCGTCTGATTCTATGTAATTAGATATCAGTTTTAAAGATATCTTAACCAAACTTGGCTCAAAGTCTTTTTGTACAAATACGCAGCACATTTGTCGAAACCGGCCGGATCGGGCGACTATAGCATATAGCTGCCATAGGAACGACCGGTAGAATATAATGTTTTCCTCAAGATTTTGCTGACTCGAGGTCTCGTTATGTTTGCACATAACTTTAAAAACAGAAACACAACACACCACAGCCTGAATTTGTTGTGTTGTGGAGGCATTTTTACACCATGACCCAAACGCCTGCTGTGGTAAATCAAATAAAAACTAAAAATTTAATAAAAAAAAAATTTTGTTGGTTTACGTTTCAAAAGATTATTTTGATACCCTTGCAAAGTGTAATATTATTTTGCCCAGAAGCTTGCAACGCATGGAAATATTCATTGTCGACCCCATAAACCATTTATGTTATTGATTAGTCCGTCTGACTGTCTGTCTGTTTCCACGCAAATCAGTCTCTCAGTTTTAAAGCTATTGAGCTGAAATTGTGTTCACAGTCTTCTTTGTACTACACGCTGTTAATATGTCTGAACCGATCGGATCGGTAACAATATCTTATAGCTGCCATGGGAACTATGGGTCCAAAAAGGGGTCTTAGCGAGAAAAACTTTTTGTTTTTGATGTTAGGGTCCCCAAACTCGGCCCATACTACTTCGCACAGATTTGCAAATTTGGGTCAAAGTTGGATGATTATATCTTATAGCTGCCATAGAAACCATTGCACAATGGTCCCAAAGTCGATATTTTTAGCATAAAGTCTAATTATAAAGATTTCTGCACGAAATTTGGTTTATACTCATATTTCGGGTTCCCAAGGCGACTTACAAAGATTCGTTTAATTTAGACCATTATTTTATTGTATATAGCTGCCCTTTAAACGAACTGGCCGATTTTCACTAACTTTGTTGTTTTTCAAACTATTGAACTGAAATTCAGTTTATGGACGTATTATAGGCTCCCAAGGTGTCCTAACATGTTTTGTTCAATTTAATCTATTATTTTATATAGCTGTCACCGACTAGCATGAATTTAGCTGATTTAGATGATGTAATAAATGCAATATTCGGGTGTTGTTTGGTTTTTATACTCTGTACCGAAGGTACATAGAGTACATTAAGTTTGTGCAAAAGTATGTAACAGGGAGAAGGAATCATTTCCGACCCTATAAAGTATATATATTCTTGATCAGCATCAACAGCCGAGTCGATATAGCCATGTCCGTCTGTCCGTCTGTCTGTCCGTCTGTCTGTCCGTCTGTCCGTCCGTATGAACAAACAGATCTCAGAGATGGTCTTCCACAGTTTTGTAGATAGAGGGTTTGTTCCTTCTAGATATAGTTAGTCATTAGCAATATGTATAAATTTGCTGAAGAAATGATAAAGATCAAATGAGCGGTTCTCAAGTTAAGGTAAATAAGTGAATCACCCCCTCCACCCCCCTTCCACCCATGCACAACCAAAGCTGCACATTCTTAGAAAAAGAGAGAGAGAGAGGGAAGGAGAGAGAGATAGAGAGAGGGAGAGAGAGAGAAAAACTTAGTGATGAGCGCAGCTAGGTACATAGTATGTTATAGTCGGGCTTTACCGACTTTCTCACTTGTTTTGTCTGTTTCCTTTATTATCTTGGATTCCACAGTGTTTTTATTATTTTTGGTGTATATCCAATCCGATACACATTGAATTTTCGATTGTTGCTGCGCCGTATTTCGATAGGTTTGCTGTGACTAAACTCAAACGTGCCTATATATTAACATAATGAGAAATAAAGGGGGACGAACGGGGATGAGTGTGGACCAATTAGTTGCTTTCAGCATGGAACAGCTTATTAGTTATATTCCACGAAACACGGAGAACGCATGTTAGATTTCTAAAAATATACACATAAATTGGACATTACACTACACTAAATCCCTAGAACTACACATAAAATAACATTAAATAGTTCATACCTTAAAGATTACTTTCTATAATTTAGTTGAATTTTCTGGACCAATTTGACGCCCTTCCCTACAGGGTATAATATATAGGGTTAGTGCGTCGGGTTTGGTACCCACCACCGTAAAAATCACCACCAATGAAAACTGCAACTACAATGCCTCGGATACGGACCCCCTGACGACGACCCACGCAAACGTTTTAAGGACCACGATTTGAGGATATGCACCTTGAATTATCGTACGCCTCAACAAAGAGGGTGATAATATCGACTTGGGAAAGTCCTCAAAAAAACTCATCGGACGTTACTGCACCCCAAGAAATGGCGATGGATTGGATATGGGAACAAGAAAATAGAGCTACCAAAAGAGAAGAAAAAACCGAGACCACCTCCCTGGGAGATATACTACAGCGGGCATGTTTCCAAGCACGAGTTTGGGTGCGGCTTTGCAGTGAGTGATAGACTACTCCACTCAGTCATCAGCTTTACACCAGTTGATGAGCGGCTTGCCGCGCTTAGACTTAAGGCAAAATATTTTAATATTAGTCTTATCTGTGCACACGCGCCAACAGAAGACAAGGACACCTCGACAAAAGACGAATTCTATGAGCGCCTGGAACAACTATACGAGCGCTGCCCCGATCACGACATAAAGATCGTGCTAGGCGATTTTAACGCGAAAATCGGGAGAGAAGGAGTCTTTAGTTCGACAGTCGGACGATTTAGCCTTCATGAAACAACCTCCGGTAACGGAGAGAGGCTAATAGACTTTGCTGCAGGCCGGAACATGGTCATAAGTAGTACGAGATTTGAACACCTCGACATCCATAAGGCGACCTGGAAGTCCCCTGATCAACGAACACGAAATCAGATTGATCACGTTGTGATCGACGGAAGGCACTCATCGAGTGTACTAGACGTGCGTGCGATTCGAGGAGCCAACATAGACTCGGATCACTACCTGGTTGCAGCCAAGGTACGCACGCGGCTCAGTGTGGCAAATGCCTCACGCTCTGGCACACGTCGAAAGCTAAACATCGAGAAGCTGCATTCACAAGGGACCTCTGAAGCCTACAAAGCCAAACTCGCCCAACTGCTCAGGGAAACCTCCCCATCTTCTTCCGATATATGCGAACAGTGGAATCGTATATCACACTCCATGAGTACGGCTGCCAAGGAGATACTCGGGTACTCCGAGTCCCCTCGAAGTCGGACTTGGTACGATGAGGAGTGCCGACTTGCTACTGCAGAAAAAGACGCAGCCTACAGGAGAACTCTGCAGTCGGGAGCAACGCGGGCTGTTAATGAGCGATATCGGGAGAAAAAGAAAGAGCGGAAGCGCCTCTTTAGAAGGAAAAGAGCGAGCAGGAAAGGCGCATGCGCGAGGAAGTCGAGATGTTATTCGGCATGAGTGAGACTCGAAAATTTTACCAAAAAATTAAGCAATTAACAGAAGGTTTTAAGCCTAGAGTCGCACAATGCAAAGACGAACACGGGAATCTGGTCACCGATCCGCAAGTGGCGCTTAACAAATGGAGAAGCTACTTCTCCAATCTACTGGGAGGCGATGACGAACATGATGCCGCCTCTAGAGAAGTAGCGATGCCGCCAATCGACAACATAGAGATAGACCCGCCGACCCAACAGGAAGTCTGCTTAGCCATACAAAGGCTAAAGAACAATAAATCACCTGGCGCTGATGAGCTGCCCGCTGAATTGTTCAAGGCTGGAGGGGAAGAATTGGTAAGGTGCATGCACCAACTTCTTTGCCGTATATGGGTTGACGAAAAGCATGCCCGACGATTGGAATTTAAGTGTTCTATGCCCAATCTTTAAAAAAGGAGACCCTGCAGTTTGCGCCAACTACCGCGGGATCAGTCTCCTTCCCATTGCATATAAGGTTCTGTCGCGCATTATTTGTGAACGTCTTAAGCCGCTTATTAACACACTGATTGGACCTTATCAGTGTGGCTTTAGACCTGGTAAATCCACCACAGACCAGATATTCACATTACGACAAATCCTGGAGAAGACCTATGAGAGAGGCATCAACACACACCATCTATTTGTTGATTATAAATCAGCCTTCGACACGCCGATAAGGTCAAGGTTTTTGAAGCCTTGTCTACCCTTGGTATACCAGCAAAGTACGTCCGTCTTTGCATGATGACGTTGAGAAGTACACAAAGCTCCGTCAAAATAGGAAAGAACCTTTCCGAACCATTTGATACCAAGAGAGGTTTTAGGCAGGGCGATACCTTATCGTGCGACTTCTTCAATCTACTGATGGAATATATACTGCGCCAGTGCCCACATGCCAACAGAACGGGCGCCTTTATTCATAAAGATCTAATGCTACTCGCATATGCCGATGATATCGACATCATCGGCAAAAACGAACGGGCGGTAAGCAGGGCGTTTTCAGAGATTGAGAGGCAGTCAGAACTGATGGGTCTAGCGGTGAATGAGGACAAGACGAAATACCTTGTATCCGCGGACAAAAAGTCCTTGCGTCTTGGACAATTTGTTACAATGGGAGAATACAACTTTAAAGTTGTTGAGGATTTTGTTTACCTCGGAACGACGATAACCAGCGACAACAACATCAGTCTGGAAATCCGAAGAAGGATCACTCTTGCAAACCGATGCTTCTACGGGCTAAGTAGAGAGCTCAAGAGCAGAGACCTCAAGCGAAGAACAAAATTAGCCCTATACAAGTCGCTAATCATCCCAGTCCTGCAATATGGCGCAGAAGCATGGACAATGACAGCAGCGGATGAAGCGGCGATTGGCGTGTTTGAACGAAAGATTCTTCGGAGGATTTATGGACCTTTAAAAGTTGGCGATGTTTTCCGCATTCGAAATAATGACGAACTGTATGAGCTCTATGGGGACACCTGTCTGGTCAAGCGCATAAAGCAACAGCGGCTGCGCTGGTTAGGACATGTCACCAGGATGGACGAAGAAGCTCCAGTAAGGAAAGCTTATTATTCGAAGGCGGCTGACTTCGGAGGAAGAGGCAGGCGGGGGAGACCTCGACTGAGATGGGATGACCAGGTTCGGGCAGACCTTGCCAAGCTTGGTTTGACCAATTATTCCCCCCCCCCACGGAAAAAAAGCGGAGGGCGGGCAATTGGGGAGCCCCCGAGGACCGTCCGAACGGTTTGTCCATGCATCGGGCCAATCAAGAAGAAGAAGAAGAATTTGACGCGTGTGGCACAACACAAAGCAACTAAATATTTTGGCGCAAATTTCTATTCGGAAATCAGCTGATCGCTAGCTCACTTTTAAAAGCTCTCAAAATGCTTTGGTGGCGCTTTTAAAGCTTTTAATTAAAATTTTTATAATGTATGATGAATTAACTTTAAGATTAAAATAAGAAAACAATGATATATTAACATCGAAAAACCGACTTTATGACAAAAAAAAACTACATCTGGACCATAGTGCATTGGTCAGAAAAGAAATGAGTCTTATAAATAAAAATAGAGGGAAGCTAACTTCGGCTGTACCGAAGTTTATATACCCTTGGAGCATGATATATGCTGCCAGTTTTTTATATGGCTATACGATATATTCATCAAAAAAGTTTTTCTCACTAGATTTACATTTTGGACCGATTGTTCCTATGGTAGCTATATGCTATAGTCATCCGATTTAAATCAAACTTGACAAAATTGTGTGGTAGTATATAATAGAGATCTGTACAAAGTGGATAGCATTTAAAAAAAAAAAAAGTTTTTCTCACTAAGACTTTTTTTCAGACCTATCTTTTGTATGGCAGCTATACTACATAGTTGTCCGATTTTGATAAATCTCGGTGAAATTATGTGAAACCATAGAAAACTTATAAATACGGGGGTTGGGAGCGATAGCATTGAAAACAAGAAAGTTTTTCTCACTAAAACTACTTTTTCAACCGATCGTTCCTATGGCAGCTATATGCTTTAGTCATTCGATCCGACCGGTTCCGACAAATGTGCAGCGTATTTATACCAAAAGACTTCGTGAAAAGTTTGGTTGAGATAGCTTTAAAACTGACGGAGGAGATAGCATAGAAACAGACGGACAGACGGACAGACGGACGGACAGACGGACATGGCTATATCAACTCAGCTCGTCATGCTGATCAAGAATATATATACTTTATGTGGTCGGAGATGCATCCTTCTATGCGTTACAAACATCCGTACAATTTTAATATACCCTCTCCAAGGGTATAAAAAGTCCCCAAACTCGGCCAATACTAATATTTTATGCTTTCGCGCAGATTTGCATGGATTTAGGAACCATCGGTCGGAATATGGGGTTTATTTAGAGATCTTGTTTAATTGACATTGACAGGGTAAAAAATTTCGCCACAGACGATGCTAGCTTGGTCATCTCGTTTTTAAGTTAATTCAATGTTACATATAAAATATTTTAAGTTCAAATTTTGAGTAGCTGCAATGGCCATTTTTCGTCTTCACTTAACTTCAAGCTTTTTTCCATGAGTTCAATCACACAGTCCAGCGTTCCTGCATCCATTGGTATTTTTCGCAACCACCTCTGCAATGTTGAAAGGCTTGGAGAGGAATATCCTTCTTATCCTTCTTTCTTCCGTAGTAGTAGTAATATCTTCTTTATTTAAAATATTTTGTTTACCTACTAATTACATTTGTAGTTATTTTCTAAAGATAGAAGCCAAAATTTTAAACAGGTTTCTCCTTATCGACTTGGTGTCTAACCGTCTGTCGAACAATGCTACCCAAATCCTTTGATACGCAGTTTAATATATCTGACCTCCCAGGTCTTCTCCAGATATCAGATCGTTCAACTGCGTAGTCAGGAACCCAAGTATTGGTTGATTTGTTTCCGGTATTTTAATGACCGACTTCTAAAACTAAATAATGCCGACCAGTTTTTGTCATTAAGATGGTGCAATCGGTGCTCCCTAAAAATGGGACAGACGCCGAAAAAGTGTACAATATTCTCTTTTTCTCTCAAATTGTATAGTGAACTTGTATTGTCGTTGCCAACCATATTAGGGACATAGTTTAATTCCATAATCTCATCTCTAGGCTTAAAGATGTTGCGAATTTGATCCACTGTGAAGGTGTCTTTGAAATAGTTCCTTGCTCCAAGGTCATAGTGCAACTCTTCGGAGCTTCTTTGCAAAAAATTTCAGGAGATTGCTCAATGCATGACAGCCTGTAAGCTGCATCCATTTAAAAAGAGTTTGCTCCGCCCAGGATGCCCAGCTAGAATGATCTGCTTTTTCCCAAAGAAAAAAAATACCTGAGCGCCGTAGCACATTATGGATCTATCCGATGCCTCAAAGAGTTGATATTCTGTGCTGGTTGATATACTTAAATATGATATATTTAAATAAAATATCGACATTCTTGATATTTTCGATATTTTTCAATAAAATGCCGTCTCTTAACAATGAACAGTTCTTTTGGGGAGATTTTAGGAAAACCCCTTGGGTTATGTGCTCATAGCTTATTCGGCTTCTGGTGTCAGAAACTATATTTTTTATAGCCGAAGACAAGCGTTCCGATGGCATGGAGCTTTCCGGTATAATAGGATATGACAATGCCAAAAAAAGGTAAATTTAAATACTGCTCCAATAACTTATTCCCCTTTCCTGGGGATTGTTGAGATTGAGCTCCCATATTCTTCATTGCATCCACTACTAATCTTTGCTTTAGTTGATTTTCCGTCTAAAAAAATTCAAATCTTTTAAATATAATTATAATTGATTTTGTTATAGACTTACAAACATATGCATATACAAGCATGCACATATTCAGGTATAGATATGCAAACCGGTTTTGAACCGAACCGAACCGCTTTTTTTGCTCGTGAACCGAACCGTAAACCGAACCGGTGTGTTCTCAAAAATCCTGAACCGAACCAAAAACCGAAAAATAAAATGGTTCGGTTCGGTTCACTTCAGCTAGGTATTGAGTTACTGGGGAATAGTGAGCAAAATCAGCAATTAGCTTTAAAATATTAAAAAAATACTTGGAAAAGCAGAGTTGTTGTAAAAAACCTAACAACATCAACCTTATTAATTTTGCTAAGGACCCAAAATTGCAATAAGCCAAGTCTAAATTGTACTATCCGTTGGAGGGTCAACTTATATGAATAATACTCAAACGTTAACTTTTTATCCTTAATGGAGATTGACTTGAAATATAAAATGCGTATGAGTATTTCTATGGCTGTCAGGCACGTAAAATTAAGGTTGAAAAAAGGGAGGACGACATGGCTCAGTAATTGTCAACTGTTTGGAAAAAAGGGCTCCAACCATTTTTGAATTCGATTTCTTAGATTCCAGGAATTCATCCTGATATCAGAAAAAGTGAAGAAGGTATCCAAATCTCATTTAACGTTAATGTACAACAAAATTCAAAACGATCATGAAAACGTAACGGATATTCATTCAATTCCATAAAAAAGTAAAATATCGAAGTTAGCGTTTACCTAAAGATTATGAAATATTGAAATATTTATCAGGAAAGTCAACTTAAGCTTAGCTCGAATAGTTTTAGCAGTTCCACCCACACAAGTGACAGAAGAATGAACAATTTCCAAATTGGAGTATGTTTTACCAGACCTAAGAGCCAGTATTGATGAAAATATACTAGGAGATATATTATTATTAAGTTTTAACTAAAATTCCATTATGTTGAAGGAAATTTAAGTCTTTTAAGATCTATTTTATTCCCTGTTCTTTTGAAAACCACATATACAAGTATAATAAAACTAATCAAATGGAAATGTCAAATTTTGAGTTTATTAAAAATGAAATAAAACCATCAATAGTACGCTGGCTCTAGGTCTCGTTATGTTTGCACATAACTTCAAAAAGCAGGAACACAACACAACACAAAGGAGGCTAGGTGGTCATATAGCTGTTTCATTGGTACCTCTACCAACTTTCTTTAGAACAGATTTCGAGATAATCCCAAATTACAGTTTTTCCCATTTTTGAAAAAGGACCTCTCACTTAATTTCAAATATCTTGATTATATTATAAGTTTTGTACACCAAATTAAAGCTAATAAAATTATCTTTCAATCGTTCATACATAATTTTA
Organism: Lordiphosa stackelbergi; assembly: GCA_018904235.1. Classification (NCBI taxonomy): domain Eukaryota; kingdom Metazoa; phylum Arthropoda; class Insecta; order Diptera; family Drosophilidae; genus Lordiphosa; species Lordiphosa stackelbergi. Next base: position 193,369 of record JAEIFU010000026.1, read on the forward strand.
TTGTCAAATTTGTGGTGTAGCTGCTAATTGAAAAATATCGAGAATTTTGTTCCATTTTTATCGAAAATTTTAAAAAAAACCTAAATTAAACCGTTATTTTTACCAAGAAATTTTTTTTTTAAATTTATTAAAAATTTAAAAAATGTTTTTTCTTTTGTATGATGTAACCTAATATATTACAAATTCAAAAAATGTTCATACATCGAAATATGTTGGAAATTGTAGAAGTTATTAGCATTTATTTAAAACATGAGCAATTTCAGTTTTACCGTTCAAGTGGTATTAAAAATGTCTATTTTCCATTTTGTTCCGCCGTTTGTGTGAACAGTTTTCCCCACGCGTAGGAAACCAACAAAAGTCACCCATCATGGCCTCATCCCAAAATCCTTTTGCGCTTCATAATCTTCATATCATGATGAAATCGTTCACCATGCTCTTCACTCTCATCGCCGAGGTTTCCAGGGAAGAAATCTAAATGAGAATCCAAAAAATTAAGTTTCAACGACATTTTTACTGCTGTTTGCCATACAATGTGCAGCGTTTGAATACAATGAAAAGTTTAATATAATATACAAACTTTACCTATTTTCTAATAATTTCTTAATAAATATGCGTTGACTTCTTTATGGTTAGGAGTCCTAAAAAAAAATCATAAATAATTATTATGTTTTGATTTTTATATAATAAGGAGTGATTTGTTCGGTCCCTGACTAGGACTACTGAAATTTCCAAGAAATGAAGTAACAACACAACGGAACGAATTCCATCCTTGGACAACATTAAATTGAATTGGGAGTCCTTAAAAAGTTTTTAATTTGCGGGCCAACAAGACACCTTCTTTGATCTTTGCCTCGGATAGGTAAAGCAACACACTCTTCAGATATGCAAATGCATCACGGTCTTTTTGTAGTGCCTTCACAAAATTTTTAAATAAACCCAGTTTTATATGAAGGGGAGATTGTTTATTTTGGTCCCTACTCACAAGTGGCCCGAACCTTACATTTTCTTGGCCAACTATGTAATTCGTTCGGACCGGCCATTCTTTTCGACCGTAATGCTCGTCGCGTGCTCAACTGTCCCATTTGCACAAAAAACACTTGTGTTTGGTCTATCCTTGTTGCAATCCTGAAACTATTGCATTAAATTTGAGGTCAGCGCAAATTTTCCAGTTATTTTTCTTGTATTTAATAAAATCAAGCAATATAGCCATTGATTCATATGATTCTTTTATATATATTAACGGCAAGGCTTGAGATTTCCCTGGTGCAACAATACAGCTTTAAGACTGAGCTTGCAACCGTCGATAAACAAACGCCACTCGACTGGATCATACGGTTCGTTTCAAATAAACCACACACATCATTGCAATAACAAATATTATTTTTTGAGTAATACTTAGCATAGCGCTTTTTACGATCTCTGTAGTACGTTATTTTGACATCAGCCTTTAACAAATTCCATTCTAGCAAATGTGATGCTAAAATTTCCGTTTTTTCTTTTAAAAGATCTAGATCTCTTAGGTTCTTTAGTCCACTTTGGCAGAAGGGATTTCGTTCTTTTGCGGGTTCTTTATAGATTTCTAAGTCATCGGCTGATTCAGATGAGTCATGCTGTTCAGTTACCCAGGAGTCGGACCAAAATCATTATACAACATATCAATTAGTGTCTGTGCTGAAAGCTAAAAGTAAAAGCAACAAATTCAAAAACAGTGCACACAAACGGCGGAACAAAATGGAAAATAGACATTTTTAATTCCACTTGAACGGTAAAACTGAAAATGCTCATGTTTTAGATAAATGCTAATAACTTCTACAATTTCCAATAGTTTTCGATGTGTGAACACTATTTGAATTTGTTATATATTTGGTTACATCATCCAAAAGAGAAAGAAATTTAATTAAACATTTTTTTGGTGAAAATAACGGAGTAATTTACGTTTTTTTCAAATTTTCGATAAAAATGAAATAAAACTCTCGATATTTTTGTAATTAGCAGCTACACTACAAATTTGTCAAAAAAATGATATATGAATGATTGAAAGATAATTTTATTAGCTTTAATTTGGTGTACAAACTTGTTCATAAGTTATTTCTTAAGTGAGATATTTGAAGTTAAGTGAGAGGTCCTTTTGCAAATATAAAAAAATAGGGGGGGGTATCGCTGTACCGAGTTTATATACCCTGGCAGTATAGCTGCCAGTTTTTTATATGGAGATACGATATATTCATCAAAAAAGTTTTTCTCACTAGAACTACATTTTGGACCGATCGTTCCTATGGCAGCTATATGCTATAGTCATCCGATTTAAATCAAACTTGACAAAATTGTGTGGTAGTATATAATATAGATCTGTACAAGTGGGAGCGTAGCATTGAAAACAAAAAGTTTTTCTCCTAAGACTTTTTTCAGACCTATCTTTTGTATGGCAGCTATCTATAGTTGCCCGATTTATAAAACTTGCTGAAATTATGTGAAAGCATGAAAATTTATAAATACGGGGTTGGGAGCTATAGCATTGAAAACAAAAAGTTTTTCTCACTAAGACTTTTTTCAGACCTATCTTTTGTATGGCGCTATACTTATAGTTGCCCGATTTATAAAACTTGCTGAAATTAGTGAAAGCATAGAAAACTTATAAATACGGGGTTGGGGCGATAGCATTGAAAACAAAAGTTTTTCTCACTAAAACTACTTTTTCAACCGATCGTTCCTATGGCCTATATGCTATAGTCATCCGATCCGGCCGGTTCCGACAAATGTGCAGCGTATTTATACCAAAGACTCTGCAAAGTTTGGTTGAGATAGCTTTAAAACTGACGAGAGATAGCATAGAAACAGACGACAGACGGCACGGACGGCAGACGGCGACGGACTGGCTATATCAACTCAGCTCGTCATGCTGATCAGAATATATATACTTTATGTGGTCGGAGATGTTTCCCTTCTGTGCGTTACAAACATCCGGACAATTTTAATATACCCTCTCCAAGGCTATAAAAGGTAATTTGGGATTATCTCGAGATCTGTTCTGCTGAGAAATTTAAGCTCCAGTTTCGGATTCAGCGCGTGATTTTACATAAGGAGTGACATCAAATTGTAGAGGATGAAAAATCGTGTTAACTTGTGTTATTAAAAATTTATATTAAAAAAAAATCGAATGGTTCTACCGAAGTTTGACTTCGGGCCGCCGGATTCTAAGTCCAGCTTACTACAACACCATAGAAAGATATTTAATTTGAAGTATTTAATTTATTTGTTCGACACTTTTGTAAAAGGTCTTTGCCGCATTGACAGTTCAAAGATAATTGAGGGGAAATTGTAACTTTTAAAGCCTTCTCGAGGCCATCAAACCTTCAGATATCTGATATTGGATTTTCGATAAATTCTCTATAAAATATACTGAGTTTTTTTAACCATGTTGTTCAAAAATCTTCACTTGTTGAAAATCGTATGAAGAAAAGTCCGTTTTAACGAACATGTTTTTTTTTCACATTAAGTCGTGTTGTATTTTCTTGTAAAAGTTCTGCTTATATACACCCGACTAAAGCTCGTCCTCTTGATGTGGATTAAGAAATCCACAAATCGGCTTTCGTATGACGAGCTGTTATTTGAAACGAAAGTTTCGTATGGGAAAAAAACAAAAAAATGTTTATCGGGCCTGTTCCGAATTCCGAAAACGAGTGGAATTGCCGCAAATCGAGTTGATTGCTGTTCCGAATTCCGCAAATCGACCAGAATTGTCGTTTTCAAAAGTTGTGCTACAGAGTCAGCGGAATTAAAAGTAATTGCTATTAAAAGCATTAAAATAAATCCCCAAAATTATAAACTGATCAATGAATAATGTTGAACATTTTTAAATCGTTTAGCATCACTACTTATAATTGTTACACTTCAAGTGTATTTTAAAATCATTTTTTATAAACATCTATAAAATATTGCGTAAAAAACAAAACCGAGCGGTCGTTTTCAAACCGAGCTGTTCTGAATTCCACTTTACGTTTTAGTCGATTTCAGCCGTCAATCGATAGCTGCTAGGGTTGCTTCTTATAAATTAATGTATTCGGAGAGCACTTTTTATATATTATTTTAACTATTTGTAACCGTATTTGATATGACATATTCAAATTTAATAATTAAATACTGTTTTAACTAAAAATAAATGGACTTAAATGACAATAAGAGCTTTGTAAATTAAAATGATGGAGATGGTGACAACTCTGGCTGCTATCGATATACACAAACAAGCGCGGAGGGCAGCCAGACAGCTGTTTATAAAACCGACTTCGAAACCGAGTTCGAAAAGTAAAAACGTAACCAAATCGTTCGGAATTGGGAACAGCAAATACTAAAACGTTCGTTTTCGTTTCGTTTTTACTTTTTGAAAACGTTCGGAATTCGGAACAGGCCTGTATGTATCGTTTTGTTCGCTAGACCCGCTATATTATAGGCCAATATTTTGATTGTCTCAATATTCTGTAAGCTAAAAAGTTTCTTAGTGCTAGAGTTATCTATTGTCATAATATTATTATTATTATTAAGAGTTGTTGGTTAGCGACCATTCACATCACATTCTTATTATTTTTTAGTTTTTTGGGGTAGGTAATTTTACAAGATGATTGAAGTCCAGGTTAACGTGATGTAGACCAAACGGGAAAAGTTCGGCTAGGACAGTTTGTGCATCTTGTTAACCGTAGCAAGAGTATTATCTCCGGTCCAGTGAAACCATTTATCAGCAATTCTTAGTTTGCCCCAAGTACATCAATCGTATGATTCTTCCTGACCGTCAAGAATTGCCGTTTATGTAGAAGTATTATACTGTTTCTTTGTAGTAGTTCAATGTTTAAATCTTGCTCTATGTAAATATCACTGCCATTTAGTTTGTTCGATGGTCTAAGAACTACATACGAGCTTTGCTCAGAGTCGAACTCAACAAGCGCTGTCATTTGTAGGGTTTGACGACAAACCTTTTCTACCTCTCCCATCTCAGATTTGTTTAGTGAAAGCTCTTTAAAGATAAGACTATTATATTATTATTTTCATTTTATTTGTTTTTATTTTTATTTTTGATACTATCTTCTATTTGGGTTAGCCACTTTTTATCTTCTTCGCTGCCGTATTTTAGCTCCTCGACTTCCAACTTAAGTTGCTCATTTTTTTTGTTTAAACTAGTTATGTCGTCTTACAGTACATCAAGCTTATTCATTACCTCCACATTTGTTTCCTTATTTGTTCCCCTAATTATTGCCCTGAGATCATCAGCAGTCATCTCAGATAAGGTAGGTTTTTTAGACATGTTTAAGGATTGCTCCTCCGGAGATGTCTCAGCTATGTTTCTTTTGCCGACCACGTTTATAGAAACCTAGGGGAAATTATTAGACGTACAGATATTTGGAGGAGTGAGTTGCATAGTCAATACACGTAACAATGAACGTAGCCGTCAAAGAAGCCGCCTAGAAGTATGCTTTAGAAAATTTCGTGGTGAAAGTAAGCAACAGCTCTCTCAACTGTTACATTTGTTACGATTTTCAGAGGTGTCACAGAAATCTCTTCCAACCCAAAACCAATTCTCGGTGTCACAGAAATCTCTTTCGGTTTGCTTCAAAACTCTCGTGTTTTGTTAAGAGATTTAGAAAAATTCACCACCCAAACAATTTTGACAATCAAAACTAATTTTGGAACTGTAAACAAAATTATTTTTCTGAATAGGTTGCATAAAATGAATAAATTACAGTGTTACAAAAAAAAATCTGCACATACTTTTCACGAGACCCAGTACATATTGTTGGGCTAGTCGAGTATAGCATTTCCTCATACTTGGTTTTCTCCTAACACCCCCAAAATCTGAAGTTATGGTCCAAAAACCGCTTTTTGCTTTTGTACCTCACTTAAAAAGATATAACTCGCGAATGGTCCGTCCGATTGTTCATATCCTGATCAATTCCGGTAGCGCCGAAAGGAATCTAATACATTTTAATCAATGGTTTGACTAATTTAACGCGATGGCTGAGAAATGCGGCTTACAGATCTGGCATTTTCCTTTTTTTTTTGAGAAATGTGTACTTTGACCATCACTTGTTTTACTATTTTATTCTATGCGATTTTTTGTTAAAATTTATTATGAAAGCCCATTTAATATTCCGTTGAACGGTTGTTGTCCCAATGAACTTGGATACCGTTTGACGAAGTAATGCGCGCATATCTAAGTACACCTCGACAATCTAGTATTTTGTTTTCAGTATGCCAACATATTTTTGACAACCTTAACATAGGTGCTCCCTAAAAGTATGCTCTGTTTTCTTTGGCGCCAGATTCAAAATATATTTATAAATTCTTATATAAATATAAATTTTCATGTTTCACAATTTTAGGGCCAATAAATATGAGAAAGGTGAAGCGCTAGCACACTGAGAAAAAAATCAATCTAAAATCAAGATTATGATCTTGAATCAAAGAGAAACGGTGTCAGAATTCGACCAAGACCAGATAATCTTAACCCAAGATTATATTCTCAATTTTGATCTTAATCCATCAATCTTGGATAAAGATCGTTTATTCTCGACTTTAAGATGAAACAATCTCATTTTTAAGTATGAAAAGAAAAAACAAAAAAAATTATATCAAGCTGTTATTATTTTTATGTTTTTTTTTTTTTGTTTTTTTTTTTTTTGTGTTGCGGCGTTTGATTTAGTTATTAACAATTTTTTCTTTCTCAAAAACTTATTTAACTGTTAATTATTAATCTACCTGTACTGGGACTTGAACTGAGTACCTCGGGGTGATTTACCATACTGCGTCGCCACTCAGCCCTCTCGGCTGTTCAGCATCATTTTTAGCGCGTCACTAGTCGTAGTATAAGAACTCGACGACAATGCCAGCTGAGTTCTTATACTGCAACTGGTTGCGCAAAAAATTTCCTTCAACAGCCGAGTTGGTAAGGAGGATGATTATTGGAACGAGAGGGTTGTGGTTCGAGTCCCAGGAGAGCCGAGATGTTTTTTTTTTATATTTTTTTTTAACAAAATAAATCTATTTATATATATCATCAAGTTTTTTTTACTAAAGCTTTACAGAAAACTGTAGGACGGATGATAAATTGCGAGATGATAAATCTTGTTTTCAAGATTTTTAATCTCATTTCAAGGTTTTTTTCAATCACGTTATTACAAAATTGAAAGAATCTCGAAAAGAGATTTTCAATCTAGATTTTAGATTGAATTTTTTTTCTCAGTGCATGGATCAATTTTTAACTGTGATATGCGACACTAACTAGCTTCTTGTTTTATCAAAATAATTTTAAATTTTAATATCATGTACAAGAGTATCTAACTCTGACCTTCCCTTTTTTAATAGATTAGTCATTTAAATTGCCAATTTTTCTTACTTCTCCAAAAAAAAAACATTATCATATTTCCAAGTTATTATGAATTAAATCCTAAGTATAAATATAAAGTAAATGAAACATGAATTATGTGAAATCCAAACTAACTCTTTCTTTGAATTTAATTAATTATTAAATTATGTTCTAAGACTATTTTTCATTGTTCGTCGATACATACATACAGACATTGTGCATCTATAGGGACCGTAATGAAGTGGAATCAAAGCCATCAGATTTCCCATCACTTTTTGGAATATGATACTTGTATCCGTCGGGAGATTTATAGTTTCACATCTTACTTTTATAACGTCTAATGATTGTTAAAATGTTCCTTCTGAATTAATTTGTTAACCGTGCATGTAAAATATAATGGAAATGTGTGCGTATGGCATAATGAAGAGTAGAAAAGAACCCCGACAATTCGGCGAGCTAGCAAGAGCATAGCATAGGTGCACCCCTCGAAATCCAGTCGTACATCCAATGTGTTAAAAAGTCATCGTACAAATTGACAGCAGTAGAGTCCAACACAGCACCCTACACATTACAGTTTTCTCATCACACAGCCATCCACCAAAGGGACGGTATCCTACAAGCTTGGAATCGATTTGAGAGACAATTGTGGTATACTCCTGTACCACTGATAACGGACGCAATATTGTAAAAATTGTGGAAGGAAAAAGTGAATCATTTTTGAATATTTCTCGTTTCAGGGGTCAGATGGTTTGAAAAAGCGTGGACTCGTCAGCGCCATACTTAAAATTTAAATTTTGTACATTTACTGAATAAATGCGATTTCAGGTGAGGACGCTTTTGTATGCATGATTTGTCGAAGTGATATTTTAATCCAATAACTATAACCGTAACCCGAAACAGAATAAGATAAATAACTGTAACCCGAACAGTAACCCATGTCCTACAACCGTAATATAACCGTAACCGGAAAAAAGCGATCGTTGAAACAGTAACCGTAACCCTAACCGTTTTAATTCTCTGGTTAAGATTTTTGCACATTTAATGAACACGGTAGTAGATTTAGATTTGTACTGAGTAGCTCTTGCGAACGATCTTACTTTTACTCTAACTATCTCATCCCTTAAACCTAACTAAACTAACATAGTGTATGCCAGGCACAACGTTTGCATAAGTATGTGGGTGCTTTGGTCCAGGTGGTGTTCATAGCGTAGCTCAAGCAGCAACCTCGTCATGTATGGTTTCACGTGCATTATGATCCTCTTCAGTAACTCTTGTTATATTAAACGCAAAGAGACATGTTTGTGGGTAATGACATGTGTGGATCGTAGTCGAGTCTCATGTTCAAGTTTGAAAAACCAACAACAAATTATTTCAGCAACGAGCGCTGAAAGCATGACCAATTTCTTTATACTTAGGTTCTTAGAAATTATGATTTGACTCAATTCGCTGCACTTTTTAGTTGCAATTTAATACATGCAAAATTGATTTTGAGCTGGCAGTTAAAGGCACCTGAGAATTAAAATAGACCTTTCCAAACAGTTTAGTTCCAATATTATTCGAGAGGTTTAACATGACGAAATGGCTGCTTTTCCTGCTATTGGTCCAGATGTGGGCATCTAACGGGTTATGCAAAATGTACAAAACTCATATTACCAGACTTACCCCGAAAAATAGACGTCAATGGGGTGGCATGCACACCAATACGGGCAAAAACTTTGGTGGTTGGCTTGTCCGCATCACGAATGGTAATGACGGCACCTTTGCATGCGGTGGAGCCTACTATGCACCTTTATTGGTCATCACTTCGGGAAATTGCATTGAACAAATTCGATATAGTCTGGAGGGAGCCACTGCTGATGGGACGGCCATCATGGAAGACGATGAAGAAAATAATTATGCTCCGATCGATACTGTCTATACACCGGATTCGTTCACCGCTAACAGAAACCACATGGACATAGCCGTAGTGAGACTTTTGAAACCGATTCGCGGTCGACTAACTGAGTTCATCAAGCTATGCAACACTCGATTAATAGTGGGCATGCGATTGACAGCCTTTGCCTGGGGTTATGAGACGCCAGATATAGAAATACCAACAGGTGACCCTAAGAATGGTTCGGTGACTGTTGTCGACCTTGAAGCATGCCGTAAAACTTATTCCAACCAATATAAATTGACACATACTGCGCTCTGTGTGCAACAGCCCAAGAATCGTAAAAATTGTCGTTACGAGGGCGGAGGTCCGCTTGTATGGAAAAATGAGTTATGTGGCGTGGTTTCGCTAGGTCCTCAATGTGGAGTTACAGCGGATCCTGGCATTTATACTAACATAAATCACGTAAAGAAGTACATAGAGAACATTGAGAATGGCATCATTGCTGGTTCATTACCTAGAAGAAGGAGAAGTATTCAACAATATATTCAGAGGAAGCGACTGCTGCGACATCGAAGAGCACTACGCTAGAGGTTACCTAACGACTAGAGGATACCAGTCTTACTGCTAAGAGATAAAACAGAAATAGAATAAAGTATACACGTGCACTTATGTTTAGTTTTATCAGTGCACATTATTTGACATCTCATTCGTGAGATAGTTACTCTATGTACCTTCGGTACAGAGTATAAATAGGAAATCTACGGTCAATTCTAAGAAAATTTCACCAAGAAACCATGGGTCTACAATACATACCTAGTCCGCGCACATCGACTGCGAAATTTATGCTATATTAGCCATAAAGTGTGTCAAGTGCTGCCCATCACCGTTGAACCGGTGTTACCCAGCAAAAAAAATTTGTTTTGCTCACATTCCTTTGGCGAAGCGATAAATAATCTTGATAACAAAATATCTCTAAAGGGTACGAACCATATATTTGCAAATCTGTGGGAGACATGAGGTTTATTCTAAATTGCGGGGTCGGGAGACGGCGTGGCAAATTGTGACATTAAACTTTATCTGCCTGTAAGTACAAGAAGTATTTGTCTCATACATGTCAAGCTTCTATCTCTTACCATGTCAGAGACTTGTACTTTCATATGGACAGAATATATTTGGTGATAAAGTTTTTTAGCTTAAGCTAAGGTCTCACAGGCAAACAAAATTTGAACACATTGTGGAAACAAAGTTAGCCTTGAACTGTAAATGTTTGACTAAAACAAATTTGGTGACATGAGAAAAGATTTGCTCTTAAAAATTAGCGCAAATATTTCCCCTCCGCAAATAATTTGCGTTAATGTTCACACAGTTTGGAGCAAATTTTATTATACATTTCATTGCCCAATCTACTAAATTTATATATCAAGTAGGCTGATTTGCTTGAGCAAACAATATAATATTTTTATACACTTGAAAAGTGTATTATAATTTTGCCCAGAAGTTTGCAACGCATAGAAGGAATCATCTCCGACCACATAAAGTATACATATTCTTGATCAGCATGACGAGCTGAGTCGATCAAGCTTTGTCCGTCCGTCTGTCCATCTGTCCGTTTCTACGCGAACTAGTCCCTCAGTTTTGGAGCTATCGAGCTGAAACTTTGCACAGAGTCTTCTTTTTACTGCACGCTGCTAATATGTCGGAACCGACCGGATCGGATGACTACTTCTTGTAGCTGCCATACAAATGTTCGTTCGAAAAATGTGTTTTTGTGAGAAAAACTGGTTTTGTTCTCAATATTATCGCTTTCAAACACGGTCATGGGTAAAATGTAATGTTTTGAATCTGATTTGCGAATTTTGGTCGAAGTCGCTAACCGTTGTGACAAGCTATTTCAAGTGTATCAAAACTTCGGTACAGACGAAGTTAGCTTTGCCTTTCTCGTTTTTACTTTTATATGTTTAAATAGAAGAATTTTATAATACCAAATATAATTAAGTAATTTTTTAAAGACGAGCTTATTTTATTTCGTGGTCTTGGCAATTATTTGAATTTTACTTGCTCCTACAGCTTTAGTTTTGGTATTTCGTAAGCAAAAAAAAAATGTTCGTGTTTGCTCTTACAATTTAGCTTAACAAACCGCAAACCCTCAAACAAAATTTACCGAGGCACGAGCTCCCACGTGTTCCCATTAGGCAAATATTTGCTTCAAATTATTGGTGCACAAACATAGGCAAAGTCTACTTGGCAAATGTTTGCGCGCAAACTATTTGGTGTTCCCACTAAGGGCAAAAATTAGCAAAAAAGTGAGTTTTGTTTGAAATAGGAAATTGTTTGCCAGGACCGTCAATTAGCTGTTCAGCCTTCCTTCAATTGGTTTTTCGGCGGATTAATGGTTCCACATTCATTCAGAGGCCTAGTCGCTGTGGGCTATTTCTTCAGCATGAATTTCAAAATCTTCCATAGCTTCCATATTTTTGAGCAATTGTAATTATCGGCCCTGTTCCGAATTCCGAGTCGGTTTTCGTGTAAAAGTTTGCAAGTGGAATACCAATTGAACAATTTTACATGGAAGTTGACAATCAGATCTATGGTTACTAGATCCGGTTTGAAGAAAATTTGAATTTCTTAAGCAATTGAAACCGACTGCTCAATGCAAAGTGGAATCAATTCGTCAAAAAGAAACGACCCGATCTAGTAACCACAGACATTCTTCGCACCTTCCATTTTGATTTGTAAATTTTAAATAAGAGAAGACAACGTTTACACGGAAACCGACTCGGAATTCGGAACAGGGCCGTATATGTATAGTTGCCAAACAAAAGTCTATTGATTTCTGCCGGTATTTTAGTTAAAACGATTATTTGCAGGTATCTACCTGCAAGTCAATAAAGGCAGCTTAGATTATCTTATCATAGATTAACACAATTAATAAAAGGGTAAAGTTGCGCATTAAGAAACATTCAGAGATACAGATACAGATACAGATAGAAACTTTATTACGATAATGGAAAACCAGTTTTATAGCTCTTTCGCGAACGTCTTTTCTTCTATTATAAAGCATTCCCAGCAATACATTTTCGGGAAGAGCAAAATAAGAAGTGGATAATCACAGGTTCACTCCGGGGTTCGAACCCGCGAATATTTTTGGGTTCGGGTTAACGGAGCGGGTTGGTTTAGAAGGTCAGCGAACATAGTTTCGGATGCGAAACTTTAATGTAACCTTATTTAATTAACCTTATTTTATTATATTGGCTACAAGGAAAAATTATTTGGAACCCATCCCACTACCGAACTCAATAGCCGGAACAAGCACGTGCCACTCCAAGTCAGCTACACCTCCATCCGCTCGAGTGCCTGCAACATTTTGTTGCACGTTGCATGCTACATAAGTCAATCGATTTTCTGTAAAACGAATACTAGATTTTCGAGGTGTGCTCACATATCCGCGAATTGCTTCGCCATTAGGTAACCAAATTTATCGGGAGAACCAATGTTCAACGCAGAATTAACTGGGCTTTTATAATAAACCTTAAGGAAAAATGGCATAGAATAAAATAGTGAAACCAGTGGTGGTCAAAGTACAAATTTAAAAAAAATGTTGAAAATACCAGATCTGTAACCCGCACTTCTCAGCCATCGCGGTAAATCACTATAACCTATGAATATAATATATTAGACTCTTCTCGTCGCTATCAGAATTGGCAAAGTTATAAAAAATCAGATGGTCCATTCGCGAGTTATTTCAATTTAAGTGAGCAAAAAGATCAATAAACGGTTTTTGGGCCATAACTTCAGATTTTGGGGGGTCCCCGAGGAAAACCAAGTATGAGGAAGTGCTATACGCGACCTGCTCTACAGCGTACGCTATGCCAATACCCAGGTTATTACAATTTTTGGAAATTTGTAGCACTGTGTTATTGATATTTTGAAAATAAAGTTCGGACTTTGTTTATGTAACTTTTTCAAGTGTATCAGAACTTCGGCACAGACGAAGTTAGCTTCGCCTTTCTCGTTTTTCATTGTCTCCAAACAGTTGCTTATTGCTAACTATTTGATGGGTCTAAAAATAAATAAAAACTTTCAAAAATATTATGTTTCCTTTACTTTGTGATATAAATATTAAATTCGCCGAAACTTAAGAAAAAAAATTAAATCGCGATTTCTAATAAATCGGCCATTTTGAGATTTTTCAAAAAAATTAGGAGTAATCCTCTTGATATTCTTAGTTCTCCAAAAAAGGTTTTATGATGGGACAGCCAAAACTTTCCGCGAAACTCACTTCCAAAGAATCAAATTTTAGAGACAGTTAATGCTCAGAATCAAATCACCCAGTAATTTGGTTGGATCGGCGTACTTGCTTTGAAAGTTTTTATTGATCCGCAAGAATTGGTTTCAAAAACAGCAAATATAAATAATTGTAATTTTATAAGCCGCTCCAAATATTTGCTTTGTGACACTTTTCCGTCAACGCTGCAGATCGAAAAAGGCCAGATTTCCGGATAATGGAACTAAAGAAAGGACAGAATTCCGGAAAGGGCATGTTTGACATTTTTTCCGGCTGAAGCAGTTAGAAGCAGGATAAATCTATCCGGAAAAAGGCCAAATTGGCAACACTGGCTCGCACGATGAATGCCTTCCGTCGATCACAACGTGATCAATCTGAATTCGGGTTCGTTGATCAGGGGAATTTCAGGTCGCCTTATGGATGTCTCTATTTTTAATCTGGTACTATTTATGACCATGTTCCTGTTAAAACGATTGCGTGGGCGTCGTCAGATGTTAGTCTGTAATATTTTAACCTGAGAGTGCCGCCACAGGTCATCGGTCAGGTAGCTTAAGTAACTATAACCAAAGATATACACTACATATATAGATAATGCATCTCATACAAACTTTTTCTTTTCGGATCCAATGTCTGCAATCGTTTTCTTGCTTCACATGCGTCATCTTTGTTATAAACTAGCCCTGGTTTCGTATAAATACTAATTTGTCTACATTTTATCTACACTGTAAATAATTGTTGTCAAATTACGTAGATGTTATGTAATTTTACTGTCATTGATACATGTGTAAGTACAGGAAAATCAATTGGCGCCACTGTGCTATGTAGATAAACTGTAGAGTATCTTTGATTTCTGACTCATCTCTCGTGATGAGTATACAGTGCTGCCAATTTAGCTATTTGCCCCGCCAGATGTAGAGATTTTGTTAGCTCGAATACAGAAACAAGACAGTTTAACTGAAACTTGTAATTGAAGCAACTGTGAAAAAACTATTTGCAATTTCCTTGGAATTTTGAGAGTGCGATCGTGTGCGATGACGAGTTCCCAACGAGATGCCAACTTCATAATGCCCCTCTTATAGAAGCGCGCTTCCCTATTGGCAAAAAACTCGGAGAGCCAATTTTCACAGGACTCTCTTGTTGCCAACTTCGGACTACCAAGCTCGTTCGCCATGGACAGAAATAGGTGGTAATCACTTGGTGCGAGATCCGGACTATACGGTGGATGCAAAAGAACCTCCCATCCGAGCTCCCGAAGCTTCTGGCGCGTCACCAAAGATGTGTGTGGCCTGGCGTTGTCCTGATGGAAGACAATTCGGCCTCTGTTGATCAAAGATGGCCTCTTCTGCATGAGTGCTGCATTCAAGCGGTCCAGTTGTTGGCAGTACATGTCCGAATTGAGCGTTTGGCCATAGGGGAGCAGCTCATAGTGGATGATTCCCTGCCAATCCCACCAAACACACAGAAGAACCTTCCTGGCCGTCAGTCCAGGCTTGGCCACCGTCTGGGGAGCTTCACCGCTTTTCGACCACGACCGTTTGCGCTTCACGTTGTCGTAAGTGACCCACTTTTCATCGCCAGTCACCATCCGCTTCAAAAACGGGTCGATTTTGTTGCGATTCAGAAGCGATTCGCATGCATCCATACGGGCAAAAATGTTTTTTTGCGTCAAGTCATGTGGCACCCATACATCGAGCTTGTTTTTGAATCCAAGCTTCTTCAAATGGTTTATAACGGTTTGATGACTCATGCCCAGCTCTTGGCCGATGCTACGGCTGCTACTATGCCGGTATCTTTCGATCAATTCAGCGATTTTATCGCAAATTTCGACGACAGGCCTTCCGGACCGTGGCGCATCTTCGATCACCTCTGCACCAGAACGAAAACGTTGAAACCATCGTTGTGCGGTGGAAATGGAAACTGTATCGGGTCCATAAACTGCACAAATTTTATTGGCAGCATGAGATGCATTTTTGCCTTTATTGTAGTAGTACTGTAAAATATGCCGTATTTTCTCTTTATTTGGCTCCATGTTTGCGACGCTATAACTCACGAACGACTAAAAACAAACAACAATAAATCAAACACGTGTTAGAGCGTGAAAAGAGCTTTCCAAAAAGCTCTAACGTGAACCGATGCGACGAATACAACTAGAACTACGCGCTTGCAAAGACAAGCTTGCGGAAATACCGCAAGACTTTTTTGACAACCTTATATGTAAGCATAATTAACTCTGCATCAAAGGTAACAGAGTATATAAGGTTTGTGCAAATGTATGTAACAGACAGAAGGTAACGACTATAGTATATATTTTCTTGACGTGCCACCGCCATTTAAAAATGAGTCATATCTCCCACTAATTTGAAGATAGCCGGTTCGTACCTTCTGTGGGTATAGGTTGAATAACAGTCGGACTTGACCGACGTTCTTACTGGTGTTTTGTTTAATTTAAATTATTTAGAACTGTTCTCGTTTCCGAATTTTGGCGATAAAAATTCTACATTCCCAGATTAAACAAGTTAGAAAGTCGGTCAAGGCCGAAATATACTCTGTTCCCTTAAAAGTTTTGATATGTCTGATCAATTTATATGCGACTGACTTGACCCTCTGAAAGTCAAGTTATAAAAATTTCTTTTTTATCAATTTGTATAAAATAAAACAAATTAATCGAGTCCAGTGCTTGAATCAGCTGTGCCAATCGAGAACTTATCAAAAAAAAAGAGTGTGTGTCATGGGACGCACGGAACGAGCGAAGCTCTTTACGTTCATACAACCGACTTAAGTAATGGCAAAAATACACCTTTTGGATTCTGTATAAATAAATGTTATATAATTTTAAAAATAATAGGTCACTGTCAAGTCACTATTTAGTTACTGTTAAGTCACTGTTAAGTCACTGTTAGGTCACTGTTAAGTCACTGTTAAGTCAGTGTTATGTCACTGTTAAGTCACTGTTAAGTCATTGCTAAATCACTGTCTAACAGATAACATTATAGTTTATAGCACAAAATTCAAAACTTGACCTCAATGCAGCCACTCTCTGGTGATCCCCACCAAATCCCTACCAGACCAAAACCAGATCCCCACCTGGCCCACCCCAGATCCTCACCAGATCCCCACCAGATCTCTGCCAGATCCCCACCTGATCCTCTTCAGATCCCCACCAGATCTTCACCAGATCTCCACCAGATCCCCACCAGATCTCCACCAGATCCGCACTAGATCCCCACCAGATCTCCATCAGATCCCCACCAGATCACCACCAGATCCCCATCAGATACCTACCAGCCCCTGACCTGATCCCCACCAGACCTAAACCAGATCCCCACCTGACCCACCCCAGATCCTCACCAGATCGCCACCAGATCTCCATCAGATCCCTACCAGATCACCACCTGATCCGCACTAGATCCCCACCAGATCCACACCAGATTAGCACCAAATCCCCGCCAGATCCCCACCAAATCTTCACCTGATTCCCACCTCTTCCCCCCACTTCCACCTCACACTATCCCACTCCACACACAACCCACCTGCTTCTACTGTAAATATAAAAGCTGCTGATTTTGCAAATACAAAAAGAGAGAATTCAAAGACAAAGAAAAATTTTTCAAGATTTACTCCCCCAGTCTGACGTCCGTAAAAGAGCTTCTTACGATACTTCACAATCAATTGGTTCACGAGCAACGCTCGGCGTCGGTGGTAGATGATAGAGTATATTAGTAGATTTAAAATAAGCTTAAGATCATCATTGTATTAAAACAGGGTGACTCAGAATCGGCTGCCAAAGTGCATGGGTGTTACGAACACTGCTTTCGGGCTGACACCGGCTAGCTTCGGCATTCAGGGCGGGATCTTAACCCTAGCCCGCAGCTCGTACAATCACTACAAATTACAGACTCCTCACTAATAAAAAACGGCTAAACGACAAAATTTCAAACAAGCAAATACCTAACGGACAAACAGCGCCATCTGACGGCAAGCTTGGTGACCCGGTTTTGGTGTTCTTACCGGCAACGCTCCCACCCCTCCATGCAGCGATGTGGCTTCATCAGCTGCCCTAATATAGGAGCCAAGACGGACGGCTCACTCCAGGATTTGGCAACTCACCCTTCTCTCCCCTTCAATAATACTCACACCATCATATTTACCTTCGTTACAAACATTTAATTATAAATATATATCCTAAGCTCACAAAATTTGAACATTGCTTCTTTGCATTATTTTATGTAAGTTATACAAATTAGGTTCTCCCTTTCTAAATTGAAACCGTACTGGCCAAGCAATCCTCTTCCCTGACAAAAATCAATGATGACAATAAAAACAAAACATAAATTCGCTACCCTAAAACCCTACCCTAAGGAGCTCCAATGGGACGGATCGGGACGTTAATTTTTTTGCAAGGACTTGAGGGAACGTATAGCCAGGCGAAAGGGGATTACTGGGTCTCGCGCAGCCTTTACAAAAAGGTTAGGTGTATGGGAATATGTAAATGTATAAAGATGTAAATATGTGTGTGATATGTGGATCAAAATAAGTATATGTTAATTAGTATTTGTGAGGTTAAAACTAAATTTTAAATAGATGTAACTGTAAATATTTAAACGTGCTTGTCTGAATGTAAATTCTAGATATTTGTAATTATTATTAACTTTAATTGTGGTTGTAGTTATGTATGTAACGCAAGTCGTGGATCACCCCATTTTTTGTCTACGTCCACAGGTGATCTGTGTGTATGCTTGTGCGAGTGTGTTTTTTACTGCTCGTTTTGCTCACCCATGAAAAGGGTACTTTTATCTTCCAGTAGCTATTGTGACCTCAGGTCAGACTCAAGTCAGTGGTTTATGACTTAACCACCATAGGATTGGAACGGACTTACAGTTGTATTTATGGCCAGCCTGGGTGGAAGGTTTTTTTCCCAAGGGGATTGGTCAGCGGCCACGATGGAGAAGGAAATACCGTAGCCTGGTTTCTTTACGCCGGGACAAAAAATATAAAAGTCCTCAGCCGAAATGGGTTGTACTTTGGGACCCCGCCGAAATATCGTGGCCGGTCCTATTGCAGGCACCGGTCCACGCTGAAAAAATATATATAATATATTTTCCTACTTTCACAAAAACAAAAAAAAACCCAAGGCACTTTCACTCACATTTAATATTTTCTTGGCACAAAAAACTGGACTGGCCACTGAGCTGCTTCTTTAGTCCGCTTCCAAAAGCCTACTATGCCCTTGGCAACTTCTAGCGGTCGCTTCTGCGAATTTGTTCCCTATTTCCCATTCGTCCCTGACCTACTCTAACGCTAAGGGGTCATTGTCCGTTTTCAAGGCCTTGCCTCTCCAACTTCGAATTTTAAATTACCCCCCTCCCGCAAAGATCTACACCCCCGCATGCAAACTCCAACCCTAGATGGCGCTTTTGTGGTCAAAACTGCACACACACATACACATACACACAACCTGCCCTTTGATATCGATAGCGCGGCTTATCGACATCGAAACAACTAAAATAAATAAACAATAAAACTAGAAATGCAACATGGGTTAATAAACTGAAAAATTTGCAACAAATAGGCAAAACATTTCAACTTTTTTTAAAACGATTTATTTAAAAGGTTATTGTAAAACTACTTAAAACTAATCAAATTTAATAAAAAGTTAATTTTTGTAGATAAACATATTTAGCGTTGTGTAATTTTTATGAGAATAATTTTTTTTATTTTACTAATCAAAAGATAGCTTGAGCTCCATTTACACGGCGTGATTAACTTAGTTTCGCTTTTACAAATGCCTGAGAAGCTCAGATGAGCCAGTTGCAAAACCATCGGAATTATCTAGTTCATATGAACATTGTGATGATTTGTTTTCATTCAAAATGATATTGCCGTCCTATTTAGTGAAATCCAAGTTAAAAAAATATGGAATCAAAATTCTAGTTTTAAATTCGATAACAATTTTATTGTCGGAACAAATGGCGTTGCCATTGCACACTGCAATTAGGTCACACTGCAATTCGATAGATGCCACTCAGCTGAGAACCGGATCTATTTCGAATGATCGCTCATCTGAATGGCATCTATCGAAATCCAGTGTCACAGCAAATCAGACGAAAACTCAGCTGAGTGAACAGATCGAGTAAATAGAGCTTTAGCGTGGCATCACCCTACTACCAAAAATTAATTTTGATTTTCAAACATTTTATCATTTGACTTGAATATAAGCAAAAAACGATTAGCTCTACGGAACAGAATATTGTGATAAGCCCTTTCCAAAGTGAACCACGATTTTCGAAATATTTTTGTTCCCTTATTCATGATGGTGGAGGCCGATAGGCTTCTTTATTAAGAAAGTCTTCAGACTTCCACTCAACACACCCAATTATGTTGTTTACATAGAAACGGGACTGTCCTCGCTGTATACTTATACGCTGCAAAGACATTTTGACTATATGTCAAAAGTTATGAAAATGCCCGATACAAGGATGCCGAAGCTCATAGCGAAACAGATGCTTTTAGAAGAAACGGGCTGTTTCTCTTCCTGGAAAGAACTGGCAAATGATTGCAACTGCGTCATACAATGGGAGAACCCCTTGCATTGGCAGCATTCACACGCGGAAATCATCAGCAAAATTAGCGAAGTGGAAAGGGAAAAGTTTATAGACCAGGCCAGTGCCAGTAACGAGCGGTTAATGTACAAATCACTTTTGCATAATCTGGGTGATCGGATGATTTGAGCATTTCCCGAATTAGTGCGATTTTTAGAGCCAGGTGCGAAACGCTTAACCTCAATGCCACTCCATACAGGCAAGTTGGATCTCTGGAATGTAGCCTTTGTAATCTGAGAGAACGTGAGGACATCCAACACTTTCTGCCAATTTGCCCCATACTAGCAGAGTTTCGGTTGCTACACTTGAATCGAAGCATTTTATCAGCAGAGGAGACTAAACGAGTCCTAAATGGAGAGAGCTGGGTGGCATTGGCAGCATTTATTCAGGAAGCTACAAAATATCGTTGGAGGATCAATAATGGAGATTTTTAGTAAATTAACCTAATTTACCTACAATTTTAGTTACTATTAACTAATTTATTCGGTACAATTCAACAGACGGTTTTTTTTCATAAACCAAGTTGAAAACTACGTTAATTTTTTTATACCCTTGCAAAGGGTATTATAATTTTGCCCAGAAGTTTGCAACGCATAGAAATATTCATTTCCGACCCTATAAACTATATATATTCTTGATCAGGACGACGAGCTGAGTCGATTGAGCTTTGTCCGTCCGTCTGTCCGTCTGTCTGTTTCTACGCGAACTAGTCTCTCAGTTTTAAAGCTATCGAGCTGAAACTTTGCACAGAGTCTTCTTTTTACTGCACACTGCTAATATGTCGGAACCGACCGGATCGGATGACTATATCTTATAGCTGCCATAGGAACTATCGGTTGAAAAGTGGGTCTTTGTGAGAAAAACTTTTTTGTTTTTAATGTTAACGGCTCCCACTTCATCAATTATTAATTCTATACGCTTTCACATAGATTAGGAAGTTTTTGTCCAAATCGGATGACTATATCTTATAGCTGCCATAGGAACTATCGGTTGAAAAGTGGGTCTTTGTGAGAAAAACTTTTTTGTTTTTAATGTTAACGTGTCTCACATCAGCGATTATTAATATTAAACGCTATTATACAGATTTGGAAGTTTTGGTCAAAATCGGAGGACTATATCTTATAGCTGTCATAGGAACTATCGGTCGAAAAGTGGGTTTTATTTAGAAAAATTGTTTGTTTTAATGCTGGCGTTCTTAAACTCTGATGTATAAAAACATTTGCAAGGGTATAAAAACTTCGGCACAGGCGAAGTTAGCTTGGCCTTCTCGTTTTTATTCTGCAGCTGTGTGTGTTTTTCTTTTTATATACTTTGTAATAGTCTTTGTAAAGCCAGTTACTTTAACAATGTACTATTTATTCAATGTTCAAAAAATATATATACTATACTACTACTATACTATAAAATAAGCCAACGAAAAATGTCAACACCCTTTATAATAGAACACTGTTTTAAAGAGTCATTGTTATTAGTAAATTAATGTCTCAGTTATTTAATTAATAATTTCAAAAATTATCATATTGTCATAATTAATAAACAAAAATCTTTTTTCCACTTTTCAAACATTAATTGGCCTTTGTTAGCAACCATAATAACTAAAATATGCTAAAGGGATTAGTTGAAAACACAACAATACAAAGCCATTGATAATTCCATTTGCACACAAAATACCTGATTTGATCATTTTCAAATACAACCTGCTTGACTACACTATCCGCACTCTTCTTTCACACATTAAATTAATAAATTGGTACAAAATACATAAAAAACTTCATATATAAATGAATTAATTTTTTTTCTTTTCATTAAGTGGATTTTATTAATATTGAACAATTTAAGAATTTTCCTTTTTTTTATGGGCTGTTTCTTATTTGTAGATTATGTGACGTATAGTTTAATGTTGTGGGCGAAAAATAGAGGGAATTTGTTTATAAATCAAAAAACTTTAATTATTCTTTTAAATTCATTTCATCTTTTCAAATCAAACCAAATTAGTAATCGGACGCAAATAAAATTGTTTGATAGGAAGTCGATTACAAAAGTTTCTAGACCTGTTCCCAACATAGAGCAAATACATCCGAAACCAATACTTGAGCTGCCACCATACACACACTTGTGCATTATATATTTGTTTTGTTTGTTTTTATTGTTTTCAGTCTTTTATTTTATTTGAATTAGCCCGCCAACTTCATAAGCTGAATTTTGCCTGGTCTCACTAAAAAAAAGACGCATGAAATGAACTAGTTCCAAAAATTCGTCTTTTTTTCATGCGTTTTTTTTAATTCCATAATTATTTTAAACGCAAAAAAAGGTTAAAACTTTAAAGCGACTTAAACTTCTCTATTACACTCTAGTATTAACATGGTTAAATCTGCAAAATATTTATTGTCATTTGTTTTTCGAATGACATTTATATTGTTGAATTGACTAAAAAGCTTATATTTTATTCTATTTTGGATATTTGGAAATTAATTGCCAATTTCAATATTAGCGTCTTCAATAACCATCTATCCAATCTTCATAATTCTTAGGTCCTTAAAATTTGTATTTTTTAGCAAATTTGGCGATTTTCTTGTCCATTTGATTTACTCCTGTTATTTACGGGTCTTTAAATCTTCTTAAAGTTCCCTTCTTTAGTAATAGGTTAATTTGATGTTCGACTGAATTTTTTGATAGTGTTAAATCTTTTTACAATTTTAAATTCAAATTCAAATTTAAGTCATATTCTCCATAAATAATATGCCAAATTTGAAAATTATTTACTTCTATATTTTCAGGTGCCTGTCGCGGTTAACACACGAAACACAAATACTTGGCAAAATAGCTGGAATTATTTGGCAGAACATTACCCACCCTACCACATTTTTACTAACACCTTCTTTCCACTATTAAACACAAAATCTACACGCAAATCTACTACAACAACAAAATAGTACAAAATTAGTCCATATGCTCTATATGTTCTACTAAGAATCCGTAAAACTTATCTCTGACCATCCTAAGCACCAAAATCAATCCGAATGTTTACCAACTTTAAAATTCAATTTGGTTGCTCGAATATTTATGACCATTAGCTAACGTATAATTATAATTCAATTTCTAGAATCTAGATAATCTTTCCCAGTGCATGCCCCGACCGACAAGATCGGTAGCGTTTAACGCGAAGAACACGTAAGAAACCGTACGAGAGTATGACTTTGGCCTGATAAGTAGTCGGTTTTGACACCGACTCGACTGCCCCCGAACCGAAACAGATTGATCACGTTGTGATCGACGAGGCACTCCGGTGTACTGACGTGCGTGCGTTTGGGGCCAACATAGACTCGGATCACTGCCTGGTTGCAGCCAGGTACGACGCGGCTCAGTGTGGCCATGCCTCACGCTCTGGCACGTCAGTAAACGTCGAAGCTGCATCCAGGGACCCGAAGCCTACAAAGAAAAACTCGCCCAACTGTCAGAAACCTCCCCATCTTCTTCCGATATTGCGACTAATCGTATATCACACCCTGAGTACGGCTGCCAAGGAGTACCGGGTACCGAGTCCCCTCGAAGTCGGAGTTGGACGATGAGGAGTGCCGACTTGTACGCAGAGAAAGACGCAGCCTACAGGAGAACTCTGAGTCGGGGCACGCGGGCTGTTAAGGAGCGATATCGAAAAGAAAGCAAGCGCCTCTTTAGAAGGAAAAAGGAGAGAGGCGCCGCGAGAAGTCGAGATGTTATTCGGGGACCGAAAATTTTACCAAAAATAAGCAATAACAAAGGTTTTAAGCCCAGAGTCGCACAATGCGAAGACGAACACGTAATCTGGTCAGATCCGAAGTGGCGCTTAACAAATGGAGAAGCTACTTCTCCAACCTATTGGAGGCGATGACGAACATGATGCCGCTTCTAGAGAAGTAGCGATGCCCCCAATCGACAACATAGAGATAGACCCGCCAACCCAGGAAGTTTGTTTAGCCGTACATAGGCTAAAGACAATAAATCACCGGCGTGATGAGCTGCCCGTAATTGTTCAAGGCTAGGGAAGAATTTGGTGCAGCACCAACTTTTTGCCGTATATGGGTTGACGAAAGCATGCCCGACGATGGAATTTAAGTGTTCTATGCCCAATCTTTAAAAAAGGAGACCCTGCAGTTTGCGTCAACTACCGCGGGATCAGTCTCCTTCCCATTGCATATAAGGTTCTGTCGCGCATATTTGTGAACGTCTTAAGCCGCTTATTAACACACTGATTGGACCTTATCAGTGTGGCTTTAGACCTGGTAAATCCACCACAGACCAGATATTCACATTACGACAAATCCTGGAGAAGACCTATGAGAGAGGCATCACACACACCATCTATTTGTTGATTATAAATCAGCCTTCGACACGCCGATAAGGTCAAGGTTTTTTGAGCCCTGTCTACCCTTGGTATACCAGCAAAGTACGTCCGTCTTTGCAATGACGTTAGAAGTACACAAAGCTCCGTCAAAATAGGAAATAACCTTCCGAACCATTTGATACCAAAGGTTTTAGGCAGGGCGATACCTTATCGTGTGACTTCTTCAATCTACTGATGGAAATATACTGCGCCGGTGCCCACATGCCAACAGAACGGGCGCCTTTATTTATAAAGATCTAATGCTACTCGCAGATGCCGATGATATCGACATCATCGGCAAAAACGAACGGGCGGTAAGCAGGGCGTTTTCAGAGATTGAGAGGCAGTCAGAACTGATGGGTTTAGTGGTAAATGAGGACAAGACGAAATACCTTGTATCCGCGGACAAAAAGTCCTTGCGTCTTGGACAATTTTTTACAATGGGAGAATACAGCTTTAAAGTTGTAGAGGATTTTGTTTACCTCGGAACGACGATAACCAGCGACAACAACATCAGTCTGGAAATCCGACGAAGGATCACTCTTGCAAACCGATGCTACTACGGGCTAAGTAGAGAGCTCAAGAGTAGAGACCTCAAGCGAAGAACAAAATTAGCCCTATACAAGTCGTTTATCATCCCAGTCCTGCAATACGGCGCAGAAGCATGGACAATGACAGCAGCGGATGAAGCGGCGATTGGCGTGTTTGAACGAAAGATTCTTCGGAGGATTTATGGACCTTTAAAAGTGGGCGATGTTTTCCGCATTCGAAATAATGACGAACCTGTCTGGTCAAGCGCATAAAGCAACAGCGGCTGCGCTGGTTAGGACATGTCACCAGGATGGACGAAGAAGCTCCAGTAAGGAAAGCTTATTATTCGAAGGCGGCTGACTAGGGAGGAAGAGGCAGGCGGGGGAGACCTCGACTTAGATGGGAAGACCAGGTTCGGGCAGACCGTCGAACGGTTGTGATGCATGCATCGGGCCAATCAAGAAGAAGAAGAAGATAATCTGTTTCAAAAGCGTAAGAGAAATTCCAAACTTAAATAAAAAAATCAGGGCTGCAACCCGGTTCGGAGTTGAACCGCTCCGGAGTCGGAGACTCCGGGATTTTTGGGATGTCCGAACCGAACCTGAACCGGAGCAGAAAAAAAATGTACGCCCGAACCTGAACCTGAACCGGAGCGAAAAAAAGTTGGAAGGGGTTCGGTTCAAAAAAAATTTCTTCAACAAAAACTACAAAAAAACGCCGCGCCTTATGATAATTCACAGCTCAAAATTGCAAACATTTTTACCACCAACAATTAAAATTGAAAAAATTAAATTATGATATTATTTCGAAATGCAATTGTCCAAATTATATCTCCCGAGTTGCCATCACATTAAAATTATTGGTCACTTTTTAATAGACTGACGACCCTTTGACCAACGATAGAACACTACCGATTGAGAAATGCCAATTGAACTGTTCGGAGCTTCCGCAGTGTTTTCTTTTCGCTTTTGCCAGCCTCTAAGAAACTGGAAGTGTTCGTGTTTATTATTTAAAAATAAAATGAATTCCGTGTGTAATATTTTGGGATACTAAAACATCTTAAATTAACCAAAGAATTATAATTTAACTCCATTTCGTGGGTAGCTTTCATTTTTTAAAGTTGTTTTACTTTCACCAGAACAGAAATCAATTCCATATTCCAAAAACTTTTGTGGAAGTGGAATTGAGAACAAAGCCGATTACCTTTTTTCTAGCTGCTATAAATGTTTATTTTGCTATTTTTCGATATGAATACGTAATTGTTTTAAGGTTTAAATGTTCGTACATATTTAGAAAGTTCTTAGAAAAACGTTCTCACACTTTAACTTCAATCCCAATTCTTACATCTTTTTTTTGGTTCTAAGAAACTTAATTTGTTGTCCTTAGAACAAAAACTACTTGCAAAGAGACAAATTGCTTAATTGTATAATATAATCGTCAAAAGGAACTAATTAATAAAATCATTACTGGTTCTTCCCCAAGTTCATATTCTTATAAACACGAATTGAAATCTTTAGCTTGTAAAATGTAGAAAATAAGGAATTCTGACAAATACATAATCAACGATTTCTTAGCTTCTTTTGGAGGGATTCAAAGATTGCCTAGCAATTTTAAAGTCTCAAAGTTTTGGGTAAAATGTTAATTGTAAAGAACTAAAAAAGTCGCATATGTTGAATTTCGAATTTTGTCAAATTTTGTTTGGTAAGTTAATTTTTTTTTTATCCATAAACTACTTAAACAAAGCTCGAATATTATATTCAAAACAACTCTAATTTAATAAGGTTGTTCCGATTTATATTCATGTTTTTTGAACTAGCAAAAAACCAAATTATTCCTGAACCCTGGTTCGAACCCGAACCTAGGTTCACTGACCTTCTGAACCCGCTCCGTGAACCCGAAAAGTTTGGCGGGTTCGAACACCGGAGTCAACCTCTTTCGATTTTAGAGCGGTTTGCAGCCCTGAAAAAAATACACCTCACAATAGAAGTTCACCTCACGTTAGAAAAATTTACAGCGTAACAAAGTTACGTAATACGTAGCCGTGGATCACAGTATTTCACCATTAATCCTATCTGGTCACACTGCACCCGATAGCCAGTTGATTTTTGAGAATTCTGTTTGGAGGAGGGGACTGCCACAACGTAAGTGTCTTTCCTGGCTGTCTGACGTGAGGGCAGAGCTGCGGCGAAAATAATAAGAAAATAAAATAAAAATCTTGATAATAACGTTGGCTGGCTTCAACAAAAAAGAAACACATTAATCGAAACGAACCGCGACGGGTAAAAAACAAATTAGAATCGCAGAGCAACAAAGAAATTGTCTTCCTTTTTGGCTTCGGGCCACAAGAAGAAAGTGCGCAAAATACAAATTGCAAGCAAAAATACGGAAGCAAAGCAATAAAAAGGCTGCAGCAGCAACAAATACAGCGCCAGACGGGGCGCAATTGTTGTATTATTTATGTTCGGTTGAAAAGTTCTTTTGTGCAAGAAATTGTCTATATAAAAATAAATTACTTGAAAAAAAAATACTGAAGAGGAATCTCGCGCGCGCTCTCTCTCTCCCCCACACACACATAAAACGACGAATCAGCAGCAGCAGCTGCTGCAGAACATAAAGCAAAACTTCTTGGACCATTCGAGAGAGGAGAGTCGGCAGTGCCAGTCTCGGCTTTGTTGTTCTTGTTCAACCTTTTGATGCCCACGGCCAAGTCAAAAAATGGATTATAAATTCATTGTTTTCAATGCTGCGCGCGATAATAACCTGGCCCAATTGAAGGTGAGTACGCCCAGCCCCACCCCCTGGCCAAACTTCTAAATGTTGTGAGTGAATGCGTGCAGCATCAAATTGTTGCAGGCTGAGTAGGAGTCAAAAAATCTAATCTCAGCTGCTTCTGCTGTTGCTGAGTAGAGAGCCACAGCCTTGTGACTAATCAATAAAATTCTCACACTAACACACAGAAACAAACACCTATTCGCTCTCTCTCTGTCTCTCTCTTTGCTAAGCCGTACACGCGCATGCTCTCTTTTTAGTGTTGGCCCAGCTAAATTGATAATAAGCAAATCATAAAAAAGGCCAAAAAACCTTTAGATAAATAGACGTTAACACAAGGGCGTAGCCAAGTGGGCCGGGGGCAACTGTTCTATTTTATAATTGTTTGACTTTCGCGGTCAAAAAGTAAAGTGATTAAGGACAAGAATTTGTTAGCTAAATGTGGACACAAGTTTCCCACCAAGTTCCTAGAATTGCAGGAAGTGTTCCAACAAATACCTAAAAACTTGATCAAAGAGATTTTGAGAGATCAAGTTCCCAGAAATATACGGACATGGGGCAGATTTTCAACTTATACTTGGTGTTAAAGGGAAAAGTTCCAATCCTAGAAATAACGCTATTTCTCACATAAACTTACGGGCAGATCTTAGAGAAAGTAAGTGCTATAGGACGGTCCCTTCCCCGCAAAAAACACAGACTATTCTTGGTGGCCAAAATTATTTTGAAATTAAAAAATTATATTACCGTTGTGATCAATCTTTCAATCATTTTAGGGTCTTAAAAACATAAAAAAAAAATAACTTTCAAGGATCAGATCCTACAATATATTTTATAAATAGCAATATAAACAAAAATATTCCCGACTCTCGTATATGAAAAAAATGTTTATCGACACTGTTATTTTTACAAATTCCATGTTTTTATTAACCTACCCCAAACGTGGGGGCAGTTGCGATAACCACATCAATTCTAAACACATTTTTTTATGTTACCCATTTCTGATACGCCGTTCCCGAGAAAAAACAACAACAACCGCAAAGAAAATAACAACAAAAACCATTATAGTTTTTGTGCAATTAAAATTCTTTTAAAATAGTCCCCAAGGGTACATCCTACCCTTAATGCGGTAATCTGAAATTTGTTGTGTGCTTAAATATTGCATTAAGCTCTTAAAAATCAATAATTGTTCCAAAAAATGGTTTTGGCTTGTGAATAATCGCTTTAGCTCATGTAAAATTAAGACGATACTTTACTCTTTTTCTGCTCACATATACTCGATATGGACTTCATGATACCGCTTTTAGTGTAATCCAAACTGTTTCCTCAAATTTTCAGAAAAACAAGGCGGCCAGCCTAGCTATCTCTGAAATGTTGACGCTCGCCAATGTCTTTCAAAATATAAATCGATTATTTATATTATTTTAACCGTCGGATTTTCTAAATTATAATCGATTCAAGTCCTACTTAAACAGGCTTATTCAAATATGTAGAAATTCAACATTAATTTTTTTTATATTTAGCAAATTAATTGATTTTCTATTAACTGCACAAAAAAGTTTTAAAGGAATTTCTTTTTCAAGTTTAGAGCTTTATAAATTTTGTTATTTTCTGGAAATTTCTTGGAAAATTCGGCTGTGCCGTCAGTTTTGTCGTCTATATCAAAACTTACATGTGGAAATCGATGAAGCATGTTTCCCGTAAGCTTCCTTCACCGTTTGATGGCCTTCAGCTGCATTTTCTTAAAAAAATAGCAGAAAAGTAAACTTTCTCGCAAATGTTTGATGTGTTTTGTTGGCACTAAAGTTGACACACGAAACTATGTTGTTTACACCTTAGCGAAACGACACATTAAAATCTCTAGAGATTTCACCGTCGCGACGGTTGGTTTGTAATTCTATCGAAAAATCCGTCAGTGTCACAGAACTTTGAAATCACGCATCATCTTATTTAAAAATCTAGTTAGAAGGTTTGAGTTCGAGTTAATGGTCCATCTTTAGGAACGGGATGCATCTTTGCCAAAAAATTGACCATTTTCAAGTTATGAGTTTATTCGATGCTTAACTGAAATTTTTCGATTGTATTATATTATGATGTATGGATATTCCGGCCTGTTCCGAATTCCGAAAACGAGTGGAATTGTCGCAAATCGAGTTGATTGCTGTTCCGAATTCCGCAAATCGACCAGAATTGTCGTTTTCAAAAGTTGTGCTGCAGAGTCAGCGGAATTAAAAGTAATTGCAATTAAAAGCATTAAAATAAATCCCCAAAATTATAAACTGATCAATTTAAAAATTTTGAACATTTTTAAAATCGTTGAGCATCACTACTTATAATGTTTACAGTTTACGTGTATTTTATAATCAAGCGATCGTTTCAAACCGTGCTGTTCTGAATTTCACTTTACTTTTCAGTTGATTTCAACTGTCAATCGATAGCTGCTAGGGTTGCTTCATATAAATTAATGTATTCGGTTAGCACTTTTTCTATTTTATTTAGCTATATTAAACCATATTTGTTATGACATATTCAAATTTAATAATTAAATACTGTTTTAACTAAAAATAAATGGACTTGAAATGTTAATAAGAGCTTTGTAAATTAAAATGATGGAGATAGTAACAACTCTGGCTGCTGTCGATATACACAAACACGCGCGCAGACCAGCCAGACAGATGTTTATAAAACATACTTCGAAACCGAGTTCGAAAAGTAAAAACGTATCCAAATCGTTCGGAATTGGAAAGAGCATATACTAAAACGTTCGTTTTCGTATCGTTTTTACTTTTTGAAAACGTTCAGACTTCGGAACAGGCCTGATTATGATGCATTTTGAAAATATAATTTAAATTTGTCATATTCTTCAAAAAAAAAAAAAAATTTCATTTTACATAGATGACGCCGCCTGAGGTGTTTTGTAACTACGCCACGTTACTGTTTAGGCTAAAGTTTGGCTTATTGCTGACGGCGTGTGGCCGGTAAGAATATGTGTAACACAATGAGGAAGAGATAAGCCAGTGTGTGTATAAGTTAGAGATGTAAGATATATAAAAAACGGGGGTATCGAGCATCGATAGTTGTTAATGATGTGTAAACCAATTAGATAACCTTGAACCGCCACCGGTTGTTTTTGAATGATAAGCAAGACTTTGGTTGTGCAAATAATTACACAGGCTTACAAGCTTTTGCACCAGAAAAGATAGAATAATATCCATATGTATTTTTGGTCCCTGAATTCAAATCAATTATCCATTTTCCACGTCAGGCTGAGCTAGGTAGGTCCTGTGGCAATATTAAGTAACCTTTACCAAAAAAATTTGTTTTAATGTAAGCTATGTACATTCAATGACATTACAGAAAATGTTTCTGTTCACAGGATGAAAATTGTTAAAAATACAAAAACCTACTATCTTGCACACATACTATCTTCTCTGGTGCAAAACTCGGCCTTTATTTGTGTTATTGAAACGCAAATGTTCAAAATTAAATAATTAATCCAAAATTTAGCTTGTCAAAGTTTTTTGGTTTGTGAATTTTGCCAAATCTCCTAACAAATCACGGTTGTTTTAAGCCAACCTAAGAACTGAAATTCAGTTGGCATTTGGTTGGAAGAGGTTTCTGTGGCACCCCCAATACTGAAAAGGAAAGACTTATGATGGGGATTCAAAATGAAGTCAGTTGCAATATTGCCCGTCTCGATTTAATAGTAGTGACGCCACCTTTAAAAAATCCTTAAAAACTTTTTTGTAGAAAACTAAGCCGAACCAAACCTTCACCTTAGAACCAAATCCTTGACCTTAAAATTCCAAACAGAAGTCATTGGTAAATTTTGGTTCGAGCCCGCGAGTCGGAGCTCCGAAAAAAACGTTTGTGTTTGCAGCCCTGTATAAACAAGTATATAATCTGTAAAACAAGTATAATCTTACACGCAAAAGGTCATAGAAAGTTAATGCTTAGATTAATCGCCGTTACTTTTTGTCCTGGTAATCATAAAAAGATACTCTTTCTTAAGAATATATTTTGCTTTAATGGAATCACTTAAATCCCAAGGTTTTTATTGGTTTTATTACCTTTCAAACAACTTTCGTACCAAGACAACTTTAAATAAATTATCTCGTATTTTCCATACAGTTGCGGAAACTATCAGCTTCCATGATTTGTTAGGTAAAACGTGACCTGAAAATGTGGTATGACTACTTTAAAAACTATTCAAAAACAAAATAAATTAGAAACCAGAAACCTGATGACACAACATCATTCCCAAAAACATGAGGGAATATAACAAATAATTTTAATAGAAATTAATTATGCGATTTTTATGTTAATATTAATTTAAGAGAAACGAATTCTTTCTCATTAAACTTTTGCGGAAGAGAAAAATAAAACAGGCTTGAATTATAATGTATTGCAATTTTTATTGAGTCTAGAATCATTCATTATTTTAGCATTTGTGAGGTGCTGTGCTGATGAATCCATCCAAGACAAACTCCAGTAAATATGTATGCTGGATTTTCCCTTTGAGGAGGGAAAAGGCTAAATGGCCAACACTAAGATTATCTGCTCAGCGCAAGCTCTGTCCACAAAACAATAACAATAACAAATACAAACGCGTTACATACATACATTTTTGTTTCCCTGCTTGGCTGTAGTGGGCGTTCGGGGTTGGCTCGTTGGGTAAAGCTTGCTGCGATTGCACACGCTCTTTGCATAACAAGGTTCTTAAGCTTTGACAGACGCTTTGAGGCTTGACATTGGCATACAAAAAGCAAATAAGTATGAACTAAAAATGCATTTTGCTCGCAATATGCTTTAGATTTGTTTGGTCTCTGTGTGGGCAATGCACAACTATTTTTAGTTAATTATTTCAGACATGGAAATTAGTGCACTTCTAGTTACTGTCGCACTGGCTTAAGAAAACAGAGAATTTCTTGATATGATCTTAAGGTATTCCCCCACTTAGAATGGCATTTTTCAGATTTTACTGTGGAAATACCCTTAGAGATTTTCCTTTGGTTCCCCTTCGTTGATTCACTTCCTTCGCGGCGCTATATAATTTTATTTATATTTTTAGTTTGTTTTTTTATTGTATTTGGGCCACGTTGTGGCTGAACACGTTAATATCAGCAGAGGCGAAATTAACAGGTAAAATCACGTCGCATTTGCTTCCGCCATTCGTTCGGTCAGTTCGTCAAGTTCGAGAGTTGGTTGACTTCAAAGTTCGAACCGGTGCCTCCAGCAACAGCGGCAAACACAACGCCCACCAACCAACGCACTTGGCTTATTATTATTTTTGGAGAACAAAGGCCATTGGTTTGTACCTTCTCTTTGCTGTCGTCATTTAGTGTTGACATCCTTGAAAGCGTTCAATCACACAACGGCCAGAAGGCTCGCTTGACTCCGTTTCTGGTTTTGTTGAATCCAACTTCCTGACTGGGGCTCGGCCCTGGAAATGTGTCATTTATGGTGTCGGTCTCAATGCACGAACGACTCTTAAAATAGCCCCTGATGCTGGGGTGTTGTGTGCTTCTTGCTCCATATAGAGAGATTCATCAAGCAACCCACTCTGTTCGAGCATGCAACACGGTTCTAGCCACATTGCCAAACTGGTTTTCTTTTACTCTTAGACTGGTTCGTGTTTCGTGTTGTTTATGTTTGTTCCAAAAATAAATAACCCAAACACCTTACCACCACATATGTACAGTGTACATTGTACACACCTATATACATACGTATGAGAAGAGAGATCGCGAAGTCCATCCAAGTGCCACTTTAAGTTTCAATTATTTGTTGTGTGCTACGTGATCTGGGCTAGATCAATTGATTGATTGTGTGTTTGTGTAGGGAGGAAGAGAATTTCTCAACTAGAATTAGGCTGCTGAAGTGTTGACCAACTTCAAAAATAAGAAGACTGATCAGTTGGTTGAGACAATGATCACAATATTGAAGAAAATCAATACCGTCAAGCATAACATTTGCGCAATATTAATTGAGTTATTGGATGGCCAGGCGTTTACATAAGAGCTATTTGATAGATTCATCCGAATTTTATAAAACTTGTCGGAATTGTGTTTGAGCCTGTAATACAAATTAGGAGCGATAGTATTGAAGAAAAAAAGTTTTTCTCTTTGAGACGTTTTTTTCAGACATTTACATCAAACTTGGTGGAACTATGACAAAGCACAGGAAACGTGTAAATACAAGGTTTGAGGGCGTTGGCATTGAAAACCAAAAAGTTTTTATCACTAAAACTAGTTTTTCGGCCTGTCGTTCTTATGGCAGCTATTGCTGCTCACAATGCTATTGCTTTTTCGTGCAAAGTTTGGTTAAGATAGCTTTAAAAGTGACGGAGGAGATAGCATAGAAGCAGACGGACCAACGGACGGACATGGCTATATCAGCTCAGCTCGTCATGCTAATCAAGGATATACATATACATATAAAGGGTGATTTTTTAAGAGCTATAGGAAAGTTTTAAAAAAAAAACACATAAAATTCAGAAAAATGCATGAAATCTTTATTTAAATCGAAAGTACGGTCCATATAATTTAATGTTTGAAGATTATTTCATGCAAATGTTAACCGTGACTGCGCCTCAAATGGTCCATCCGCTTAGTCCAATTTTGGCATAATCTTTCCAACATTTCGGCTAGTATCTCACGAATAAATCCTTCTATGTTGTCTTCCAATGCGTCAATTGAAGCGGGCTTGTCTGTATAGACTTGAGCTTTAACATAGCCCCACAAAAATAGTATAAAGGAGTTAAATTGCACGATCTAGGCGGCCAATTGACCGGTCCCGAACGTGAAATAAAATATTCACTGAACTCGCCTCTCAATAAGTCCATTGTTGCGCGTGCTGTGTGGCATGTGGTACCGTCTTGTTGAAACCTCATGTCTTGCAAGTCAAGCTCTTGCATTTTGGGCAAAAAAAACTTTGATATCATCTCACGGTAGCGCTCACCATTCACAGTTACGTTACGATTCGCATCATCTTTGAAGAAGTACGGTCCAATGATGCCACCAGCCCATAAACCGCACTAAACTGTGACTTTTTCTGAATGCATTGGTAGCTCGCAATGCTTCTGGCTGATATTCACTCCAAAATCGACAATTCTGCTTATTCATTCACCATTCATTCACCAAAAATTCTAAGTTGCGGTAGGCCGTTCGGCTTCAATTCTGGCACCAGCGGTATTTTGAAAGGCTTCACACCTAAATCCTTCCGCAAAATTTTCCACGTTGTTGAGTAACAGAGGCCCAATTGCTGCGAACGGCGACGAATCGATAATTGATGGTCATCATTAACACTGGCCGATACAGCTGCGATATTTTCTTCAGTTCGCACTCTACGTAAGTGTGTTGGTGGTTTCAAGTCCAACAAAGTAAATTTGGTGCGAAATTTAAACACAATAGCCCGACTAGCCGCTTCAGTGGGTCGATTAAACTGGCCATAAAATGGAGGAAGCGCGCGATGAATTTTCTTAACAGAGCACGCATTTTAATAATAAAATAAAATAATTTGAAAGAGTTGTTCGCTTGTAAGACGATTCATGGTTAAATTATAGACCAAACTGAAGATGTTTGACAGTGAATCAAAACACGAAACGTGCCTGAGCTGTTTAAACCAGTGTTGCCAAAAAGATAATAGCTAAAAAATCACCCTTTACTTGATGTGGTCGGAGATGCTTCCTTCTATGCGTTACAAACATATGGAAAACTTTAATATACGATCTACAAGGGTATACAAAATTCGTGCCTCACACAACCTTTCGCATCAAGTGTCAGCTGGACACAGATGTTTTATGGACCGAGCTGAGAGTTCACAGAGAGAGCGCCATACCTGGAAAAAGAGAGCAATTTTATTCGGAATTGAGATCACGAAAGCGAAGCGGAATTGCGTTCTATTTACTTTTGAAAAGTTGTGGAATTGAGAATATGCCTGAAAAACTTCTTTAATAGTACTTGCAGGCCCCAGCAGTTTGTAGAAAACGTCATATCTCCCACAGCTTTTCAGATAGATAGTAGTGTTGTACATATAAGGGTTTTAGTGACCTGCATTGATTTTAGTCAAAGTTTTTGTGCTTTTTACAGCGCTGGCTCAAGGTCAATGGTTGATAACAATTTAATGCGATCAACACAATTCAACAGAGATAGCTCACAACATTACATCGGAATAGCATTTGGTATGTCTGGACAATACTGTTTAGGAATTTGTCCCCGAATCCTCATCAGCAGACTTCTATGCTTATTCACACTCCAACCATGGTATTCTTTTCTGTTTAAATGACGATTACGCCAAATAAAGACTTGAGAATTTTACATTTGTAAATCCAAGCCCCGACTATTTCTGATATGAAGTGGTCAGCCTGAAAGTATACCATGTTTTATGAAGGAGTGTCCAATGTTATGTTGTTTAGCTAAAACTGCGTTTATTGGATTTACAAATGTAAAATTCTCAAGTCTTTATTTGGCGTAATCGTCATTTAAATATAAAAGAATACCATGGTTGGAGTGTGAATAAGCATAGAAGTCTGCTAAAAGCACAAAAACTTTGAGTAGTGTTGTGTAAATGTTGCTCATTTCACTGAACATGTTCACTTGTTCTTTTTTTCTAAGTGAGTCAACTCACTCAAATCGCTCTTTTTCAGTTCTTCTTGTTCACTTGTTCTTATTTATTTGTTATTGTTCAGTTGTTCTTGTGTTTTCAGCGAGAGTGTGTGTACAGCTGCTTGTCCGCCAATCATCAGCAGTTGTCAAGCTTAGTTTGCTCGTCATATTAGCCATCTGCTCGTCGCGTATTCTTGGCAACAGTGCCTGTGAAATTGTTTTTCGAATTGGCAACTTATATCCTAGGCATTGGGTGACATCTTCTATCAGCTTCCTAAAATCTGGCTCGTCCACAATTCTCAGGGCGTGGTGTCTTTTAGCGATCATTCGAGCCAATTGACAGTCTATTTGCTGGCTCCGATTTGCAGGTGCTGGCTTATACACAAAGCTTGTAATCCTTTGTTGGCTTATAAGTCCGAATTGCTCGACATTTTCCACAAGGGCAGAATTGTCGATGTTGTTGTTCGGCCGGACAACTGGTTCCACTGTTGCGAGTTGTTTGCATTTAAGATGCCGATTTAGATTGCTTTGTGATTTACAATTTAAAGTATTGGTGCAATATTAACTTTTCACCGATATGTTATCCTGAATAAAAAAAGCGGACGGTATTGCCACACTTAAAGGCTGCTTAATACAGAGTTGCCATAAATTGACAACAAACAGTCAACTAAGTCAACAGTCAGGTAACACTGAACAGTTCACTGAGCTAGATACTGAACAGATGTCAGGGTACAGCACACAGAACAACGCACAGAGCAAGACAAAACTGAACAGCTCACAGAGCGAGACAGACAGAACAACTCACAGAGCAAGAGAACAACAGAGCAAGAACAGAGAAACTCAAGAACAACTCAGAGCAAGGCAGAGTGAACAAGATAGACTGAACAAGACTCGCTAAACAAAAATGAACAATTAAAGAAGAACATGCTCGCTCGCTCAGTTTAAAGAACAACTCAATTTTGTTCACTCAATCATGAACAACCCAACACTAATAGATATTTAGTACGGTCCAGTGTGAAACTTCAACGCCAACACACCACCGTTCAACTACAAAATACCACCTAATGTCAAACCGTCACACTGCAATGCCCCCTGTGATTTGCTTGCATTTGAATTTGGTTAACAGATTCAACTTAATAGCATTCTTTGTTTGCTTGTGAGCCAAGAAGCATAAGCAGTGTTTGGTGTCTCTTCAATTTTTTTCTGTTCGTTGCCATTCCTCTTATTTCCTCCACCACTACCACTAGTCGACACAAGTTTTCAAAAACTCATGAAACAAAGAAGCCGGTGAAGGTCACCGGTCGTGTAAACATTTTTAAAAAATGTTTTATTAAATGTTGTGTAGATCAGATCGCACCCAATCTAACCACACAGTAGTCGCAACAGTTTACCAGGCCTTCTTAGAAATCTTAATAAAGTTCAATTCTTCTGGTCATGACTTCTAAGAGACCTTTCTCACAATCAGTTATCATCGCTAGATTTCAGCTGATAAATATAAACACAGCGGTAGATAACAGATAAATTCCCGAGTTAAGTGGCGTCTTAACTACAAACATTTTTTTCACAATAATATTTACGATCGGGAAGGCATTCCTCCGCACATTCTGATGGGCATTCATCTTCGATTGTTGTTTTAGTTAATCGTGCGACGAACTTGGAAAGCCGTGACGACGTAGCAGACAAAACAAATGAACAGAAAAACACAGATATAAGTATGATTGTATATGTATCTGTGTACGCATACATCGTCGGACGGTAGCACCCCGTACACCTCATTATCTCGTAAATAGTAACGATGTGCGATAAAACAGCACTGAGAGAAATAATTCTATGTGGTCGAGAACCCCTGCACCTAAAATATGTGAACAGTTTATGAGAGTCTGTCGCCTTCAAAGTCATTGGATTTACTTTAAGTTAGAAATAAGAAATCCGGAAGCGAAAATGCATTAATTTTTATTTATTAATTGCACTCCCTTTTGATAAAACAAGCAAACAAACAAAAATTGAAGTTAAACATCAATTCCTAATTAAAATTGATATAAACATATAATCTTTTCAGTCGCTAAATAATATTTCTTTAATGATCCAATTATCTTACAAGTAAAATTTTAACTTTATCAAGGCCAAGTCGGGTAGTTCTATGATCATTTTTGGCTAAATTGCTCTGCACTTCCTAATTCACGTTGCCAAGAATTACTCTGCTTTAAATGACTTATCAAAGTTGGTGAGGGGTTTTATGATATGCGAGATTCTTTTCTTTTTCTTTTGAGACCTAAAAACAATAATTTACGCAGAAGATAAAGCCAATGAACGCTATCATTACGCAAACACAAACTAACGCAGCTCGAACTCGGCTCAACTCGGCGATTTTGGACTCTATGTTTCAATGGTTTGTTATCTTGGTGGCTGTTAATTGCCCTTCCTTGTGTTCTGTTTCTGCTTTTTCTGCTTCTTCTTCAGTGTACTCAATATCGTTGAGTTCTTGCACAGCTCAACGAACGACAACAACAGAAAATTGAAGTCAAAGCAAACCAGACGCCGAGCAAGATTGGCTCTGACCTTACATCTACACAAACCGACGCACACACACACATATTCACACGCACACCACCGTACAACTAATAATCAAGAAGCAGTTAAATGGCAAACAAGTAGAAAAAGCAGCAGGTCCAAGCTCTGCAACTCACTTCAAATTTCGCGTTTTGAGGTTACTCCGAGTGAGTTGAGGCGGCTCTGCCAAAACGCCAAAGAATCAACCTCAACCTCAAAAACAGCTGTTGACCAACAACTCACTTTTGCATATACGAGTACATAACACAGCTTGATTTTCTAATTAATTTTTGTTATGCACTGCAAATGTTTTGAAAACGTATGAAAAATGCATGTGTGTATGCACATATTTACGACTATTTACATACATTTTTTGCTTGTAACTGGGTCTTTACTTTGCTTAATTGAAGTGTTTAAGGTTTTCGAATGAAGTTTTTCTGCTGCCTTTTAATTAAACGAATGGAGGGAGCTGTTTCATAAAGTTTATTCTTTTGCGCAATTGAGATCTTAATCAGTTCTGAAATTAGCCTATTCAAGAATCAAGGTCACATCTTAGTGGGACCAAATAGATATTAAAAAACAGCATGTTCTGTTGACTTGAGCACTTAAACACTAATGAGGGTTGACTAATAAGTTCTCGACGCCTTAAGTTGACATTACAGCCGTGAAAAAGCAAATTTTGCAAGCGTTAGAGATTGGTTCACGTGCATCTGTGCTTGTGATGTGTTTACTAAAGAAAAAACTAAAGTGATGAAAAAATCAAATCTCCTGTGCTTAGCGGGATAAGTGAGGTCTTCGAATTTAAGTTTCGGTGCCGGCAGTTAAAGCCTATTACTAATTATACTTTATGAAATTATAGAAACCAAACCATCGTTCCATTTTGTATTAGAATATTCTTAAAGCTTAAGTGAATAACTACTTACGGGGGTGACACAGAAACCTCTTCTAACTAAATTCCAATTCTTAGGTGCCACAGAAATTGCTTTTGGTTGGTTTAAAACCTCTCGCGTTTTGTTAAGAGATTTAGAAACGCCACCTCCGCAGTGGTTCCCTCTGTCAATGGTGTCGCCCTCTACATGACAGCTATCGGACTAAGGGATGGCAAGTTGTATCTCATGCTTGGCGCCAACATATTTTTAAATTTTTGCATTTTATTTATGGAGAATAAGATTTACAAACAAACCGTCGGCTAAATCTCTAGACATTTCTGTGTCACCGCCGATAATAACTTTATGGGAGAGAGAAATATACCAATCCTTAAGTCAATGTATTTTTACCAATATGAAGGAGTTTTATAGTATTTTAATCATGTACAATTATAAACTACAGAGAAAAAACGAGAGCGTAAGTTAAAGTCAGCCCTACCCCACTACGATATACCCGTTACTCAGCGGATCAAATGTTTAATAGCCTTCTTTGATGTTAATTAACGGAGCACCAACATTATTGTCAACTTATTAAAATAATGTTAGTACCCTTCAGTACCACTCAGTACTGAAATCATGGCTGCCTTTATATGTATTTCAGCTATGAATTTACCACAGACAGGGCCTACTTATGAGTTTAGTTCTGAACTCATGAGTTAGTTTCATTGGTAATACTGGTAATACTGAAAACAGTACTGAAATCAGTCATTAATTGCTGATATTTCTTCTTCTCAGTCCTGAATCAGCACTGCCAAATTCAATAGTGAGGCGTAGAATTGCAGGGTAGTCCCGCATGCTTCCTGTAAATTAATGCCAACATTTTTGGTGCTTAAGCAAAAGCCTAAAAGCAGACAATACATCTTTTATTTTTAATATGTCAATACAGATCACAGCCCAATCTAAATAAAAATTTCAAAGATTATGTATAATTAGTATATAAATGTGAGTTCAGAAGTAAAAATCGATATGCAATGCTATCACTCCCAACCTTGATATTGATTGGTATCTAGGTAGGTTTTATTATACATGAAGCTTACAAGGTTTTGTTTTTTAATAAATATTGTTGTTAGTTTATATGTGTGTGGCAATGGCTATAGCTATACAGGCAGATTTTTGTTATTTAGAGAAATCTTAAATAAATATGTGAAATTTTGCTTGTTTGTATTTTGTTTCACATAGAAATATTCTGTCTTTTGTTTGTTGTTAAGACTTCCAGTCTTTTCCATTCAACCAATCGTTGACTTCTTCAGAATTCAGGAAGCATTGCTAGAGGTGCAGATTTCTAATTTCGCTGACAATTGGGCACATGACATTAAAGTGTCGCACAGCTTCGACAGGTTCAAGGTTGGATAATGTGCACTGCGTGTTTGACGTTCCCGTGAGCGCGACATATTAAGCTGTACGTACGAACAGTCAGTATGTCCGTCCGTATAAACAAACAGTTCTCAAGGATGGTGAGAAAAAAGGTTTGACATGTATGGGAAATGAACTATTTATACTTGCAGGCAGATCAGACTTCATATCTCCCGAAGTTTTAAAAATTTGTGATCAAAAACCCAAAACATTTTTACATATATTATTTTACACGTCTGTTCCTTTCGGCGTGGAGTTGGATACTGATCTATTGTTTGGTCAGTAAGTGCCACTATAGGTGAGCGCAGTTTTCAGTGTCCGTTTTGTAGCTAAGTCCTTGTCAGTTGGTGTGTCTATAATATATAACATCTCTAAAGTGAAGCGATTGCGGTAGTGGTTTTCTTGCTGTAGAATTGTTGTTGGTTCGAAGTTCGGTAAGTGTCCGATCTTCATACAGTGTGTTTGATGTCTGAGTTTTTACTCTGACTTATGTTGAGCTATTCTCTATAAATATACTGGATAAACAGTATTCACAACTGTGAGTTTTACTTGACCTCGAGCCTGCAATACTTAAATTCTGTAATTAAGATTATTTATCGATTTGCCGAAGGAATGATAAAGATCGGATGAACCATACTCAAGTTGTGACAAAAAGAATGTTCGCTGCCGCAGAGCCGCAGCAGCTCTGATTTCAGCTACTACTGCAGGTACAGAGTATATTACAGTCGAGTTTGACGGCTTTCTTACTTGTTTTGAAATTGTTTTAACCTCGCTTTTTATCGTCGAGAGTGCTTAGTTTTAATGAAAGATTTTTCCTAGTTTTCATTTACACTCCCTTCACCTTTGAAAATAAGAATTAAGGGTACTGGTGTCATTGTTAAGGGTTTACAAAAAATTAAATTACACAAAAACTATAAGTGATATTAACAAGCGGTTTTTTGCATTCGATAAGTAATCGGTTAAATTAAATTAAGATATTTTTGTTGTTGTTGTTG
Organism: Lordiphosa stackelbergi; assembly: GCA_018904235.1. Taxonomy (NCBI): domain Eukaryota; kingdom Metazoa; phylum Arthropoda; class Insecta; order Diptera; family Drosophilidae; genus Lordiphosa; species Lordiphosa stackelbergi. The sequence continues at coordinate 235,570 of JAEIFU010000026.1, forward strand.
TACCTGCGGTTGTTGTTGTATTCCTGTTCAAAGATAACCAAAATTTAAAACTTCGAAAATCGACTTTTTTCCCACTGTATTGGTCCTAGCTCCGTTATTTTTTGACCGATCATAAATATCCTAGTTCACCCCAGAATGGTGGGTATTACGAGCAATTTGCCAAAAAAAATGAAAATCGGTCAACAGTTACTCTTTAAATATTTGCAGCCATTTTGGAAAAAGTGGTTCCGAGATAATCGCATTTAAAGTTTCGACATCTGTTTTCGATGAAACAGAAATTATTTTAAATAAATGTAAAAACTGGTGCATTTGGGTGTTAGCTTTTACCGGAAAAATATTTATCAAAATCGGCAAAATAGTTCTCAAGAAAATTGGTTCAACGTGCGTCAGGACATGATAAAAAAATAGAGGAAAGCTAACTTCGGCTCGACCGAAGTTTATACCCTTGGAGCATGATATACTCCTGCCAGTTTTTTATATGGTAGCTATACGATATATTCATCCAATTTTGATAAAATTCTCCAAAATTGTGTTGAGACAGATAATATTCATAACTGTAACTTACAAAGACTCTACCATTGAAAACAAAGTTTTCTCCCAAACTAGAGCTCCGTGGAGATGAAGATTGTGGCACAATGCAGTGCTCGAAACAAAGCACGCTCAAGCCGATTTATAAAACTATTTGCATAACTGTAACTTACAAAGACTCTACCATTGAAAACAAAAAAGTTTTTCTCCCTAAAACTAGTTTTTCGACCGATCATTCCTGTGGCAGCTATATGCTATAGTCATCCGATCCGGAAGGTTCCGACAAATGTGCAAATGTTTTTTTTTTCAAAATTTTTATTTGTTTTAAAGTTTTTTAACTATAAATAAAATCCTTAAATCATGTTATATTAAAACAAGTGAAGAAGTCTGTCAAAAATTGTGCTACAGTAGTAGTAAGGAGTTCTGTTCCTGGAGGGCACATGCTTCAAACATTTTTTGCTTACAACTTGACTATCGTTCATCCGATTTTTACTTTTCCTTCGGCAAATCGATAAATAGTGCTGTTTACTAAATATGTCTAGAAGGTACAAAGCATTTTTTCCAAATTGCAGTTTCGGCAGAGGCGTGGCAATAATTGAAAGCAAACTTGACCTGCCTGTGCAAGTATAAGAAGTCGAACAGTCGAACAGATTTCTGAGTTCTGTTTGTTCATACGGACAAACAGACAGACATGGCTACATAGACGGCTGTCGACGCTGTTCAAGAATATATGAAGTTTAAATGCTCGGAGAGGCTTCCGTCTGGCTGTTACATACATTTGCACAAACTCCATATAATCTGTGTAGTTTTGGTAGCGAGTATATAAAGAACACTTCTAGGCTTGCTGTATTAGTCAGTCTCACAAGACATTCTCAATTTTAATGTAAAACCCCCCACGAGTAATTCAATGACTCAGTAATGAATGCGCGCAACAGTAAATTGCGTCTCTGGTCCAGATATTTCGCGAAAATTTAATTTGAAATGTTTTCATTTCAGCGAAAACAAAATTTCACTTCCCTAAAAATGTAATTTGTTTTTTTTTTTCTTCTTCTCTCGCTTGTTGCGCAAATTGTGCAAATATGAAAACAAAACAGTGAGTGAGAACAGCAACACAAACCAGGCACAAGTCAACGCTCATTTCACTTATTTGTTCGCCATCAAACATCAAATTTGAATCTGAGAAAAAATGTGAGTGGAGCGACGAGACCTTGCTAAAATGTACCGCTATGTAAAATGTCAGCCGAACGGCCTAAACCCACCTATTAAATGGCAATTAAAAAATATGCTCGTTTCCGTGTAATAAACAATCAACAACTTTCCTTTGTTGGTGTGCGGATCGTTAGTTGGCCGTTTATTTTCCCCTGTTTGTCCGTGCACACGCATAATTTATTATAATTTTGACATTGAACGAGTTCAATGTCGATATGCAGTAGCCGAATGTCTCGACTGTAACTTCGATACGCGCTGCCGCTGACCATGTTCGGACTCGACATTCAAATCAGCCAGCCAAGCTGCCAAGCTCAATTATTTGGTTTATTTGTTAGCTAAACTGGCGCGACTGCGCAGTCCACTCAAGGGTGTAAAGCTGGCTGACAGGGGGCCTTTGAGGTCAACGGTGCTTTTAACGGAGCAAACTGGTAAATGCATCGAACATCAAGCCGCATTCGCTTGGAAGGGTTCACAACTCAATTGTGGCAGGGTCACGGTCAGGGGCAGCAGGCCGGGTGTGATTCGAAGAGCAGCTGTGGATAAATACAAACATAATTTAAGAAAATGCAGGCAACGGAAAATTTGTGTTTAGTTAATGCGTGGGAGATGAATGATTGGGCAATGGGAATTCAGCTTTGTTTTTTTTTGCGCTTTCTTTTAAGTTGGTCAAATGATTCTGCAAGCCTTGCACGTATTTCACGAAAAGATTCCGCCTGTTAATACCTATTTTGCCTTCTCCCCGCTCCATGAAACGTCAACAAAAATTTCATAGAAGGGAGCATCTCCAACCACATAAAGTATATATATTCTTGATCAGCATGACGAGCTGAGTTGATATAGTCATGTCCTTCTGCTCCGTCCGTCAGTTTTAAAGCCATCTTAACCAAACTTTGCACGAAGTCTTTTAGTACAAATACTCTGGCTAGATCGGATGGCTATATCATAATTACTGTTAATTAAGTTTTGTTAGATATATTGGAATGGCCTAACTTAAAGATCAGATTATTCCCCTTGGTTTTATTATCGCAAAATCGTTATCCGAATTTTTGTAGTACGAAAGAATGTCTCCTTTTTGAGATGTTATTTTAGAAAGAAATATTGTGTTCAAAAAACACAAAAGTTTTTTTTTAACAAGATGGAGGGAAGAATTTTGAAAGAGTTTATGTTTCAGTGTGAAATCACTACGTCTTTTCACTTTATATCTTAATCGAGTTATATATTGTAAGCAAAGAAACCGTATCACTTACATAGTTGTTAAAAATGTTGGTGTGCAGAGCCAAACTTTATTCTAACGAAGGCGGATCAAAGGTATCTATAGCCGAGATGCCCACCAGAGAACTGCGAAAACCACGTTTTTCTTGATTGCATCATTCCTACTCACAATTAATCAATCAGCAAACTCTGCGTTGAATAAAATCAGCGTCATACCGGCATTCGCATTGAGCGCTTGAATCGGCTGATCGATTATAATTTTGTAATTAAATCAACTAACATAACTCAGCGTTGAGTAAAATCATTGTCATACCGTCAAACGCATCGTGCAGTTGAGCGAGAGTCGGCATGTTTGCACGTAAACTAGCTGTCGTCGTCACCAACACATTTTTGTGGTCTCTTCATTAGGTTAGGCTTGAGTGATGGGTTGTTCATGAGTAAGTATACAAAATTAAGAAGTTCATGACAGCTTTATGCTATAGTCACTCGACTTGGATCAAAATTGGCAGAATTTTGTGGAAGCATTTAATATTAATCAGTAATAAGTTTGATATAGCTTTGAAAACAAAAAAGTTTTCTCACTAAAAAATATTTTTAGACATATCTTATGTATGGCAGGTATACTATAAAGTTTATATATGTATATATATACACCAAATTTGGTGAAATTGTGTAAAAGTTTAGAAAACTTATCATTTCAAAGTTTTGAGATGTGTGCTTATCTTTTCTATGGCAGCTGTACTATATAGTTGTCCGATTTGCATCAAGCAGCAGCGAACATTATTTTGGTCAGAACTTGAGTATCATTTGTCCGATTCCTTCGATTTCTTTGGAATGTGCGAGTCCGTCCGTCTGTCTGTTTGGACGCAAACTAGTCTCTCAGTTAGCTGAAACTGCACACACAGTCTTCTTTTTACTGCACGCTGCTAATAAGCCGAGTCCGACCGGACCGGATGACTTTATCTTTTTGCTTACATAGGGGAACTATCGGTCAATAAATGGGTTTTAGTGAGAAAAACAATTTTGTTTTAAATGTAAACGTCCGCGAACTCGGTTAATACTAAAATTACATGCAAACAGATTTGCATAATTTGGTCGAAATCGTATGACTATATCTTATCTATAGGGAAGGATGTTAAACCTGCCTCCCACTGAGTAGCGAGCATATCGACGACGGGTTTGTTGAGTATTGCAAAATGAATTGTCATTTCCATGTTTCTACATCTATTATTGAACTACTCATCATAATTGAACTTACCGCCCACAGCTGTTCAAGTTCCCACAATTTGATATTCCATATATTTGCCTCCTTAGCTTGATTGAATTATATTTTCCATTTTGTTTTCCGTTTGCTTATGGGGCCACTGAACCATCGTGACGGGGTCATATCCATTATCGTGTGATGCCCGCGACCTGTAAAACTGATTGATTTTCCGCTGTCCCTCCCCCCCTTCGAAATTCACGTGCCAACAGCTTTGTATGCCGCACAGGCCTCCCCCCCACGCCCCTCAAAGCATTGTTCGATTGACTTTTTGTTTCGTTTGGAGGTTTAAGCCAAGGTTAATAGCTGATTCATCATACATGCACGATGAGGCGTTGGGCTTATTAAAGCATTTCAATTTAATTGAGCAAAATGCGGAAAGGCAAAAAGCCGTTCGCTCGAGTTGGACTAATCAAATTCGATGAAAGCGAAAAGTTCAGTAGCCGTTGTAAAAAAATAATAAATAAAACATAACAAAATAAAATTAATGTAAAATTGTCATCACCTTTCAGCTATCGTTTATGCTGAAAATAAAATCTCTGTATTTTAAGTGTTGCCAAAAAAAGTTGCTTGTCACGCGCACTAGGTGTCGATAAGTGAGAGGGAGAGGAGGTTGAGATGTGACGTAAAACAATGTCGAGAAGAAAGAAAATACTCTCTCGCAGTAGAAAGCCGGAAACACAAACGTTAGAGACAAAAAATAAACCAAGAAAACAAAATGCCGCACGGCATTCACAAGGTCTTTCAGTTTTACTCTTTTTGTGTGTTTTTCTGGTTCTAAGCAGAAAACAGAGACATTGTCTCACAGCGGGGGCCACCAAGTACGTGCGATAGTTGAGTTGATGGATGTTCTAATTGAGTTTGATAACTCGGGAACCCAGAAATATAAATAAGTTGGGTTGCTGTCTCTGTCTTTTCCTAACGATTATGTTCCTTGTCGCATGAATTACTTTTAACGGGAAAATCACTTGAGTTGATAAAAAGCAAACGCAAAGAAAAGATAATTTTTTAACAGAAGAAATAATTATAAAAATAGAGGCAAGCTAACTTCGGCTCGACCGAAGTTTATATACCCTTGGAGCATGATATATGCCTGCCAGTTTTTTATACGATATATTCACCCGATTTTGATCAAAATCTCCAACATTGTGTGGAAACACATAATATTCATAACTAGAGAGTGTAAAGACGCTACCATTGAAATCAAGTAGTTCACTAGAACTACTTTTCGCTTCTATGAACTATTTTTTCACCGATCGTTCATATGGCAAAGACTTCGTAGTTTTTAAGCTATTAATGCGTAGTCATAACAGATCCGGCCGGCGTAATCACTCAGCTTGTCAGCGTATTTGTACCAAACGATATTATAAATTTAGAATGCTTATTGATAAAACATGAAAATATGATGTTTTAACTGAAAGCCGATGTATGTTTGCTCAATATCGACTGCAGGACAACAAAGATATGACGTTCTTGCATTAACATGAAAATAAACCTGTAAAATTATGATGAGACATATTTTCATATCACATGGAAAGTAAAAGAGATATCAGTACGAAAATTTTTACACAAAATTTTACACAACACAGCGAGTATTTCTGCATCATTAACTTAAAAATCGTATTTTTTTAGTTATGCCAGTACTGAAGTAAGTGAACGATATATACTTTATGTGGTCGGAGATGCTTCCTTCTGTGCGTTACAAACATGCGAACAATTTTAATATACCCTCTCCAAGATAGGATAGGGATACAAATCTAAAACCTAGCAAGACTATAATTATTGCTAATCGGCGCTCTAATTGCTGATTAGCTTCCGCAAAACCCAACTTAGAGTGCACCCAAAAGAAATAACTTCTGTTTAAAAGTGCTTAGTTGAAGAGAACCAACTGCAACATAGTTCAATAAGTCACCGGTCTCGCTTACAATAGGAACTTGTTTCAAATAATTTGAATATTCAAACACGGTCATGGGTAATATTGAACATTTTTAAGCTGATTTGCGTAGTTTGGTCGAAGTCGCAACCGTTCAGACAAGCTTTTTCAGGTGTATCAGAACATCGGCACAGACGAAGTTAGCTATGCCTTTCTCGTTTAAAAAAACTTTGACATTTAAGAAATGGGTCGCTATTCGCTTAAAGAAAGTTGGGAAACATTGTATATCGCGGCTGGCGGTAGTTATTCAATAATCACACAAAGTTGGGAAATATTAAAAACATATTTCCAAAGTGGTAAGTCCTCGACTTACTGTGCAAAATTTGAAAAAAAAAAAAAATTTACCAGAAAACTCAATTTGTGATTTAATTCGTGAAGCGAGTGAATGTTGGTGGATAAACCAACCCGTGCTGCGTTTGCTGAAAATGTGCGTGAAAAACCGTCGACGTCAACTCGCCATCGATCTGAACAATTTTACATTTCGCGCACTTCTTCGATGCGAATTTTTGCAGCAGCTAAAGCCAATTGACCATCCGAACAGTCTACAGTTCGCAAATTGGGCGGATAGATCGTTTGGCCGAAGACGGTGAGTTTTACCGAAAAATCATATTTTCGAATGCAATCGTCGTCACAGCCCCATCACTGTTTGGTTCCACAGGCATCATTGGTCCATTTTTCTTTGAACATGGAGAAGGAGCCACCGTGACCGTAGATGGTGAGCGCTACCCCGCGAAATTAAAGGGGAAAAAAAAAAAAAAAAAAAAAAAAAAAATTTGGAAAAAAAAAAAAACAAAAACAAAAAAGAAAATACGCAAAACAATTGAAAATGTTCTCAAAAAACTGGGTGAGTGATATCTTGGTCGAATGGGCTACTGCCAAGTCAGCTGTGGTGGTTTGTATTTCATAAATAAATGACATGAACCAACCATGTCATAAAATGTTCAACCTTTGAAAAATACCGAGCCGTTTTTTTTATAGCAAAATTAAATTCCAATTTTTAAATGAACCACCCTGTAGTTAGGTTAGGTGGACCATAACCTTAAAAGCGCGATTATAGAAAAAAAATGGAAATGCAGTTTTTACCCCTTCCTGCCCCGCATTTATTGGTTGGACTTATAAACTATTTCAACTCGTAATTTTTGTAGTATTACGACAAAGGTCAACTCATCTTAACTTCAAATACCTACGTGTCCTAGATCGTCCTTATGGAAAGAATTCCTAAAAATCTTCTTAAAATGCCTATAATTAGGTGTGTCCTGGAAATCTCTAAAGCTTTTCGTAGAACTTTTTTAGGCAGGCTCTAGGTCATTATGTTATGGATATTGTCCATAACTTTTCTAAAACAAGACACGCACAACACAACAAAGGAGGCTGGTTGACAGTATAACGCTATTTCATAAATACCAATTCAATCTTCAGCTGTCTGCGCCTGTCCTTAGTGTGTTAGCTGAAGTTACCTTATGACAGAGTTCCTCAGCAGCAAACGCCAAAAACACTAAGGCTTTGAGTGTGTGTGCATCCCGTTTATCGGCCCTTCTGTTGTTAGTGGGGGAAATTTTTTCTCCGCAGCCAACACAGGCGCCTTTTCTTATTAACGATTGCACTTTGAACTAATCCTGGACATTTAGTTGCGAAGTGACAAAAAGGAAGGAAAACCGTACGGATTAAATCTACTTGGCTTTGAGCAGGTGATTTACAATCGCTCAACTTTCATCATCCAATCTAGTAGACGGGCATATTTGTGCTCGTTTACGTATAAAATCAAACAGCTTAAATTTGAGATGGTAACGTTTATACGAAAACCCCTAGAGATTTCTGGGACACGCCCGAATACAACAAAACAATTTTAGTTTACAAATTAGTTTTTAAAATATTGTTTGATCTATTTTGTACCAATTTCATTCTTTTATTTCCCCATCAAAGCAATCGTTCCCATTTTGTGGAATTAAATGCAGAATAACTTTTTGCTCAATTTCCGGCAGAGTTAATTTTTTACGTTATCGAAAAAAAAGCGATGCTTATACTACCCTGCAGGGAAAGTGTCTAGTTTACAACCAGAAATGTAGCTGTCGATAAAAACTTGCAACTTGTTGCACTTCCTATCCAAATCAATGTATCAATGTCCATTTTGTTCATTTTTGTTTGTTTTGGCTGGTGACAATTGTACCCGTCAGCAGCCATTTTCAACCAGTTTAATGACAATCGGCATAAGCGGGAGAGAAATGTCCCGGCAGCAGTCATTTTCAACAAGTTATATACGAGTTGACTTTTGTGTGTTCCTTACGACAGTCTGTTTATGTCGCTGCTCAGTATAACACTTCATTGAAATCTGTCGGTCAACTCCCTCATCACAAATTCGTATGCAACTAGTTAATTTCGAAGTTAGTATTTCATACGAAAGGTTACTTAAAGGCCCATATGATCCTTAATTTTTCCGCTACTCATTAAATCAACCACAACATTGCATGAAGTCTTTTGGTACAAATACGCTGCACATTTGCCGGAACCGGACGGATCGGATGACTATAGCATATAGCTGCCATAGGAACGATTGGTTGAAAAAGTAGTTTTAGTGAGAAAAACTTTTTTGTTTTCAACGCAAACGTCTCCAAACTTCGTATTTATAAGTTTTCTATGCTTTTACATAATTCCACCAAGATTTATGAAAATCGGACTACTATATAGTGTAGCTGCCATACAAAAGATGGGATTGAAAAAAATCTTAGTATAAAAAACTTTTTTGTTTTCAACGCTCAATTCGCCCCCAATCTTTTTACAATATTATATACTACCACACAATTCTGTCAAGTTTGATCCAAATCGGATGACTATAGCATATAGCTGCCGTAGTAACGATCGGTCGAAAAAGTAGTTTTAGTAAAAAAATCTTTTTTGTTTTCAATGCAAACGTCTCCGAACCTCGTGTTTATAAGTTTTCTATGCTTTCAACAAATTTCGACCAGTTTTATGAAAATTTGACAACTATATAGTATAGCTGCCGTACAAAAGATAGGTCTGAAAAAAGTCTTAGTGAAAAAAACTTTTTCGTTTTCAATGTTATCGCTCCCAAACTTGTTACTGATTAATATTATATATACTACCACACAATGCTGTCAAGTTTTATTCAAATCGGATGACTATAGCGTATAGTTGCCATAGGAACGATCGGTCGAAAATGTAGTTCTAGTGAGAAAAACTTTTTGTTTTCAATGCTTTTGCTCCATAACCTCGTTTTTATAAGTGTTCTATAATTTTACATAATTTCATTGATGTATTATTATAGCTGCCATACAAAAGATAAGTCTGAAAAAGGTCTTAGTGAGAAAAACTTTTTCGTTTTCAATGTTATCGCTCCCAAACTTTGTACAGATCAATATTATATACTACCACACAAGTTCCAGTGAGAAAAACTTTTTTGATGAATATATCGTATAGCCATATAACAAATTGGCAGCATACATCATGTTCCAAGGGTGTATTTACTTCGGTGGAGCCGAAGTAAGCTTCCCTCTATTTTTTTATATTAAATTATGATGCACACATAATTAAAAATACATATAATTTGTATGACGTACATTAAAATTCACAATACCGATTAGTAGACAATGTCAAGTTAAAATTCAAAAAACTGTATCTTATTAAAAACACAAAACTGTGGGAACTGGACCTGACACTGTAATGTGCTGTCCTCACTTTTAAATGGGCACTGAAGGAGGCAAAAAAGTGAATTTTGAAAAAAATTAGTCGCATTACTCTTTAGACATTCGATTGTTCGTTAAAAAACCCTTTGAACCAGAGAATCTGGGGGACAAATGAGTTGAATTCGTGTCCCGAAATAAGAGGGCTCGTATAAAATTTTTTTATTTTAATTACGTTTTTATTTCCTTCTGCCACCCACTGAAATTTTACTCGTACACGAGCCGCCAACCGCACTATTTACATAAAGCAAAACGAAACACGTTTGATATAAGTTTATTTTAATTTCAAATTGGCTTGAGCGATATGTACTACAATATAAAAGTGAAAAACCAGAGTCTTGCAAAGCTATTAGCATACTAGTCCGGAGCAGAGCCACGCTCAGCTGATTGTCACATTTCAGGCTCTGCCTCTCCAATTCGTTATCTGGCAGCTCACGTTGACTGCTGAAGGGGGGTTTTGTCACGTATTCTAATTAGCACTTGGCTTGCTGCTTTCGTGTGAGTGAGTATACCCATTTTTATGGATGAAACAATTATAATTTATTTGTTATTATAAAAATCGTTTCAAATTAGAATTGTTATTGCATCATGACAATGAGAAGATAATCATATAAAAACAAGTGAGAAAGTCGGTCAAGCCCGACTTTAATATACTCTGTACCAAGAGAAGGAGCTAAATGCAGTGCTGCTGCTGTAAATAAACTTGATCTGCCTGCAAGTGAAAGAAGCATTTGTCCCATACATGTCAAACCTCTACCTCTTACCATCTCTGAGATCTGTTTGTTTATAGTAGTAGTAGTAGTATATATATTTTTGAACATTGAATAAATAGTACATCGTTAAAGTAACTGGCTTTACAAAGATTATTACAAAGTATATAAAAAGAAAAACAGAATTGACTACACAGCCGCAGAATAAAACAAGTAAGACCGTTGCAGTCGAGTAGCCCGACTTCAATATACCCTGTACAATTGACAACGAGAGCGTCGGCTCTAACCGACTTCGATAAACCCGTTAGTCATGAAAAAAACATGTTTAATAGTGATCCTGCGTTCCTTAGGGTGACCATCCGAAAAGTATGCAACATTTTTATTAGGGTGGGTGGGGTGGTGGCGGGGGGCTTGATTCGCTTTTTTGCTCATAACTTCTGAACCGTTCATCCGATTTTAATCATTTCTTCGGCAAATCGATTTATTTTGCTAATTACTAACTATCTCTAAAAATTACGAATCGTCTATCTTCAAAACTCTGGGAGATATAACGTTTTTCCAAATTGCGGGGGCGGCAGGGGGCGTGGCCAAAATTTGAAAACAAACTTGATCTGCGTACAGATAAAAGAAGCATTTGTCCCATACATGTCAAATCTCTATCTTTTACCATCTCTGAGATCGACGCGTCCATACAGACAGACGGACGGACAGACGGACATGGCTAAATCGACTCGGCTGTTGATACTGATCAAGAATATATATACTTTATAGGGTCGGAAATGTTTCCTTCTGCCTGTTACATACATTTGCACAACTTCATGATCCCCTTACCCATTTCATGGGTACGTGTTTATGAAAAACCGTCTGTTGAATTGTACCGAATAAATTATTTAATAGTAACTTAAATTGCAGGTAAATTGGTTAATTTACTAAAAATCTCTATTATTGATCCTGTTTGTTTATACGGACGGACGGACGGACAGACGGACACGGCTATATCGAATCGGCTGTTGATGCTGATCAAGAATATATATACTTTATAGGATCGGAAATGATTCCTTCTCCCTGTTACATACTATTGCACAAATTTAAAATACGTGACTAGCACAATAACATATAAGAATTCTTCTTGTCGTGCTAGGAAATTCAAGAATAAACAATAAACTCTATGTACCTTCGGTACAGAGTATAATAAGAAGTGCATTGAAAATGTGATAAAAATTTGCTTATTTAAGCTTTAGAAGATTAAAAAGTGTGTCATCACATTGAATATATGAATAGAATATAGACATTCAGAGGCACGAAATAACAAGTGTTTTTAAGAATTTGTTTTGATCAGTAATTTTATTTATTTTATAAAAGTAACAATGCCGCAACACTATGTCATGTTTCAACTTGTTTTTTCCCAAATTTGACAAAAAAAAACAAGTGAGAAAGCCGGTCAAGCCCGACTATAATATACTCTGTACCTGGAATAGGAGCTGAATGCAGTGCCGCTGCTGCGCTCATCTCTAAGTTTCTCTCCCTCTCTAAGATTGTACGTTGTTGGTTGTAAAAAGGTGAGAGGGGGTGAGCAAAAGCTCATAACTTGAGAACCGCTCATCCGATCTTTATCATTCCTGGAAATCGATACATATCGATAATTACTATCTATCTCTAAAAGTGGGAACCACAAACCATCTATCTACAAAACAGTGGGAAAATAAACTTGATCTGTCTGCAAGTATAGGAATCATTTGTGCCATACATGTCAAACCTTTTATCTCTTACCATCTCTGAGATCTGTTTGTTCATACGGACTGACGGACGGATGGACAGACGGACATGGCTATATCGACTCGGCTGTTGATGCTGATCAAGAATATAAATACTTTATAGGGTCGGAAATGATTGCTGTAATGTACTTTTGCACAAACTTTATATACTCTGTTTAATTTCGGTACAGAGTAGACAAATATTTATACATTAAATAAGCAGTCTTGTATGAGATCACTGCAACGGCGATGGACAGCACTTCACACACTTTATGGATTTTTTTGGCACTTTGTTTATCTTCTAACTTTCGTTGATCAGAGTATGCTATAGTCGGGCTGGACCGACTTTCTTTTATGTTAAGTCTACTTCTAAAATTTGTTTTTTTTTGTTTGTTCCTATAAAAGTACAGGTTTTGTTTTCTATTTCCTCTTCCCGATTTTTACATTATTTAATTTTTGGTAGATCTAATTACGTCTCTGACAACAATCGGCTGGTAATTGGGGTATAGCTCGCCAGACGGGCAATACAATTTTCCCAACGTGTCGAAGTCGTCATAATTTATAATTTTGTAGGGTTTCGCTAGGTCATAAATCTTTATTTACACGTGTCTGAGTTCTCATATGATATGTCTGAAAAATACCCTAGTTTACTGTGAGTTGAATTTTTTAGCCCTATAGAGTATTTTAAATTTCGAAACTCTCACAATGGGAAAGGAATATATAGAAAACGCGAAAAGGAAAGAGACAGATAGAGTTCAAATCGAAGCTCCAAGCAACTTTAAGAAATGTATAAGTAGGCTCACAGCCATGTGTCCACACGCATGCCTGATAGCTTAGTGCGTAAGATGTCATGCCAATTTGTGACGTGCAGGTGGTCCCGAGTCTTATCCCCAGTCAAGGCGGGGCCAAGAAATTATAAAATTGTTCTTTTTATGTTTCTATAAAACAATAAAAAAAATAGAGGGAAGCTAACTTCGGCTGTACCGAAGTTTATATACCCTTGGAGCATGATATAAGCTGCCAGTTTGATATACGGCTATACAATATATTCATCAAAAAAGTTTATCTCAATAGAACTACATTTTGGACCGATCGTTCCTATGGCAGCTATATGCTATAGTCATCCGATTTAAATCAAACTTGACAGAATTGTGTGGCAGTATATAACATTGATCTGTACAAAGTTTGGGAGCGATAGCATTGAAAACAAAAAAGTTTTTCTTACTAAGACTTTTTATCAGATCTATCTTTTGAATGGCAGCTATACTATATAGTTGTCCGATTTTGATAAATCTCGGTGAAATTATGTGAAATCAAAGAAAACTTATAACTACGAGGGTTGGGAGCGATAGCATTGAAAACAAAAAAGTTTTTCTCACTAAGACTTTTTTTCAGACCTATCTTTTGTATGGCAGCTATACTATATAGTTGTCCGATTTTGATAAATCTCGGTGAAATTATGTAAAATCAAAGAAATCTTATAACTACGAGGGTTGGGAGCGATAGCATTGAAAACAAAAAAGTTTTTCTCACTAAGACTTTTTTTCAGACCTATCTTTTGTATGGCAGCTATACCATATAGTTGTCCAATTTTGATAAATCTCGGTGAAATTATGTGAAATCATAGAAAACTTATAAATACGAAGGTTGGGAGCGATAGCATTTAAAACAAAAAAGTTTTTCTCACTAAAACTACTTTTTCAACCGATCGTTTCTACCGTTTGCTATAGTCATCCGATCCGGCCGATTCCGACGAATGTGCAGCGTATTTATACCAAAAGACTTCGTGCAAAGTTTGGTTGAGATAGCTTTAAAACTGACGGTGGAGATAGCATAGAAGCAGACGGACAGACGGACATGGCTATATCAACTCAGCTCGTCATGCTGATCAAGAATATATATAGTTTATGTGGTCGGAGATGCTTCCTTCTAAGCGTTACAAACATCCGGACAATTTTAATATACCCTCTCCAAGGGCATAAAAATAGTACTTAGCTAAAACAAAACCTAGTTAGTAGTATTGGATTGCCATTTGTAAATAATTTTTTCGTTGTGTAATAATAAAATTATAAAATGTCAATTTAATCTTAAAAATATCATTTTGATATGACCGAAAAGTTCACTTTGATATTTTCGAACAGTTCAATTTCAAGGTTGTCATATCCGCTTTTTACTGGTATGAAAAAATATAATATTGAGCCCCAGATCATATCATTTTTTTTCTGTGCGCTATTCTGTCAAGTTTGACGCAAATCGGATAACCATAGCATACTGCTGCTATTGGAACGATCGCTCGAAAAAGTAGTTCTAGTGGGAAAAAATATTTTGCTTTCAATGGTAGCGTCTGTATACTTTCCAGTTATGATTATTATCGGTTTCCACATAATTTTGACGATTTTAAATATCAAATAGCTGCAATACAAACAACTGGCCCCACGAAAGTGGTGCCATCTATGGGTAAGCTTGGGCAATCACCAAACTAACATTGTTCAAAGAGAAATGAACGTATTTACAATTTTGTCAATAGCCTACTCCTTATTTACATACACTAGTGCACTCACAGAAAAATTAAAAAAAAAATTCAAGTCGATCCGCCAATTATTTTCGAAAATACACTCACAATAAAGACTTATCAGGTAAATTTGCAGTGAAGCTAAATCTTATCGTAAATCTATCGTTTTTCTCAAAACTGTTTTTTTAAAGTCGGAGACCACGACTTTTCGAAAACGGCTGAACCCGATCGGTTTAAAATTTTAAAACAAAATTCTCAGATATATTCCTCAGGTATTGATCGATGGAATTCGATTTCGGATAATTATTTTTTATACCAGAGAAATCGTGGTCACCGCCAAAACCCTTTTTTAAGACCTTCAGGAGATCTACTGAAGGAGCACAGATTAATATTTTTACACTCTTTACCAAAAGGTAACACAAAAAAATCTGTGGGTATATTTAACCGATATTGTGGCTAGGAAATGCGCCAACCCACAAAATTGGAAAAATTAACCAAATTGCAGAGTAACTTTCTCGTTAACCATTACGTAAGGATAACTATTGGTATAGTTAATCTAACCGAAAATCTAGTTTCAAAATGCGCCAATCGACGTAATTAGTAATATTTACCGATGTTCACAGTAAGAATTTTTCTTACTGATTTCACAGTCATTTTACCATTGGTAATTTGACAGCTGTTACACAACTGTACAACAGTAGGGTGGGATACTATTTTTGCAATCACAAGTTGCCTTTCTAGTTAGGCTCCTCCTAATTCCAAAACAGAAGAGACAAACACCCCACTACTCCCACCCTTCAATTTTCGTTTTGAAACAATTGTTCGAATTAAACAAATATTTATTAAATTTTACTTACTTTTAAATTTCGGACCCTATAAAGTATATGGGCATTTCCACAGCTACGAACTTGACAATCGTACGAATTTTTAAGCCTTTAATATTTAGAAAAACGAAGAAAATTTGTTGTTGTTTTTTAATTGGAATTTTTTATTTATATAATTTTTTCCTAAATCCTGCGAAGTGTCAAACGTAATTGTGCGCAAATTTCGTGTACAGAGGGCTGCTCACAATACTAGTCAGGCAAACCTGCCAAAGTGCCTATGTGCTCAACAAAGTGAATACCCTATATATGTTTGTGGTTTCTGCTTTCAGTTAGTTGCACTCACATAGTTTCTCATGGTTTCTTATGCATTCTTGCTTACACCTTTGTACCATACGAAAGATTTACGCTAGAAAAAATACATGTATTCTATAGGCACTTTTATCAAAACAATAGGAAGCTAACTTCGGCTCCACCAGTTTGTTATATGGCAGCTATCCGATATATTTAACCGATTTTGATAAAACTCGCCAAAATGGTGTTCAAACAGATAATATTCATAACTGGAAAGTATAAAGACGCTACCATTTTTCTCACTAGAACTGCTTTATAAATCAACACCTGTTGTTCGGCCCTCTATCTGAGTATAATGCCATAATGGAGAGAAGAATCTTTATCAAAAAGGTAACATAATGGTCGGAAAAGTATAAGGCTATCACAAGGTTTTTCAAAAATTTTTCTAAATTGGGAAAGGCACAGAACAAGTTCTCGATAAAGGGAGCTCTGGCGCAAGAAAGTAGGTAAACAAGTTATTTGCTTGGGTGACAATGCCACCAACCTAGGAGTAGAAGTGTATCCACGATTTTTAAAAAAAAATATTCGAACAGGAGCTATAGCAGTCAATGAAAGTTCACTAGTGTCTTCTCTCCAGCTACGATTTTCGAATGAAAATACTTAAGATTTGGGCTCTCAAAGTAGTTCTAACCAATTTATGTTTTCGATATCGCCGCCTTATTGTTACTTCAGTACAGTCTGCGGAGAAAAAGGCTTAGTGCGAAAAATAAAGTTGTCGAGTTTAAATACCAATAAACAAAAATATATCCATTGCGCAACAGCGACCGTAGAGCGATCCCTTGATACATTTTGTAGAAAGCATAACCAAGATCAATTTTTTATACAGATCGCTATCTCAATATATTCGTCCATCTTTGATCAATTTTGTCAGTCATGTGGAAGCATATGAAATTTAAAAATGGCACGTGTTAAGACGCTACCATTGAAAACAAACAAGTTTTTCTTACTAAGCGACTGTTCCTATGACAACTGTATGCTACATTTATCAGATCCGGCTAGTTCCTACAAATGTACAAAACTTGATTGAAATAACTTTTAAACTGTCTCATAAAAAAGACAGGCGGACATGGTTCTATCACTTAAGCTCGTCATTCTGATCAGCATATATTTTTTATGGGTCGGAGATGCTTTCATCATTGCATAGAAAGCCAATTTAAAATACCCTCGCATTTATCGGCTCTGTATTAGTACTGTGATTTGCATTCTGGTATCAATTTTCACTTCACAACAAATAATTTAATGAATAATTTTCCCATTTGCTCTCTTGTTTCCCCTAGGCCACCCTGTATAACAAAAGTGCCGCCGAAGTTGCCATATTAACCTCAGCAAAAGTAAATGGAGCCACTCCGCTGGTCATATCCTGTCGCAATGGACACTACGATATTGTAGAATATTTATTGACAAAGTGTCGCGCCAATGTGGAACAAGTTGGATCCGTTAGTTTCGATGGTGAGCCCATAGAGGATGCTCCTCCGCTGTGGTGTGCAGCTGCTGCCGGTCATTTGGGTATACTAAAAATGCTGGTGCGAAGGGGGGCGAATGTTAATAGCACAACAAGAACGAATTCTACGCCATTGAGGGCAGCCTGCTTTGATGGACACTATGAGATAGTCAAGTACCTTGTGCATCATGGAGCGGGTGAGTGGCTGAAGCATTTGCAACTTTAACTCGTTAATCTCGCTCTCTTCAGACTTCGAAGTGGCAAATCGCCATGGTCACACCTGCCTGATGATTGCCTGCTACAAGGGCCACTATCGCATCGCTCAGTACCTGCTATCGCTGAATGCCGATGTCAATCGTTGCAGCATCAAGGGAAACACCGCCTTGCACGATTGCGCCGAATCGGGTTCGCTGCAAATTCTTCAGCTGCTGCTCAAACATGGCGCAACCATGGACGTGGACTACTATGGCATGACTCCATTGCTGGCTGCCAGCGTTACCGGACACATGCCCATAGTGGAGCATCTGATAACATTGCCCTGTGTGAGTCGTGAGGCCAGAATCGATGCGCTGGAGCTGCTGGGCGCCACCTATGTGGACAAGAAACGTGATATGGCTGTGGCCTTGACATTGTGGCGAAGAGCTTTAGAGGAACGGGCCCACGAGCCGCCACTGACCAAAAAGGTGCAAGAGCCAGTGCCAGCCTATGAGCTGGTCAGCGAAGTAACCAGCATTGAGGAGCTAGAGGAGTTGGTCTTGGATCCAGACGAGATGCGTATGCAGGCATTAGTCATACGACAGCGAATTCTAGGACCCACACATCCGGATACCAGTTACTACATTAGATTTAGGTGAGAATCGTTAAAAATGTTGCACCCCGATCCTGAGTGAATGAATCTTTCCAGGGGAGCCCACTACGCCGACGCTGGACGGTTTGATCGCTGCATTGAGCTCTGGTCGTATGCCCTGACCATGCAACAGAAAATCCTCCAGCCACTCAGCCCTATGACACAGTCATCGTTGCTTTCATTTGCCGAGCTTTTCAGTTTTATGCTCGTGGAGGCGGGTCGACTGTTGCCTCGTGGTCGTGTGGTGCCGCCTATTGAGGCCGACGGCATGTTGACCATTTTCTACAAGGCCGTCCTTGAGGTGGAACGCGGGCAGGCGTTTACACTGGAACAGCAGCAAATGCCGACAGCCAGCAAACAGCCCAGACAGTCGCCTTCTTGTGCAGCTTCCTCATCAGCCACAACAACCTCATCGTCTACCACCTCATCCACAACGCTCTTGTCGGCGCATCAACATGACGGTAATCATGATCCGAATGCCTTGAGCCGCACCCTGGTTAGTGCCCTGCACATAGGTTGCCTGCTCAGCTCACTTCTGGATACGGAAAGCTTTTGCCCAGATATGAGGCATCAGGTGATGAGTGCCTTATATCGTCTCAATCGGCTGAAGGTTCATGTGCGCTCGGGCCGAACCGCCCTGCATTATGCATGCTATCGCGAGGGCACTCTGGTGGGTCGCTATCCCTCGTGCCAGTTCCCCTCGGCCACCCTGGCCAAAGCTTTGTTGGAGGTGGGAGCCGATCCTAATTCGGTTGATGATGCGGGCAATACTCCGCTGCATTTGGCAGCCACCTTGCAGCCATATGTGGAGCCTTTGGCGCATACGCTGCTCGAAGGAGGAGCTCATTTGGTAAGTGAGAAACCAGCAGGGATATAGTTTCCCAAATAACCCTTCCCCGTTCTCTCCCCTTTAGGATACCAAAAACGATGCTGGCGAAACCTTTGAGAGTCTGCTGGCGCCCACTCCCTTGCACAAGATCCTCGATCCCATGAAGTACACATCGTTGGCCTGTCTGGCTGCGCGCACCATCAAGCTGCATAACATCAATTACGAGCATGCTGTGCCCGCCGCCCTCTACGACTTCATCGAGCTGCACTAAACGGCGCCTGGACGAGAGTCAACCCAACTCAATTCACTCACTCAACCGCCCGCCACATTACAACAACAACTACTACTACTACGACTATTACTAGGAGAGAAAATGGAGCTGATGGAGAGCGTTACTAATGACTAGGAACTGATTTGTGATGTTTGCAAGCGAAGTGTCCCGGAGTCCTGTAAAGCAAGAGGATCGGGTTTGGAGACGTATTCTGATGACGTATCGACAACGACAACAACCACATTGATTGAAAGAATTGACCCAAAACACGCTCTATTCAAAGTTTGCTTGCAAAATGTGTTTTTTATTGTGTTCTTGCTCTACTCTATTTTGTATGAATTACGGATAATCTAATATTATGTATACGCTGGGCAAAGGTGTGTGCCGTCCGATCGAGCAGCAGCTAATCAATTGTCCTCATAGCTACTGCGATCAGGCGCACGCTCGTGCTCCGGCCTTGTTATATTACGCGTACGAGTATTTAGTATAAACAAACAAAAAACCCGCCCAACTTCTTAACTGATGCGTTTTGCCCAAGCAATAAAACGACAAAAAGAGTTTTGAAAAAACAAAATTATTCCCCATATGTATTTATTTTTTATTTGCTTGGTTTTCGATTTGGGCTTGTATCTTAACTGTGTAGAACCTACTGAAACATACTGAAAATATATGCGATATATGTATGTATGTGTGTAATCTATGAAGAACGTAATTAAATGTAACTAAATCGAAGCTAAGGAACGACGTATGCATTGTGTGACATATGTGGGGTGTCTTGTCTTTGTTCTTATCGAAACTAATGCATTTTTCATGTTTTCAGTTGGTATTTGTATTTGGAAAGGTTACCGCAATGCGGTAACATAAGTATAAGCAGCTAAACACTGGTGGCTCGAAGACCTGGTGCAGTTGCGACTGCTTCTTTTTAGGGTACGAGATAAATGATGAAAATCACTCAGTAGCAAAGGGGATATTTGAGTTTGTGATTTTTCGGAAGTGGCCTTATCATTCTGTCCTATATCGGCTTTATGTGCTGTTTGTAGAAAAACGAGAAGGCCAAACTAACTTTGTCTTTACCGAGTTTAAGAACTCCAGCATTAAAACAAACAATTAGTCTTAATAAAACCCATTTTCCGACCGATAGCTATAAGTTATAGTCATCCGATTTTGACCAAACCTTCCAAATCTGTGTGAAAGCATTAAATATTAATAATCGCTGAGTTGGGAGACGTTAACATTAAAATCAAAAGGTTTTTCCCAAATTCTGATTTTTTGATCACTTTTCTTTTTTTTTCACCTAATATGATTTTTCAATTTTTATTTGTTTTAACCAATTATTTTTATATTATATTTTTGTTTTTTTTTTTTGGGTTTTTCCCATCCTAAATTTTTTTTTTTTTTTTTTTTTAATTTTTTATTTTTTTTTAAAAAAATTTTTTTTTTATTTTTTTTATTTAAAAAAAATTATTTTTTTGGTTTAATTTTATTGTAAAAATAAAAAATTTATATTGTTTTTTTAATTTTTTTTTTTATTTTTTTTTAAATAGTTAGTGTGGTATTATGGTCCCAAAGTCGTTTTTTTTGGCATAAAGTCTAATTATAAAGATTTCTGCACGAAATTTGGTTGTTTTTAACTATACTCATATTTCGGGCCCCCAAGGCGACTTACAAATATTCGTTCAATTTAGACCATTATTTTATATAGCTGCCATATAAACGATCTGGCCGATTTTCACTAACTTTGTTGTTTTTTAAACTATTGAACTGAAATTCAGTTTATACACGTGTTTTAGGCTCCCAAGGTATCCTACCAAACTTGGTTCAATTTGGACTAGTATTTCATATAGGATAACGCTGCCATACATTTATTACGACTCAGCGTTAATTGGTTTCAGGAGAAGCAGATCGATGTTATGAAATGGCCAGCACGTTCCCCAGATCTAAATCCTATAGAGAACATGTGGGGTAACTTGGCACGACGTGTATATGCTGGTCATCGCAAATTCGAGTCGGTGGAAGAGCTCAGAATTGCTGTAGTCAATGAATGGGACATAATTCCTATTTCAGAGTTTCAAAAGGTCATAGACTCAATGCCAAAACGAATTTTTGAAGTGATTTCAAAATCTGGAAGCTGGACTCACTGTTAATCATCATTTTCTTCGACAATAATATGTATATTGTTTTTTTGCCATATAATTTAAATACATGCCTTTAATTGAATTTCGCTGTATAAAAATGAATTTTTTGAAATTAATTTGTTTGTTAATCTAACACCTGTTGGTTTGTAGTATTAAGACATTTGTTGAACTAATATCGTTGTTCACTTTATTATTTAATACAAATTTGATTCATTTCTCATCTAATTTCCCATAAAACATAAAATATCCATATGCCTTTAATTGAATTTCGCTGAGTTTATATGTAATATATATTAATTAACTTACTTAAAACTTTCGACCATATGGTTACATTTTAGAAGTTGTCTTTTATAAAGGATTCAAAATAACTTATTTTCTTTATTTTTAATTTTTTGTCATCTTCCACGTGGTAATTTCTAATTTTTTCATAAATCCAATCTGACACAAATGATATTTTGCATTTGTTGCTGCGCCAAATATTAAAGAGATCACTACGACGAAACTTCAACGTCCCTGAATATTGTGGAATTGTGAGAAAAGGGGGACAAACGGGGAAAAGGTGTAAATTAGCGATGAAGAACGACATTTATTTGTACAAACTGGCGTACTTAGTTTTTGTCAGCAGACGTTGGGTCGTTAGTTTTATTCCACGAAACACAGGAGACCCAAGTTAATTTTCTACAAAAATACACATAAATTGGACATTAAACACAACTCGAAGACTAAGACTACACAAAAATGTACTATATACAGTGAGTACTACATACCTTAATCTTCAATTTCAACTATTTTCTTGATTTTGTTCGGAAAGAAAATTTTTATTTTCACGCGCAAATGTAAACAAACTAATGTGGCGCCAATTTCTTAACCATAAGCAGCTGATCGATTGTGTACGTTTGAAAGCTCATAAAAAGCTTCAGTAAAGCTTTTGAAGCGTTATTTTTTAAGTTTTGACATTTATGATGTATTAACTTTAAGAATTTAAAATCAAAAATACAAAACATTAACATAAATTTTTCGACTTTATGCCAAAAAATCGGCCTCTTGGACCATAGGTCACCACATTGACATGTTTCTAACCGCCCATGCAGACGAGCGAACCGTCTATTGCAAACAATAATAGTAGAATATTTTATTAGCTATACGAACTTATGGTAAGTTATGTAAATTGTATTACAATCTAAATAGTCATGCAAGTCGCAACTAGCGGATAAAGACAATATCGACATACGATAATGGGTATGCACAGTCGCAATTGTTCGTATGTATACAAAGTATAGTATGTGGTGTGAAATGCATGCATGTTAATTTATTTAGTGCACACAAATTTACAGTACAAAAACAAAACTTAAAACCCAAAACTGATTATTTGTGCATATAAAAAGGCAAATGGTGTTCTTGGATTGGTTATAAGCAAAATGCACCTCAAAGTGCTTGTTCTCCTACTGAGCCTGACCTCTGTTCTAGCTGAGGGCATAGAGTCCTATGAGAACTATTACAACGAGATCCATGTGGATGATGAGCAGGCAGAGGCCAAGACCCGCAATGCTCTGCAATCGCCGCTTCAAAGGTGGCCCGGGAAAACGCTTTACTATCGCATTGCCAGCAATTTAAGTGATCAGGAGGCTACGAATGTGCGAACTGCTTTGGCCACCTTCAATGAACAAACCTGCCTGCAGTTTTTGGAAATCAGTGGAACTCCTTCAGTAGGGCGTCGCTATATCTACTACAAGAAATCGAAAAATATGTGCGGCACTCGTGTGGGCTACCAACCCTTGCAGCCGTTTGGTTCCCATGATGTTCAACTAACCGAACGTTGCCTTTCCATGCAGGGGGTGATTCAGCATGAGACGTTTCATGTACTGGGTCTGTTCCACGAGCAGAGTCGTCCGGATCGAAACGATTATGTAGAAATCGATTACGATAATATACCACGCAAATATTGGTCTCAGTTCATGGCCATGGAGCAAACAACAACCTATGATGTGCCCTATGATTATCTTAGTGTGATGCATTACTCGAAGAATGCGTTTGCCAAGGATCCCACCAAACCTACCATTAGAGCTCTGGTAGACGGCAAGGCTGTGGAAAGGGATATGGGGCAAGTGAAAGGACCATCGGAGGGCGATTTGACCAAAATACGAATCATGTACAATTGTTAGATTGTTGGAAAGGTGAAAAAGTTGATGAGCAAATAGTTTAATTGACTCGACAGAACTTTATATACCCTGGGAGCATGAAATATGATATATTCATCCGATTTTGATCAAACTCTCACAAATTTTGTTGAAACAAATAATATTCATAACTGTAAAGTTATACATAGAACTTATCTTACTTATATATATAAAAGAGTTCAACCTGACTGACTGACTGGTGACCGTCGCACAGCCTAAACCATAAAAGATAGGAAGATGAGATTTTCACGTAGTTTTATCTTATGCTGAAAGTGAGCACTAAAAACGGATTTTGAAAATTCTGTCGGGAAATGTGGAAAATTCGCGGGCTGAAACTTTTGTTTTTCATCCGATCAAGTTCAAACTCATTTTCAAAGATCTATATGAAAATTCAACAACAACTGCATACCAATCTTCCGGAAAATTTACCTCCGCTGGGTGGAAAGTGGGTGGTCAAGGTTGTTTGGGCGAAACTTTAGTTGACAGCGATTAGGGAAAAACTCATATTCAAAGTTACACATAACAAAACATAAAAAAAGTTACTTTCAAATTTTGGAAAATCTTTTAGCCAAAGTCGGAAAATTCACGGAAAACTGTTGTATGAAACTTTTTTGTTTATTATCCGATCAGATTCAAACTCATTTTCAAAGGGATGTAGGGGGAGTGGATGGGATGTGGGCGGGAAGCGGGCGTAAGTGGAGGGTTGTGGGGGATTGGGTGGATGGGGGATGAAGGGAAGTTTGTGGAAAGTAAGGGAACTGGGGAAGTGGGTGGAGGGAAATTGGTGTAGAGTGGGTGGGATGTGGAGGGATGGGGTGGGATGAGCGGGAAGTGCGGGTTATTCTGGTGGAAGTGATGGGATGAGCGTGAAAAAGCGAAGTAGTAAAACGTTGACTTCAAGCCTATGTAGTATGTACGATTCGATTTCGGGTTTCACAGAGGAAACAAATTTAGAGAATATTTTTAAATTTGGTAAATATTTGACTCTCACGATTGAGTTTAAGCTGATTCTGATATTGGTTCTATACTGTTAAAGGCGCAGCGAAGCGCGACGGGCTTTTTGCTAGTACCTTTATAAAACGCTACCATTGAAAACAACATAGTTTTTCTCACTGGATCGTGTTCGTCACGAACTCGAACTGTCTATGTCACGAACTCGAACCCATCAGCCAAGCTATGACTTAAGCAAAATACAACCACGACAGAGCAAGACAGGGCGAGGATCGAACCTGAGCGCCATAGCAGCGCAGTTGACAGCCAAAAGGGACTGAGCAAATCTGCCATCTAGATTTCTCTCATCTGTGATTGTGCAGACCTGTGAACACCTAGTCGGTGTTCCGGGGATTCATATAGGCGTCTCTGGTTTGGCTGTGGTTGAACTCGTTCTTAAATTGGGATAATTTCGCAGAAGAAAGGTTTTTCAAATTCCCAGTAGTTTAGCCGTTTCCGGCAAAAAACATGAAAAAATTGCCCTTTTTTCGAAGTATTTGCACTTTTGAAGCACTAGATGCAAATTTTTTGGGTAGTCTGTTCATGACTTTTCCCCTAGTTTATATTTTTAACTTTGCCCAAGATATAAAAAAAACAAAATTCCAAACGGTTTATGATATATGGACAGTTTGTAGTGAAAATATGTTTGGTATCAAAAAAGTACCTCAACGATGTGATAGGACCAAGTCCTTTGGGGGATTTTTTTTAGTTTCGGTATGCTCTTAAAAAACATCGCGGTCCGAAGGCGTAACCAATTTATGTGTTGCACTATGTAATCTACAAGTGCATAGTTGAATATGCCATTCACATTTTTCCTTTACAATACATATTTGTGTAGTTTGAAGGCAATAAGGATATGCAATAATCATCAATTTGTTGCCGTCCGATTGTGTTGCTGAATCAATTGTACGACATGTTAAAATAATTTTTTTTTACTTTTTTCTCAAAACTTTTGTCTGCCTATATCTGATTTTGGATTTTTAACAAATTTTCTATAAAATATACTGATTTTTTTGAGCCATGTTGTGCTTAGAACTAGACAAAAATTACTTTTCATATAAGGCAGGTACGGTCTAATGAGCATGCATCACATTCACATGACTACGGAAAAATATAAGCTTAAAAAATTGTTAAAAGAGCCAAAAACGGTGAACTCAGACAAACGCCAACGAATTCTGATGCAGATTTGGAATTCTGGAAATCTTATGAGGCCGGATGTAATCATCACTGACTATGAAAAAGGATTTCTAATTGCAGTCGAAAAAAAAATTCGAGAGACAAAGATTCAATATTGCGTATTTCATTATTGACAAAGTGTGTATCGTCACACAAATGAAATAGGATTCAAGAATCAGTATGCAGTAGATGAAGCGTTTTGTCTTGCCATCAAAATGCTAATAGCCCTCGCTTTTGTGCTTGCTTCCGAGGCACTAAGACAATCCGAGTATTTTAAGACGAATGCAGATGATCTCAAACCATCAAACCCATCTTTGAGTACTACACAAATACATGGATTGGGGAAGACATTAGTGCGGGGCGCCGTTAGGCCCCGAGAATTGCACTGAAACTGAAATGAAACTGCAATATGGCTGTAATAAATGATTCCCCACACACCGATAACAACGTAAAGGGTTGGCATAATTACTTAAAATGGCCGAATTCGCGTCACACGACGAAAATAAAGGCCATAGTTTCATGATTTTTTCTAGATGTCATAACACTGCGCGACAAAGTGAGAGTCGATTTTCCCCCATTGGACCAAACCAACTTTTTCTAAAGTCAATTGACCCGCTGATCACGAAAATCACCATATAAAAATTCTATCGACGCGTTATCGAGATATTATCGATAAACGGTTTATCGATTTTTCCAAAACTTGCCTCCACTTAAACTCCCATAACTTTTTTGTTTTTCAATCGATTTGAAAGCTCTAGACAAATTTTAAAAGAAAATACTTGGCCAAACAGTTTGTTTTCGGACAAAAATGAGCAGGGATCTGTGCTGTTAGAGCTATGATTATTTTATTTTGCTAAATTTCAAAATTTATCGAAATTAAAACGCTTGTAGATTCATAACTATACAAAATTGTTATTTTATATGGCGATTTTCGTGATCAGCGGGTCAAAATTACTTTAGAAAAAGTTGGTTTGGAGCTTTGGGGAAAAATGCTGTCGAGCAGTGTAATTATACATGTAATAAGCCGGTGACGGTGAATCTCCAGAGGTGCCTTTAAAACAAATGGTTTTGCGGTGTACATCAAAACTCAAAATCTACTGAACCGATCCAAAAAAAGTTGATACGCTTTTTAAAGGTGATGTATTTCTCGAGGTAATCAGGAAGAGTTTTTTTTTTCTATTTTTTACAGCACTTTGAAGTGAAAAAATCGAAATTAGCTTAAAAATCGCGGTTAATTTGTTATTAAAAAATAGAAAAAGATGAAAACAAAAAAAAAAACTCTTCCTGATTACCTTGATGAATACATCACCTTTAAAATGGGTATCAACTTTTTGGATCGGTTCAGTAGATTTCGAGTTCTGATGTACACGAACTTCAAAAAAAGACGTTTTCGGGAAAATCGATTTCAAGTTTTACAAACTGTAGCAATCAGGTAGCAAGGCCGGTCGTTTGAAACGCTGTAACTCCGTTAGTTTTACTCGGATTGACTTCAAATTTGCACACAATATTCTCGACATATTGTTCATTCAGAAAAAAATAAAAAAAAGGTAAACACGAAGAACTTTTTATACTCTGTACCTAAGGTACACAGAGTATATGTGGTTTGTTTTGTTTATGTAACAGGGAGAAGGAGCCATTTCCGAACCTATAAAGTATATATATTCTTGATCAGCATCAACAGCCGAGTCGATATAGCCATGTCCGCCTGTCCGTCCATATGAACTAACATATCTCAGAGAAGGTAAGAGTAGAGGTTTGACATGTTTGGGACATAAACTTCTTATACTTGCAGACAGATCAAGTTAATTTTCAAATTTTGCCCGCCCCATCCAGCCCCACAGTTTTGTAGATAGATGGTTTGCAACTTTTAGTGAAAGTTAGTAATCAGCATTATAATGCATACAAAATTATGTATCGATTTGCCGAAAAATGATAGAAATCAGATGAGCGGTTCTCAAGTTTTGAGCAAAACAGACCAAACCCTCCGACTACCCCACAACCAAAACCGCAATTCATTTATCAAAGACAGAAAGAAAATCTAAGGTATGAGCGCAACAGCATCAGAGTATGTTATAGTCGGGCTTGGCCGACATTCTCGCTTGTTTTATATATATCAATTTTTATATTTTTGGAATTTTTAGGAATCACAATAAAAATGCAATTTTCTTTGCAAAACTCTGAAACCTCGGAAAATATGTTTTCAAAGACAGTTTCAGCATTTTTTTGCATATCTTCCAGGTCGGCTTTAACGGCCTCAAAAGGCAACATGTGTTGACGAGGGACATCATAACGGGCCGGAAAACTATGCCAAGCCTTGGGCTTGCTGAGTTTTAAATTGAGTCTCGACGTGGATTTCTGTATCAACTGGGTGAGCTCAGCAGAGGTTTTAGTTGGACGTTGCACCTCACCATGGGGAATGGTCACGTCCGACAATGGGATCTCCTGGGAGCACTAGTCGGGAACCACCAGCCGGGCTCATTGTATCGTATGCACTTTTCAGTGCGTACAAGGTGCGGTGAATTTAACGTATCTATTGAACATGCCATTCTGTGTGAAAGTACATTAAATCTTAGAATCTGTCTTCGCATACTGATATTGCTGGCAAATCTTCCCCTATTTATTTATTTAGAGTCGACAAAAACAAGTACCGTCAACAAAAATACAAATACGTTACAAAAAATTTTATGAACTAAGAAAGCCTATCAAAGAGATTCTAATTATATTAATTTTATTTTTTTTAAGACAAGATAATTTTAGAAGATAATTTTAGACGGGAGGAATTCCAATTCTAAGGTGACACAGAAATTTCTATTGGTTGGTTTCAAACCTCCCGTGTTGGGTTAGGAGATTTAGCAAAGCTCTTTTCGCACTAGCCTGTGTCGATGGTGGCGCCATCTACTTGAAAGGCAGCGGGTTAAGGGCATTATATTTATGTAGAATATAACTTAAATTTGAATTATGATTTAAAATGCATCATAAAACATATAACAGAATCAAAACATTACAGTTAAACATCAAATAAACCCATAACTAAAAAGGGGGAAATTTTTTGGCGAGAGAATCAGCCCTGTTTTTAGAGATTGAACTTCAATTGGAACATCTGGTGCTCTAACTAGATTTTCTAATACGAAAATGAGTTCTGTGGCACCGACGATTTTTTTCGGGATATTTACAAACCAACCGTCAGCAAAATCTGTAGAGATTTCTGCATAGCACCCCAGAGAGAGACGTTTTTAGGGAGAAGAGAGGGAGAGATCTGTTGAGAGCAGGTGGTAGAGATCATTGTAATTTTGACATAAGACTCGAAATCGATTGTGTTAGTTATAATCGGTTGTGATTCTAGGCAAAATTAAAGGTAAGTAGTTTCTAGGGATTCGGTTGTGCTTCTAGGCAAAATTAAAGGTAAGTAGTTTTTACTTGGCCTAGAAGGAACGGAGAAATTAAGGCGAACTAAAAGTTCGGTGCAGTCAACATCACCCATAATTAGCTTATGAAGAAAGGAAACGCCTAAGACTGTTCTACGATTAGCTAACGACGGAAGATCGATAAGCAAGAGCCTGCTATAGTAAGATGGCAGACGAAGGTTAGGGTCCCAATTTAAGCCACGTAGCCAGCTATAAGCAGAAGCCAATGTGTCCGAAAATACTTTTCGAATAGACGATCTAATAAATGGTGTGGCTCCTTCTCCAACTGTTTTTGCAATGAATTGTTTCTGAAAAATTGTATAATTTATAACCAAAGTAATAAGACACCCTATACTTACAAATTGGCTTCGTTTTTCTTCATTCTTCTGCATCTCCTCATCAAATTTTTCCAAATCAGCAATACTAGCTAAAAGAAGTTTTGCAAGTCTGACATCTTGTCGGTTATTATGGGGTCGCTGTGGTGCCTTCTGTTTTCCAGCTTGACAGAGATAACCTCCTTGGGCTTCTATTTTCGCTAGTCTTCTCAATGTTTTGGCTGACATTACCTTCTATTATAATATTTTTCATATTTTTTAATTACTTTTTAATTTTGTTTGCTGTTGAGCTCTTGGCTGACCTTCACATCACTATGCAACTGATAATAATGAAGAGAAATAACAAGATTGACTGATGCATTAAAACTTGTAAAAAGAAGTACCGTAAGAATCAGAATAAATATATAACAATCAGATTTGCATCATCCAGCGCAGCGAAATATGACAGCATAGGAACAGGCAATAGTAAACCATCCCATTCCAAAAATCGATTGCTCACATTTTGAGCATATGCATGAGTCGTTTTTGAGTCGCTTTTAGATCGCACATAAAATTAACCTTCTTTTAATTATCAAAAGGACTCGAAAAAGACTCTATCAGGTGAATTTTGTAAAAATGATCTTCCAAGTGCTTAGTGGGCTTGTGGAACTTCGGAAGTGATATAAACATGCTTGGAGAGAGTGTTGTTAATTAAGACTTTCTGTGTGCGATTAACTGGATCAAATGCCTTGATCAAATCTGTGAATATAACATTGACTGATTTTTCAGCTTGAGTCCGTCCCTTATTATTGAAGTGAACTCGAGAATATTTGTAAATGAAAACCGGAGCTTATATGCCCGTGCTGTGACGGAGACAAAAGAAAGCAACACTGGTGCTGCAACTGAGCAGTTATAATCACTTCAAAAGTTTGGGTATGGCACAAAGTTTTGCTATCACACAATAATTCTGAATATGAGATAAATTAAGGGATTCCTTCCAGATATCAGGAAAATAGCTGTGGTGCAGAGACAATTGTAAAATTTTAGATAGTGGTTTGCATAAGTATTTGCACAGCAACACCGGTGTTAAAATAAAAACCTGGAAAATTTCGCGGCTTTTGGCTTACACCTTAATTTGACATTAATCCAATCTTTATTAATCGTAGGTCCTATGAAAATATTGCAAATTTCGCGATTTTGTTGACCATTGGATCAACACCTTTAATTTGCCAACTCCTGCATTGTCATTTAATCATCAAGCGCTTGAATAAATACTTTTAAAATAAAATTGGTAATTTCGCGGTTTTTTTAACCATAGTTACATAGCTTATTTTCAAGTCCAGGTTAACAACTAACTGTTTGCCAAGTTTCTTCAGAATCCCTTAGCTATGTGAGCGTGAAACCGCTTTCATAAATTCTCTTACAATAATTTTGCAAATTTCGCTGTTTATTCGCCCATTTAAATAAAAGTTAGATAGCCTATGTAGCAGTAGTAGTAGAAGTAGAAGTGGTAGTATTTTTTATTATTTTGTAATTTGTGTCAGTTGTAGGGAAGATTTCTTGGGCTTGGGGTATACTCAGCCAAGGCCAGGGTCATCTCACAATAAATTTCTTTAGTGCCGGGGCCGGGGCTTGAGAAGGGCGCGTGTCGTGGTCCACGGATCGGAGATCAGGGGGCACGAAATTTCTACCGGGAGCTGAGGGGGGCAGTAAAGTGGCTGCAAGGGTGATCCGATGCGGGGGCGGTAGAGTGGTCGTGGGTGCGGGTGTGCGGTGTGCCAATGTGTGTGAGTGTGTATGCGTGGGTAAACGTGTGTGCGAATGTTTTTTTTTTTTTTTTTTTTTGAAGGGGGGAAAGCTTGAAAGCCGATGAGTGTGGGACTTGGAGTTACCTCACCCACTAAAACCACCCCTTTTCTCCGTTCCCTTCTCGCGGGACCACCGCAAGGTATTACTTCACGAGGGGGAGATGGCATGAAAGCCTCGACTAGAAACTCATCTAGTGATTGAAATTCAAGTTGCGCAATCTTTCAGCGCGACGCAAGGATTGGATGACCTCCGCTGCCATGTTGCTTATCCAATTGTTTTTGCGAGCTTAGTAGGATATCCATTAAGTCAGTGACTAAGAATGGCCTCCCAATGCCTAAGCTAAGCTCTTCCCGTTCAGCAGAGAATCTAGGACAGACAAAAAAGACGTGTTCTGCGTCTTCGATGATCCGTGCACAGTGTGTAAAGAACGGATCAGTCTCATGCTTAAAGTCATATAAGTATGACTTAAAGCATCCATGTCCGGTCAGTAGTTGCGTCAAGTAAAAGTCGGTTTGACCGTGCGTCCTGCATACCCACCGGTTAATGTCCGGAATCAGTCTTTTGGTCCACCTGGCGTTGGATGCAGTCCTCCATTTTTCCTGCCACTTGGCCAACGACGCCGCTCTTCGGTCGGCTGGCAGTTCTTGGCTCGCGCACTCCGCCGCTAGCAGATCAAGTGGAACCATCCCAGCCAGAACGAGTGCAGCGTTTTCCGATACAGTCCGAAAGCGCAAAGGACCCGCAGCGCACCTCTGCGGTATGCAGATCTGCATCCTCGACTGTAGGACTCACACATCATTGCTGGTGCCCATATGTGTGGGGGTGTGGCACGCAACCATGTGGGGGTGGTATTTTTTTTTTTTTTTTTTTTTTTTTTTTTGGTTTTTTTTTTTTTTTGGGGTGTGCGGGAGCCCGGGAGTTGTCCCACGGGATGCAAAACCAAAATATTGCCATCATAAAATACTATAATTAAATTATTTGTATGACCCCCACTGTTATTTGTTTTTTTTTTTTATTAAGGGTTGTCGAAAATATTATCGATATATCGAAATATCGATATTTTTGTCCAAAATGAAGAATATCATTATCGAATATTTTTCGAAGGCGATATATCGTATATCGAATATTTTTTGGTGATATTTTTCGGGGATATTTTTGTTTTAGCCTTCAGTCACAATGCTGCGAATAACTGTTTCTTGTGCTCTGGAGATGTAAGGCACAATGTTTAAAAGTTGTTTTATTAACTGTAAACTGTGCAAAAAGTTGTAAGGACCATGGCAACTCAACAAACATAAAGGCGCACTTAAGCGCAAAGCATGGAGATGCTTGGCTGAAATGCAGCTAATTTTTAAAAACAGTAAAGAAGATTGCAGCATGACGACTATCGTCAAACAGTGGCAGTCGCCTATAATCATGCTGCACACATATTGTTCTCCCTTTAAACACAAGTGTGCGACATTTTTGAAGGATCGCTCTTCGCTGATCACAATACCGCCATGATATCTCAACAACCACCAGGACAGGAGAATAAATTATTGGAGTACAATTGGAACGGAACCTTATTAAGTTCTGGATTGCAGAAAAAGACGCATTGCCAGTGATTTCTGACTTGGCATTGTTATATCTTATTACACCGGGAAGCTCCGTGCCATCGGAACGATTGGCATCGGCTATAAAAAGTGTGGTTTCTGACACCAAAAGCCGAATGACCGATGAGCACATAACTCAACGCGTCACCCTTAAATCTTTGTCTAACGATTATTGGTAAAATCAGAAGTTTTAAGTTTTTTTATGGTTTGTAGTTCGAATGCTCTAGTTTAAAAGATGATGAATTAAAAATTAAACACTGCTTTCGTTCCATAAATTTATATTCATGAAAAAGTTTTCAGAACTTTTTTAGGCAGGCTCTAGGTCATTAAGTTATGGATATTGTATTTAAAAAACAACAAAAACTCCGTTTGATTGCTTTGGGCAATTTAAACAATTGGCGCCTGTGTTGGCTGCGTAGAAAGAATTTCCCCCACTAACAACAGAAGGGCCGATAAAACGGGATGCACACACATCAAAGCCTTAGTGTTTTTGGCGTTTGCTGATGATGTCGGATTTTGCTACAAGCCTGCCTTTGGGATTCCCAATCGTTCATAGCAATTCTTTCATGAAGCAACTTCTGCCAACACACTGAGGACAGGCGCAGACAGCTGAAGATTGAATTGGTATTCATGAAATAGCGTTATACTGTCAACAAGCCTCCTTTGTTGTGTTGTGCGTTTCTTGTTTTAGAAAAGTTGTGGACAATATCCATAACTTAATGACCTAGAGCCTGCCTAAAAAAGTTCTACGATTTTCAATCAAAAAGGTCACTAAAACAATCACTTTGTTTTCAGAACTTCTTATGTTATATTTGAAATAAAAAATAAATATCTTTTGTTAATTTAATAAATATACATTAAATCTATATTTTTTTTGCGCAGTCAGATTGTAGTTCTTATTACGCGTCAAATGACGCTTCAATTACCTCAATAGACCTGTTCATTGTTAAGATCCGGATTTTTATTGAAAAATATCGAAAATATCGATAATATCGATGTTTTTGACACCAAAATATTTATATCGAAATGATACTTTTTCAATATCGCCAAAAATATCGATATAGATATTTTTGAAATTTTCGACAACCCTACCGACAAGCGCTCCCCGAAATGAGATATCTTTTATTTTTTTTTTGTTTTGGTCCAGAATAAAACCGACATAGCTTTTAAGACCACGTTATAAATGTTTTATTGGAAATGCGTGTTTAGAGAGAGAGGGGAGTGGGAAAAACTAGAAGGGCTGTCCCTTGGCCAAATCGGCTCGCTCACCCGGCTTCCTTGTTGTTGCTGTTGTTTTGGACTCCTCTGTCCGTTGGAGTAGAGCTGGTTGAGGCGGTTCGTGGCACTTCTTTTCGGGGACTCTCGCGGGGTTACTTGGCGAAACTTTTGGGGGAACGGTGAAGGGCTCAACCTCACACGTCAAAAGCCACGGACTAAGTGATTTCTGATGTCCGTTCGTCCAGCTGGACCCCTCTGCTGCCTCACTTTGACGATCGGTTGCTGCGCTGCCGAGCGATCGGTTCCGTCGTCG
This sequence comes from Lordiphosa stackelbergi, assembly GCA_018904235.1. NCBI lineage: Eukaryota > Metazoa > Arthropoda > Insecta > Diptera > Drosophilidae > Lordiphosa > Lordiphosa stackelbergi. Next base: position 270,075 of record JAEIFU010000026.1, read on the forward strand.
GCTTCTCTCTCTGCCGCTTGCATTTTTGTTGTGCTCGTCGCTGCTCTCTCTCTGCTGCTCATATTGTTAACTAGGTCGGGGTGAGTTTTGTGAGCGCGTTCTGCCTCTCTCTCTATCTCTCTCTTTCTAACAATGAATACCCAAGCGTGGGTTGCTACGTAACTTCTGGGGTTTTTTTCCCTTCAATGGGCACAAAAGAAAATTATGAGACCTACTATTAGTAACCCTTCATTGTTATATTTTTTTTATTTTTTTATAATTTTTTTTTTTTTTTTTTTTTTTTTTTTTTTTTTTTTTTTTTTTGTAGTAGTAGTAGTAGTTAGTTTATTGAATCGTTTCTTGGCATGGTTCATAGAAACCGTCAGCCGTTAACAAATTTATGTGCAACTTACATTTATTTTATAATTAATAAAGTAAGTAATTAATGTATTTTTAACCTAATTAAAAGTGACTAATCGACCGTCATGACGAAGTAGCTAATCCATTAGCGATATGAGATCTCGCCGATACCGTAAGGCGTGTGAAAGGTAGTTTGCTAGTACCCTCCAGTTTCTCCCGTTCATCCACTCTAGTGTTTCCGCCTCGGACAGTACTGAGCTCTGTAGATGTAAAGCCCGTATCTCGCGCAACATCGGACAGATTGCGATGAAATGCTCGACGTCCTCTCGTACCCGTAGATTACAAAGGCCACATATTGTGTTCGTAGAACGTGTATAAGGGGCATAATTTAGTGCTGTCATTTCGACACGGGCCCGGAAAATCGCGCTGATGGTGGCTGTGTCGTATTTATCGTGAAAATAGTTTGCATCCCCCAAATCATGGTTGACTCTTCGGTATAGATTTCTAGTGGTGCTATTTTCCGCTCTGTTTTTGTAAAGAGTCCAACTTTCATTTGCGATCCTCTCCAGCAGAATATTTTGAGGGCATTCCCAGTGGTTAGGCTGACTTTCAAAAATATTTACATTGAACTTGTTTCCTAAGGTCTCCCAGCTGTTAAAGCACTGCGCCCTGTCTAGAAGTAGCTTGTTGGCTAAGATTCTCGGCAATCTGGAGCTTGGCATGTTAAAAACTTTTTTAATATAACCAAAGTGCGCACGGAGACAGGCGATATTCATTGGTGGTAAGCCGGTTTCTAGATGGATGGCATAATGTGGTGTGTTAAACGGTAGTCGGAATATACGTTTGATAAAAATGCTTTGGAGTCGATCCACATCCTCAAATTCTTCATGGCCCCAGACTTGTACTCCATAGCACATTATAGTCTTTACTGTTGACTCAAACAGTTTGTATTTCGTACTTGCGAGTACGTTACGCTTATTAAAAAATTGCTTCCATGTACTGTTGATGGCAGTCTTTGCGTCTCTTAGTTTCTCTCCTACGTGTGTACTGAAGGACATGTTTGACGTTAGAGTGACTCCTAGATATTTAAAGGATCGAACTTTCTCGAGCGGCAGACCATTTAGCGACCAGTTTTCGTTCTCTGATTGGCGACCCCTGTGGTCTCGTACGACCATCACTTTTGTTTTCGAGTCATTTATCTGGAGGTCCCAATTTTGGCAGTACTCGTATAGCTTGTCCAGCATAAATTGAAGGCTTCTGGGACTATCTGCAAGGAGTGCAATGTCGTCGGCGTAGAGCAGTGCTTTAATTTGCTGATTGCAAACAGAAATACCCCCAGGTAAATGCGATGAAACGTCATCGATGTATAGTGAGAACAGTAGTGGGCTGAGGAGGCAACCTTGTTCAACGCCGATGTTATTCTCGAAACGTTCTGATAGCTGGTTTCCATCCCAAATTGCAGCCATGTTATCTTGGTAAAGGTTTTTGATGACATTAGTATATTTGGTTGAAACGTTTAGATTTTGAAGTTTGTACAGCAACTTTTTTCTGTTTATTTTGTCGAAAGCAGCTCGGAAGTCCACAAAACATATATATAGTTTTTTCTTTTCAGCAAGGAATAGCTTCGCTATTGAGGACAGCACAAAAATCGCGTCGACTGTTGAGTATCCGCTCCGAAACCCGAACTGAAATTCGCTGAGCGTTTCATTTGAGGACACCCAGTCAGTAAGCCTCTTATTTAAAATGGACGTGAAGATTTTGCCTATGGTGTTTTGGCAGGAGATACCTCTATAGTTTTCCGCTTCTCCAGGGTTGCCTTTTTTAAATAGGGGAAATATTACACTCTCCTTAAAGCAGGATGGAATTTCTGCTGTCGAAAGAATCGCGTTAAAAGTTGTCGTCATCTGGTCAATGCAATTAGGTGAGACATACTTATAAAATTCCATTGGAATGCGATCGATCCCAGGGGCTTTGTTTAATTTTGCTTTTCGGATTGCTAGGTTCACCTCCGACGACGTAATGGGTGCATCAAGAATTTCGTCTGTGATAATCTCATACGCATTAAGATTCAATTGTGGGACTAGTTGAACAAACAGTAGGGACTTAAAATGAGCTGCAAGTTGGTCTGCACTTAATTGAATTTGTTTGCGTGAAGCGCCTCCGTTTAACTTCCTTGCGAGCTGCCAGAAAGATTTACTATCCCGCACATTTGCAATTTCTAATTCCATACGCAGGTAGAACGCGCGCTGCTTTTCTTTGCACATATTTTTGTATATGCTATTGGAATTCTGGTAATTTGATCTAGCTTCAGCCGTGTTAAGATTTCTGGCTAGCTTTAGGAGGCGGAAAGATTCCATTCTTAAATTTTCGCAGTCTCTATCGAACCATGGCTCTTTGGAGGATGATGCTTGGGCATGTTGCATACATTGCGCTGCTTGGTATATGCACTCGGTGATCTTTTCTGCGGATAAAACAGGTTGGTGAGTGCTGTTAGAAAGTCGGTCGTCTACGGTTTCCCTGAAGCGCTGAGCAAGACGTTCTTTCCACCTAAGCTTTGGTAGTAAGACGTCTGATACTTCCTTTATAAGTTGCCCGCATCTCCAATCCACATTGACTACGAGAGGCATGTGATCAGAATGTATATCTTCCATTACTGCAAAATCGGTGACGAGTTCGTGCCATAGTCCACTTATTAGACAGTAGTCTATAGTAGAATGTGCTTGTCCTCTAATAAACGTTAAGTCTCCGTTTGGGTCCCCTGCTGTTCTGCCGTTTACCGGTATTAGGTTTAGTGTTTCACACATTTCTAGCAGTTTTAGGCCTTTTCTGTCTGCTACTTTATCCTTCGCCTTCCGAATTGTGCGTGCCAAACTTGGTGCCGTGTCGTATCCTTCTGTAATTCCTTGAAGTTCACCTATTCTTGCATTGCAGTCGCCTATGACCATTAGATTTTCGCTGCCCAGTTCCAAGCATGTATTATAGGTTGCCTCAAAGTCCTCATTCCAGTTTGTGCAGTTGATATAAACGGGTATTATATGCAAAATGTCAGTGCCCAGTTTAAGGCTGATTATTGTTGAGGCTTCAGCTGTGCTTACTCTTAAAAGGCGCGACTTTTTCAGTTGGGATTTAATTCCGTACAGGCAACCTCCACTTGCTCGACCTCTGCTTGCGACACGCAAAGCGGGAGTCCACATTAGTTCGAATTCTGGAAAGTAGTTTTCGTAGTTTTCAAAGTCTGCCTCGATGAAAGTCTCATATAATAGTATTACATCGTGCTGGTTTATGAAATTAAAAAAAATGTTTTGAGATCAGCTTATTTCGAAGCCCCGCTATGTTGTATGAAAGTATCTTAATGCTAGAATTTAAATGACGGTCGATTGTCTTAACGCTAAAAGTTCTTGTTTCTTCCTATGTTTGATGGCCCTTGTTGTTGAACGTCGCTGCCAGAGGACTTGCTGATGAGTTCATTTAAAATCTGCATCCCATCTTTGCCGTCGCTGATGAGTTTGTTGTGAACATCGAAATAAAATCTGGATCCATTGACCAGTAATACGTCTCCTCGGATTGTGGCTTTAATTTCGTCGCGTTTCGGGATGTTCTTTTTTATGGCAACTAGTCTTCGTATTCTGTCCCTTACTGATGGTGGGTAATCTTTATGAACGGATGCTCCCCAAACCTTCAATTTTTGGTACTCTTTAAGGACTTTACCAACATCTTGAGTAGTTCTCAGCTTGACAACTACCATAGCTGCATTTGGTTTATGTGTCCTGATGCTCCATGCGTCAGCGATGGAGTCTGTTCCCGCTTTGCTTAGCACATCCATACAAATTAGTTTGGCCTTTTCCACTTTATTTTCTTCAGGGGTTGTTTGAAAGTGCATTACAATGTTTCTTTCATTAGACTTTTGCAGGAGGTGTTCAACTTGCCTCTCTAGCGCATTATTTCGAGTTTCCAACTTATCCAAACGGTCCTCAAGTTCGATGTTTTTCTGTTGCAGCTCTTGGAAATTCTCGTTTATTCCTGCAATATCCGCCTTTGTTGGTATATTCTGCAATTTCAGGTCCAGTAGGTTTGACATTTTCGCCATTAGGTCGGCGAGATCCACTATTGCCATAGGTTCTGCAGAGGCCAAACCAGTATTTGCCTGTACGTTGGTTGTATGTGTTGCTCCCACACTCGGCGAAGGTTGAGAAAACCTAAATCAGGGTTTCCTGGCGGTTTTGGCTGGTGCACCTCTAGTGATGTATCGCTTAGCGGTCTCTTTACAACTGAGCCACCGGGAGTGTTCTTTCCTACTGGTGAACGTTGTGTCAACATTTTTAAAAATTAGCGCCAATTCGGCTTAGATAGCTCGATATGTCGATAGGTCGATAAGTATTGCTGTTAATCGCCGTACAAAGCTCCTTGCTATGACAGCGCTATCGCCTATATCAGCTGTTCTCCCGCCCTCACGTGAATTGTTAGTGATCGCTGCCTTTGACCTGAGTTTTTGAGGTTTTTGGGGGGGCGCTTTCTCTGAACTTTCGCTGCAATTGCGTGTAGAAAAGTAAACAACAACAACTCACTTGATGCTAATGGCGAATTTTGCACAGGGATTGCTGTCACACCAGGTTCGGAAATCCAGATATCAGTCCACCCAATCAAAGGTATGTGGCTTATGTATTTGTTGACATCCACTAGAGACTGTTTCACTTGCAGGGGTTGCCGCGATTCCTTTTCGACACCGGAGCCACCATGATTATTTATATAAGTGATTAAATATGTGGGTGATTATGTATATGTGATTAAATATGTGGGTGTAGGTGATTATGTATATGTGATTCTTCACACCCCCCCCCTTGCTTTGCCAATGAAAGCTGATGGTGGTGAGGCCGCAAAAAGCTGGTCGAACAATTCGCCCAGATCGACTGAAGGGCCCAGCATGTCCTGCATGTCTTCTATGGGTATATGCAGCGCAGATTCCCATGGCTCTGGCGTGGTTGGGTTGGCGGAGGCTGCAGCAGCAGAAGTGGACGGCTGTTCATGATCTACCCAGCGTATGGCGTGCTTGACAGGCCCTCCTCGTTGGAAATGACGGCGACCCGGGAGCACAAGGGGAGGGGTGTGTGTGTGGTGGAACTGACCGCGGGTTCCTGTCGGCGAGGGAACTCCTCGGTGGCTCGGTCCTCATCGCTTTCCGGGAACCCATGGAAATCAGAGGCTTCCTCATCGCTTTCCGGGAACCCATGGAAATCGGGGGGTTCCTCATCTTCGGACGAGACCAGGGAAGCAGTAGGCGATGCGGGGTCGTAATTCTCCCGGGCATTCTCTGGTTCCTGAGGTGGTGCTGCGACTGGGCGTGGTACGTTCCCTTGTATAGCGAAATCGGGCAGTTGGCCGAGCCAGTTTTCCACCTCCTCCAGCCAGCCGGGTCTACGGGGGATGCCAGGATCGGCTACTGGGTTGACCACTGGCTCCCGGTTCTCCTGCGGGTCGTCGGGGACCGCCTCTGCGCCATTGTTGCCAGGCTCCTCCATAGTGCATGGGTAGCCTTGGGAGTATCAAGTGGGGGGAACTGTGGAATATAAACAAGGTTATATCCCTGAGCCTACAAAGCATGGGAACTACGCCCTACGGGACAGCAGTTCGGTGGGAATTAAAATTTTGTGTAAGGTTAGTAAGGTGGGTTCTTCGGACGGTTATTCTAACTCGTCGCCTTCGCTAACATCAGGATTTTGGTAATCTTGTCGAAATGGCTTAAGATCGGCCATGCTAGCAGTGCGTCGCTGTCGGGTTCCCACTCGCTGCAGTCGTGCTGTATTAGAAGATAGGAATCGTATTACTTTGTACGGTCAGTCGTACTTTGCAGCCAGCTTGGCCGCGTATCCTTCGGCTGCCTTTGAGAGAGTGTGTTGCCGCAGCAATACCAAAGACCCAAGGGTAGGACGCCACTCCCGCCTCCGTAGGTTATAATATCGCCCCTGCTCCGCCGTGGCTCTCTGTTGGTTGTCCTTGGCGACTTGGAAGATTTGCTAAAGTTGCTTTGCTCGGGTTTCGGGGTCGCTACAGATCCTTCCCGGGCCAGGGGTAACTTCCTCGTACAATGCACCCGGGAGGCGTGGCTCGCGTCCTTGCACCAAGAAGGCTGGACTAAATCCAGTTGAGTCTGATACGCTGCTGTTTATGGCCAGGGAGAGCTCGGGCAGAAGAATGTCCCAGGTGTGGTGAGGTCCCTCGATGAACTGGGCAATCATAGTTTTGATTGTCCAATTCGCTCGCTCTGTCGGGTTTTGGTTGGGGCTATAGGGCGCCGTATATTCAACGTTGATTCCTCCTCGTTTGCAAAAGTTCCTAAAGGCACGGCTGGTGAACTGGGAGCCGTTGTCACACACCAGAGTCCGTGGCACCCCGAACCGGCTGATGATTCGCTCCCGAAGTGCTCTCTCTAATTGAGGTGTTGTGGCTTTTCGGAGTGGCACCAGTTCGACCCACTTAGAGAAAAGGTCAAAGAAAACAAGCAGCATTGTGTTACCTTGTTTCGATCGGGGCAGGGGTCCGATGAAATCTGCGCAGAGGGTAGAGAAAGGCTCCAGTGCTCTCCGGGTCAGCATTTTTCCCGCTGGTTTCAACTGCTCCACCTTGAACTTCTGACACGGGATGCACTTCTTCACGTACCGTGCGACGGCTCTGCATATGCCGGGCCAGTAGTACCGCTGGTATATCCGAGTGGTGGTCTTGCGAATGCCCAAGTGTCCTGCCGTCGGATGGTCATGACACTCCTGGAGTACTTGTTGTCGATGCTCTGTGCCAACGCATAGTTTCCAGGGGATGTAATCCTCTTCCGTTGGCCGATGTTCCAGATGCCGGTATAATTGGTGATTCTCTATAGTGTAGTCGGGGTACTTCTCTGGCTGCTCTCGGACTTGCTGTATCCGCTTCTCCACTCTGTTGGGTGAGTACCCCGCCAAGGCCATAATCGCTCGCGTCTGTCTGTAAAGAAAACTTACGGTCGAAGTTGGGACACGCCAAGACAGGGGCTTCCGTAAGAAGTGTCTTCAAGGAGTCGAAAGCTTCTTGCTGCTCTTCGCCCCATTCCCATTTCCGACCTTTGCGCAGTAGCTGGGACATCGGGAGCACCACGGAGGCAAAGTTAGGAACGAACCGCCGATACCACGAAGCGATTCCCAAGCATCGGCGGAGTTCGTGTACACTGGATGGCGGCTCTAGTCGCTTCACTGCTGCGATCTTCTCGGGATCAGTGTGAATTCCCTTCTCGCTGATCACGTGTCCCAAATATACCAGACTACGCTGGAAAAAGACGCATTTCTTACGATTCAGACGGAGATTAGCTGCCCTCAGTCTACGGAACACCTCGCGCAAGTTGGTCACATGTTCCTCCAGGGTAGTGCCGATGACGACGATGTCGTCCAAGTACGCGAAAGCGTGTGGCTCCATCTCCGGCCCGATGACCCGATCCAGTGCACGTTGGAAGGTTGCTGGAGCCGAGTGCAACCCGAACGGCATCACCTTCCAGTGGAACAAACCTTGGCCGGGCACTGTGAACGCAGTACACTTGCGGCTACCCTCGGCCATAGGTATCTGCCAATACCCGCTTTTCAGATCGAGCGTACTGATGAACCGGGCGTTCCGCAACCTCTCTAGGATCGAGTTTATTCTCGGCAGAGGGTATAGATCGGGCATTAAGCTGGCGAAAATCCATGCACATGCGGGTGTCTCCTGTCTTTTTGCCCTCAGGACTATCGATGCGGGCTTTCGAAGGTTCGATGCATCCATCGCGCAGCAGTTCGTCCACCTGTTCGTGTATAATTTTTAGCATGGCAGGATTTTTGGGAAAGTACCGCTGCTTTATCGGCCGGATGACATGCTCCGCGATGTTGGATACTCCCGTGATGTGGTCGAACTTGCTCAACTCCTCCTCCAGAAACTGACTCACCCATGGCTCTAAAGCTAGATCGGGGCCCTCCGGTGCTTCCTCAGGGACTTCGGTGGGTTTCTTGATGTTTACCGTGGCTAGGTCTCCTGCATTGGGCCAGGGAATGGGATATCCGCAACTGCGCTGATTGCCGATGCTCCTGTGTGCGGTCGAGGCTGGTTCGCCTGCTGTCGGACTTTCTTTTTTTAGCCTCACTCACCCGGGCCGGTGTTGAGCGAAACGGATTGCGGCTGATAGCTTCGCTGTCCTTTGGGCCTAGAACTCGGGCCGGGGCCTCATCACTGCTAAGAACGAGTTCGGTAGTGTCGCCCTCCTCGTGCGGCTTCGTTTGGACGCTGCTTCGTTTTTCTTCGCCGGTTCTCTTCATGGGCTGATTTAGTGGAGCTCTCTGTTGACGAAGTTGTATCCTGTTCCCAAGGGCAGCCGCGCGGATGCCGACTCCCTTATGTAAGAATTCCTTCCGTTGCTCAGAGGTGTCGAAGTCCTCAGCCGAGTGGGTTGCGATCGTGGTTTCCGGAACTCGAAGACGGAGCTGCGACTCGCCGCAGATCAGCATCGCATCGATTTCGCCCAGGAAGTCCAAGCCCAGCAAAAGTTCATCCACTACGAACGGCAGCACTAGCATTTGTACCCGTGCGCGGGATACGCCTAGTTGGACCTCCACTGTCAATGCTTGCGTCAGCTCCTTGCGTGTACCGTCTGCTAGGGCGATGGTTGTCCTCACTTCTCCATGGTTTTCCTTGGTACGGACTTTCTGGGCTGTCCCTTCGCTTATAAAACTTCTTGTTGCTCCTGTATCCACTGTAGCCGTCATCTCCTGCCCTTCTACCATATTCGTAAAACGCCAACTAATTCCGAACATCTGCTTCTGCTGCCGGGTTCGGTGAGAGCCGCTGCTCGTTTCCCGGATCCGAAGACCGGCAACACTCGATCGTTCTCACGCCACGCCGTCCACAAGACCAGCAGAACAAGATTCGTTGTCCCCGACATTCCCGAGAGAAATGTCCGGTGGTTCCACAGTTCCTACAAGCGTTACGCACATCGACTGATACCTCGCCCTTGGGATTCTGTGGCTGCTCTTCGACGGTGTGCTTGTTCTCTCTCGGTGCCGCTGGAGGTACTGGGTGGCTTGGCGTCCATGGTGCTATTGTTCCGCTGCCACTGGCTTCTTGGCCGCGGGGTGCCTGGTAGTGTTGTGACCGGTTGGGTATTCCGTCCCAGTGTTTCCGCTGTGTGTCTCGTTCTTGGGTGTCTTCGTAGCTTATGACCAGTTGGGTCAGCTGCCGTAGCGACATAAAATCGTTGCGCCTCACGAACAGTTGGTACTCGGGAAGGAGATTTTCATACACCCTTTCGAGCTCCTGGGCGTCGGTGTACTCCGCTCGATGCATCATCAAGCGAGTCTCCACCAGATATTCTTTGTAGGGTTCCCCGTTCCTCTGGTAGCGTAGCCGGATTTCTTCTTCAAGACGTTGGAAGTACCTCGGGGGCAAGAAGAAATCCAAAAATTCCTTGCGGAAGACCGTCCATGTTGCTCCCTGGAGCTTACTCGTCCTGAACCAATGCTCTGCGCATCCGGACAGAAGTTCGGAAAGGGCCTGAGGCATGCTCTTTGTATCGATTCGGTGGAACGCCGCACGCTCCTCCAGTCGTTCGATGAACCGAAGGGGGTCAGAGGTGCCATCGAACGTTACGCCCCATCTGCGCATTTTCTCGGCCACCATGGCGTAGGGAACTTCGTTGTGCTCCTGGTTGGTGACTGGCAGTGTACTGTTGAGTCTTTCCGCACTGCGAGACCGTCGGGGCGGCATTGTGGGTACGGGTACAGAAAAGAACTCTCCTTTTTGGTCGGTCACTTTGTCTTTGGCAGAGGGGTGTCCCTTTGTTGAAGCGGGAGGCTCCTGTGACCCATCCTTCTAAGGATCGGTCGCGGCTGGGGACACACTTCGCGATCGCGATTGATGGCCTACTGCTTCGGGGCTGGCCATTGTACGTAGCTGTGCCTCTAACTCCTCTAGACGCTGTATCGTAGCGGGTGCATGATCTTTTTGATTTATGAACGCGGCCATGCGACTACGGAGCTCCTCCACAGTACCTTCACTTTCGAACCCGAATTCTTCCGCAAATGCCTCGAGTTCAGCCTTCCAACGGTAGGATACCCAGCGGACACCGGCCATTTTGTCCTTTGCTTTATGAGCCAGAAGACCACGAAAAGGACTAGCGAGTTGGGCCGAGAATGGGTTGTTTGAGGCGCGAAGGACACCTTATTGGTGAGTTCCCGATTAGGCACGAGGAAGGATGCTTTTTGTTCAGAATCACTCGTGGATGGTTGCCGGGCCGATGCTCAAAAAAGATTTTTGTTTTCTTTTGTTTAACGCGTTCTTCTGCTTGCTGATAGTTATGATGGATGAACGTTGCCCGGAGACTGTTTTTTTTTTTATGTTGACGATGTGTTCCGCTTGAATGTTGCCCGGAGACTGTCCCCTATTGACGCGGCGACGCTTTATTTATAGCTCTTCGGTGTGGTGTGTTCGGTTCTGCCCCGCTCTGATCGGCTCTCCCGCTGCCGATGTCTTCACCGAAACCGAAGCTGCTCTGCTTGGCTCTCCCGCTGCCGAAAATAAAATCGGACATCGTTCGGCTCGGCTCTGCCGGCGTCCCAGGATGAGAGCCGTGCGATGCTCGTGTCCCCCGCCTGCGAGAAGATTAGGCTACGCTCCCCGAAGTGACCAATTTCTCGCTCTTTCTCTTTCTCTCTCCCGTTTGTTCCCTGGCCTCCCTGCAGCTCAATGCCAGGATAGGCTCTCGCAAATGATTTAAAAGTTTTCTCTCGTGGCTACGTCGCTGTGGCGTTCCTACGTGCTTATAACTATGTCGTGCTCCGAAAAGGGGTTGATTGTTGAAAAAACGAATCCCAAGTTGTCTTTTTTTTTATACCCGTTACTCGTAGAGTTAAAAGGGTATACTAAAGTCGTGCAAATGTATGTAACAGGCAGAAGGAATCATTTCCGACCATATAAAGTATATATATTCTTGATCAGCATCAACAGCCGAGACGATATAGACTTGTCCGTCTGTCCGTCCGTCCGTCTGTCTGTATGAACACCTAGATCTCAGAGATGGTAAGAGATAGAGGTTTGACATGTATGGGACAAATGCTTCTTTTATCTGCACGCAGATCAAGTTTGTTTCAAATTTTGGCCACGCCCCCTCCCGCCCCCGGGAAAAAACGTTATATCTCCTACAGTTTTAAAGATAGACAATTCCTTCTAGAGATAGTTAGTAATTAGCAAAATGAATCGATTTGCCGAAGAAATGATAAAGATCGGATGAATGGTTCTCAAGTTATGAGCAAAAAGTGAACCACAGCCCCCCCGCTACCGCCCCTCCCACCCTAAAAAAATGTTGGATACTTTTTGGATGGTCACACTAAGGAACACAGGAACACTGTTTAACATGTTTTTTCATGAGTAACGGGTATATCGAAGTCGGTAAGAGCCGACTTAAACTTACGCTCTCGTTTTTTTCTCTGTTTGCCGCTGACGCCTACTCCTTTTTATACACTTGAAAAGTGTATTATAATTTTGCTCAGAAGTGTGCAACGCATAGAAGGAATCATCTCCGACCACATAAAGTATATATATTCTTGATCAGCATGACGAGCTGAGTCGATTAAGCTTTGTCCGTAGGTCTGTCCGTCTGTCTGTTTCTACGCGAACTAGTCCCTCAGTTTTGGAGCTATCGAGCTGAAACTTTGCACGGAGTCTTCTTTTTACTGCACGCTGCTAATATGTCGGAACCGACCGGATCGGATGACTACTTCTGAGAAAAACTGGTTTGTTCTCAATATTATCGCTCTCAAACACGGTCATGGGTAATATGTCATGTTTTGAAGTTGATTTGCGAAGTTTGGTCGAAGTCGCTAACCGTTGTGACAAGCTATTTCAAGTGTATCAAAACTTCGGTACAGACGAAGTTAGCTTTGCCTTTCTCGTTTTTTGACAATTTTTTGTTTTTTTTTTGTTTTTCTATCCTCGATTTTTCTCCTCCTTTCACACCTACATACTCACGCAACGCTCCAGATCGCTTTCTCTTGCACCCCACACGCCCTGAGATTTGTCTCTTGACTGCACCTTTCGCGGTGCAAACTTGTACCGAGTTTTACTTTGGACTAAGCACTGGTGCCGCTCGCAAACTTTGGGTACAGCCTTCGGTGTGCTGTTTCAGAACTGGGAATGCGGCTCTTGTTCTCCCGGCCCGGTTTTCTATCCTTTGCCATGTTATGCAAATGCGACCCGCTTATTTATACTTTTGACACAACCCCAAATATATCAAAACTTTTCGAGCGACCCTCGTATAAGTTTTGACATGCTATCGCGGCCGCCGCTGTGCAGATGCGCACTGCAAAATTTAAATTTTTGGCAAAATCAAAATTTCAAATTATTCAGTCTCCCCTCGTGCAAATTTTTGGGCATTTTACCCCTTTTCCCCTTTTGCGTGTGCTTCCTGGAAGAAAACTTTTGGGTCGCCTCTCGTGGGACATTCTTTGTCGAAGTCGCCTCTGTATCCTCATGGTGTGTCCAAACTGCAGGCCACCTCCACGGAAAAATAGTACAAAAGCCTACGCACATTTACAGAGAGAAACAAGTGAGAAAGTCGGTCAAGCCCGACTATAATATACTCTGTACCTCTCTCTCTCTCTCTCTCTCTCCCTCTCCCTCTCTCTCTCTCTCTCACTCCTTCTCCCTCTCTCTCTCTCTAAGATTGTGCGGCGTTGGTTGTGAAAGGGTGGGTGTTGGGTGGTGGGTGGCGTGGGTGTCCGGGAGTGATTCAGATTCACTTATTTGCTCATAACTTGAGAACCGCTCGTCCGATCTTTATCATTTCTTTGGCAAATCGATACATATTCCTAATGACTAACTATCTCTAGAAGGTACAAATCATCTATCTACAAAACTGTGGGAGATATGACGTTTTCTCAAAATTGTGGGGGCGGGAGGGGGCGTGGCAAAAATTGAAAATAAACTTGATCTGCCTGCAAGTATAAGAAGCATTTGTCCCATACATGTCAAACCTCTATCTCTTACCATCTCTGAGACCTGTTTGTTCATACGGACGGAAAGACAGACGGACAGACAGACGGACAGACGGACATGGCTTTATCGACTCGGCTGTTGATGCTGATCAAGAATATATATACTTTATAGGGTCGGAAATGATTCCTTCTCCCTGTTACATACTTTTGCACAAACTTAATATACTCTATGTACCTTCGGTACAGAGTATAAAAATAGTATACCCGGCCGCGCAAATTTCTGTGTGCCAGTGTGCGAACATTTTTCGTCAGGCGTGTGTATGTATGTCGATCGTAACGGGACCCCTTTTTTTCACTATCATCTGTAACTGCGAACAAATTTCGCTCAAGCGCGTACCACGCAGGCCCCGGCTTGAATTGCGTTGTAACAATTGTGCGAGGCGACACACACACACAAACAGGTGGACGCATGTGAGCACATGTACATACCTACCCGACACACAAGCGAAGGTTCGCTTCAAGCGAAAGTTCCGCGAAGAACTTTATTCGTACTTTGTTTAGTTTAAGCGAAACTCTTTGTGAGTTCCCTTTTATCTTGCTTCTCTCTGCAACAGGTAGAAAATAAACCAAAACTACGCCGCGTCGCCGTCGATTTTGACTTTGCATTTTCAGTATGTCTTTGAAGCTCTTATACTTAGGCCGGCGTATGGTGAAATTAACATTATTAGTTTGCCTGCCACAACTCGCGCGCGAGTTCGCGGGCGAACTTTTGGTCGGGTGGGTTCAGTCCGTCTGGCCTGTGCCAAAAATATGTACGTATGTATTATGTATTATTATATGTGTGTACGGCAGTTCACTTGTATAACAAAAAATTTAACCAAACGATGGAAGAAATACAACGAAACTACCTGCTCCCCCAGTTGCGTGCCATATGAACTCCTGCCCCTGATTACACTTGACTTATCACCTGTGCGATCCCTACTTAAATCTAAACTTGTGAGCTAAACCTAACCATGCTGTTGACTACCGTTGCTGTGACTTTGTCTCTTCGTTGTTGTTAAGGGGGGTTCTTGTAATTTTTTTTTTTTAATTTTTCCTGCTCGTGCCACTGGGGTGGGTTTTATATCCTTTTCTTCGCCTTACTTTGCCTCCGGTAGAAATGCGCTTGTGGTTTTTTAAGCCACGAAGTGTTGTTTCTCAAAGCCTTTCCCGGGTTCCTGCTCGGGCGCCAATTGTAAGGAAGCTTTCTTGGGCTTGGGGTATACTCAGCCAAGGCCAGGGTCATCTCACAATAAATTTCTTTAGTGCCGCGGCCGGGGCTTGAGAAGGGCGCGTGTCGTGGTCCACGGATCGGAGATCAGGGGGGCACGAAATTTCTACCGGGAGCTGAGGGGGCAGTAAAGTGGCTGCAAGGGTGATCCGATGCGGGGGCGGTAGAGTGGTCGTGGGTGCGGGTGTGCGGTGTGCCAATGTGTGTGAGTGTGTATGCGTGGGTAAACGTGTGTGCGAATGTGGGGGTGTGTATATGTGGGTGCGTGTGTGTGTGTGTGCGAGTGTGCGGGAGTGGGTGCGTGTGTGTGGGTGAATGTGTGCGGGTGTGACGCCTGTACTCGCTGGGAGGAAGTCACGCATGTGCCTGTGTGACTGGGGCACAAATCCCGAACCCACGGAAAGAGTACTAGGTTGCCCAATCCTGGCCATTGCAGACCATATGAGTCACCTCCCGGGTATTTACCGACGAGAAGGTGTCCCATATGGCGCCGCAGCCCTCTGACCACATGGTTTTGCGCCGGGTATTTACCGACAAGCGCTCCGCCATGTGGCCCGATTCGTGGCCAACCATTGGGTGTCCAGCGTACCGCCGGGTTATCCGAGATATTTTTCACTTTGTGTAGGGACCGAATACCAGAATAAAACCGACATAGCTTTTAAGACCACGTTATAAATGTTTTATTGGGAATATTTGGACAAAGAAATCCCTACCTCACACCGAACTGCGTGTTTTGAGAGAGAGAGGGGAGGTGGGGAAAAACTAGAAGGGCTGTCCCTTGGCCAAATCGGCTCGCTCACCCGGCTTCCTTGTTGTTGCTGTTGTTTTGGACTCCTCTGTCCGTTGGAGTAGAGCTGGTTGAGGCGGTTCGTGGCACTTCTTTTCGGGGACTCTCGCGGGGTTACTTGGCGAAACTTTTGGGGAACGGTGAAGGAGCTCAACCTCACACGTCAAAAGCCACGGACTAAGTGATTTCTGATGTCCGTTCGTCCAGCTTTGGACCCCTCTGCTGCCTCACTTTGACGATCGGCTGCTGCGCTGCCGAGCGATCGGTTCCGTCGTCGGCTTCTCTCTCTGCCGCTTGCATTTTTGTTGTGCTCGTCGCTGCTCTCTCTCTGCTGCTCTCATATTGTTAACTTAGGTCGGGGCAAGGTATACTCAAAAAGGTAGTCTCGCTCGCTCTCTCGCTCTCTTTGCTTCCTTCTTAAATGTCAGTCTGTTGGCAGCAGTTGAGAGCGACGCATCTCCGCGCACGAAATTTTCTTGATTGACACTGAAATAAGAAGTAGCAAGAGAGCGAGTGTGACTACCTTGTTTACATATACCTTGGGTCGGGGTGAGTTTTGTAGAGCGCGTTCTGCCTCTCTCTCTCTATCTCTCTCTCTTTCTAACAATGAATAACCAAGCGTGGGTTGCTACGTAACTTCTGGGGTTTTTTCCCTTCAATGGGCACAAAGAAAATTATGAGACCTACTATTAGAGACCCTTCAGTGGGTATATCGCTTAGCCTAAGAGTAATTATAATATGTAGGTGATTATGTATATGTGATTAATATGTAGATGATTATGTATGTAAGTGATTAAATATGTGGGTGTAGGTGATTATGTATATGTGATTCTTCACACAATAAATATGAATATTAATTATGAATATCCTTAAAATAAGTAAACCATATGAGTCTGGACATGGCATTTAAAACAGTCAGCCTACTATATTTCTTTTGAATAGTCCTCAATACTCCATTTCCGGTTACTTCAATTGACTTGCCCGGTCGTCCCGAGGTATTGAATCGTTCACCGGAATGCTGCGTTAGAGGATCACTCATAGAAAAAAAATTAAAAATTAACATTAATCGACATTGGCAATAATTTCAAATTTAAGGGCGGTATCCACGGCTCGCGAAAAATCTCTCGTGAAAAAGTTGATATTCCGCAGATAATTTACAGAGTCTGCTAAGCCACTGCTATTAAGATTCTATATTGATTTCATATTAATTAATATCACTATTGAAGCGAAATTTTATTGCTGCAAATTAATGCGGCAAATCTGGCTGCCACCTTTGTGGAGTGGCAGGAAGAGGAGCAACAGAGGGAAAAGAGGAATCACAGATACTGGGTTAACCCCATATCTGCGAGAAAGAAGTGAAAAGGGGCGCTATTTTAAATATGTGAGAAGTAATGCCTAGGAGTTTGAATGGATAATTTGCGAAGAATTCTATTAAGTTTCAGAACATAATTCAAAATCCTGATGTCTTTCACGAGAACTTCCATATGAGCTACACATGCTTCGAAGCTTTTCCAAATATTAGAATCACATTTTCACCTCTCCCCCCCCTGACATACCACCTCAATTTGAAATTGGCAGTAGTTTTGGAGTAATTTTAATTTGCTGTTGAGATAACTTAAGATCGTTGACATATTTCTACCTTAAAAATCTGTTATTTTGGCGTCCGAAATATTACAACGTCACTTTTTTTCTTCTTATTTTTATAAATACAAGGGGGGGCGTCCTTGTTTAAAGTATATGTAGGCGCTGCCGCTAGCGGGGGGGTAAGATAGTCCTCCCCGAGGAAGGGTGGCATGCTGCAAGACGCCAAGGAGTTCAAGGAGGTTTCGAATTTTCCGAACTGCATTGGAGCAATTGATGGCAACCATACCATCAACCAACCAATCACACCAATATTGGAGGAGTTTTTATATTTTTTAATATTGTTTTTTATTTTTTTTCAAAGTTTTTAAATTTTAAATTTCAAATTTCCGACCCTATAAACTATATATATTCTTGATCAGGACGACGAGCTGAGTCGATTGAGCTTTGTCCGTCCTCTGTCTGTCCGTCTGTCTGTTTCTACGCGAACTAGTCTCTCCAGTTTTAAAGCTATCGAGCTGAAACTTTGCACAGAGTCTTCTTTTTACTGCACACTGCTAATATGTCGGAACCGACCGGATCGGATGACTATATCTTATAGCTGCCATAGGAACTATCGGTCGAAAAGTGGGTCTTTGTGAGAAAAACTTTTGTTTTTAATGTTAACGGCTCCCACTTCAGCAATTATTAATTCTATACGCTTTCACATAGATTAGGAAGTTTTTGTCCAAATCGGATGACTATATCTTATAGCTGCCATAGGAACTATCGGTTGAAAAGTGGGATTTAATGAGAAAAACTTTTTTGTTTTTAATGTTAACGGCTCCCACTTCAGCAATTATTAATTCTATACGCTTTCACATAGATTAGGAAGTTTTTGTCCAAATCGGATGACTATATCTTATAGCTGCCATAGGAACTATCGGTCGAAAAGTGGGTCTTTGTGAGAAAAACTTTTTGTTTTTAATGTTAACGGCTCCCCCTTCAGCAATTATTAATTCTATACGCTTTCACATAGATTAGGAAGTTTTTGTCCAAATCGGATGACTATATCTTATAGCTGCCATAGGAACTATCGGTTGAAAAGTGGGATTTAATGAGAAAAACTTTTTTGTTTTTAATGTTAACGGCTCCCACTTCAGCAATTATTAATTCTATACGCTTTCACATAGATTAGGAAGTTTTTGTCCAAATCGGATGACTATATCTTATAGCTGCCATAGGAACTATCGGTCGAAAAGTGGGTCTTTGTGAGAAAAACTTTTTTGTTTTTAATGTTAACGGCTCCCACTTCAGCAATTATTATTTCTATACGCTTTCACATAGATTAGGAAGTTTTTGTCCAAATCGGATGACTATATCTTATAGCTGTCATAGGAACTATCGGTCGAAAAGTGGGTTTTAAATGAGAAAAATTTTTTGGTTTTTAATCTTAACGTGTCTCACTTCAGCAATTATTAATATTATGCGCTTTTACAAAGATTTTGGATGTTTTGGTCAAAATCGGATGACTATATCTTATAGCTGTCATAGGAACTAGCGGTCGAAAAGTGGGTTTTATTTAGAAAAATTGTTTGTTTTAATGCTGGCGTTCTTAAACTTTGATGTATTAAAACATTTGCAAGGGTATAAAAACTTCGGCACAGACGAAGTTAGCTTGGCCTTCTCGTTTTACTATTATAAAGTATGAATTCACATTTTCGTATAACTTTAATTACATTTTTGTCATTGGGCGATGTTTTCTCCCGGTGTTTTTTTCTGCCATTTTTAATTTGTTGTTGTTATTGTCTTGCCCCGCACAAACTAGAATCAAAACCTATTTTCGTTTCGTCGCCACAAAAAGGCGTTAACAGCACTTAAAGCTACGTTATTTGTTTAACATAACGTAGTGGCAAACGTAAGCTATTTATCCCGAAATGTGGAAACCGATTGTGAACCGGGCACAGGAACAAATTACGCAGCAGTTTTTTTATTATGGAGTTTTTCATTTCCCGGCCATTTCGCGAGCCGTGGATACCGCCCTTTAATATTAAATAACATTGATTGTGATTATAATTGATTAATTAACATTAAACATTGAATTTATTAATTAACATTTTACGATACTTGATAATATTCTCTACGAATAAGCTTTAGGTCACCCATCATATTTCTCCATTTACTCCAACTAATTCTGCATCACTCATATTTTTGCTCCAAAAAATCTTTGTCTGAACCCCCGAGCACTGGACATCTCCCTAACGTATGTTTAATTTTCGCCTACTCTTGCATGTTGCACAGACTCCTTTTATCGAGTTCGAGTACATTCTTTTGATTTGCATTTAGCCATAACATATCTGCCCTTGCATTGATGAGCCTTGTTATCTGCTTCAGGGATAAATTATCTTTGCAGTTTCCGGCTGCATCGTGATGATTTAGTTCTTTATAAAATCTTGATTTGAATTTTTGCACTTGCGTAGTATCTCTGAATATTTTGCAGTTTAATAGCCTATTTCCACTGGCTTCATTTCTTATCATTTTCATTTCTAAAAATTTTGCCGTTTCTATTGACAAATTGTCATTTTTTTTTGACATTCACAGCGATACGTTGTCAAAAACAGCTGAAAATTTGATTTAAATAACAGGCGCCACTTTCCAACTCTAGTGGACTTATTGGAATATTTAGCAAAAACATGACATACCCGTCATGACTGCAATTTCGCGGGGCAAACGCATTGTTATTGCCCTGAATTAACATCATTATTAAGAAATGAAAGAAATGAAGGCCAAAATGATTTTCTTGAATTTCTTTTCATTTCTTTGGTGAAAATAGGCTAGAAGTTTAATAATCAGGTCGTCAAGCATTGCACCAATCGATGTATGTGTCAGATTCATTGCACAAATTTATCTCCAAGGCATGTAATTTATCATTGAGCTCTTTGCTCTAATCTTTATTTTTTTCTAGAATTTTCCTTCATAGAATGTGCGGTGTTATAAACTAAGTGCAAATTTAAGGTATAAAAGTGCCCATCCTCTAGTACCGTTTGAATTGCAATAACGTAATTCGGTGTTTGCGTTTTTAAGGAGACTATCAAGTTCCCCAAAGCAGGAGTAATCCACACTTGCGCTACATGCGCTTATACCGATCTACAAGCTGCTCGGAATAGATACCACTTGTCGGTAAGGGATATGTCTGATCGCCCAGTAAAAGAGCTCCACGTAATGTTTAGGCTCCTATTTGCTTCACCATTCCTATATAAAAAATGTTTTTTAAAGGACATTCATGGCGTTAAAGCAGTGGTGCACAAACACACACTAACAAGCTTTGCGATTGTGTGTGTAGCAGAGCAACACGAAGTAAACGCCATTGTGTCAAATATAGGCTACAAACAAACACACATATGTGTGTGCGTGCATTTTATAGAGCACACGTATTCTCTCTCTTTATGCGTGTGTCGGCTGCGACGCTGGCAGAATTATGACTTCCTATCCCACGGGATATGAAAAATGACATTTGAGCAACACTGCGTTAAAGTAACACCTAAGCATTTATACACCCAAAAAAAGTTGTCATCAAAATGACACAATTTAAACATAAATTTCAAACTATTGAGTATCGAATTCTCTCTAATACTTCAAGTATCACATTGATATCTTCAAAAGTATTACCACGATATTTCGAGGATTTCAATTTGATAGCACTGTGCAACACTAAAAAGTTTATACGGTCGACACCAAAAAATTCTGAATGGGTATGATGATAGTATAAAAACCCTGTCTGGGTTTGGTCTGGTTAGCTGCCGTTTTCTAGTTATTGCACTTTGAAGTTTTTGACTTTTGATTTACATTTGCAACTCCATAACTCGTAAACTATTTTAAAATTTCGCTTTGGCGTCTAAAAAGAAGTTGTTGCTCTTGGATTGGTTTACAAAACATTTCTAAGTAGCAAGTCTCAATAGTCACATCTTAAAATTAAAAATTACAAAAACAGGCATGTTCTCAATTCCACTTATTTTGAAAAGTAAATCGAACGCAATTCCGCTTCGGTTTTGTTTTTGTGTTCTGAATTTCGAATGAAATGGCTCTCCTTTTACTTTTTGTATTCCACTGGAACAAGCGAAAATGGCACTAGAGAGAGAAGAGAGAAACCAGAATTCCAAGCGAAACGATCGAAAATGGAACAGTCGGAAATGAGAGAGGCTGACTTTTATGTTTCACTATTCGTTTTTGTTTGCACAGCCAAAATCTGGACACATTAAACAAAAAAAGTCTTTATAAATCAATTAAAGACTAGAATGCCAATTAAATTTCACTAACAATTTCTAAATTGATCACAGAATTAAGAAAAATTTACTTTATGTACATCTAGCAACTGTAAGCGTGCGTAATTTGGCAATTACTTTTCATTCCACCGACTAACAAGCATTACTTTTCAAAACGAAAAACTTGTTCGTTTTGGTGTTGCGAGAACATGAATCAATTCCACTTTCGAAAGGTTGCCGTGGAAGTGGAATTGAGAACGTTCAGTTTGACATTAGTAGAGTTCGCACACTTCTCCGTACTCACAAAAAAAAAAAAATTATACTAAAATTTAATTGAAATTGAACTCGGATTATAGTCTCTGCACACTGAGCACATTTTAGAGGAACGCATTGAATTAGATGATGATGTGAAATTGAAATTTACACTGCCCACATCTAACATCTTACATCTGTCAGTCAATGGGCGTGTTCACCAGCATACACCAATCATCTAACAAAAATCAGCAATCAAAAAAAAGTGTTAGTCTGCTGGTGAACGAGTTTGATAGAATTTTGAGGCAACAAAGTTATCGATATATTTTTGTTGGCGGAAGGTTTGAATTTTGACAACAAACAGCTTAATATAATAAGGAACAGACTACTAAATATCTATGACCGTCGTCACTAGCACCAATTGCTCCTGGAATTCCTCTTGAATTTTCCTTAAGACTTTGTTAGCCATTTAATGTTTGTTGTACGCCCGGCCCCGGCGAGAATGTGCACATAAAATCGAATATCCGATGGCCAAATCTTTTCCCTTCCCTAATCCACACAAAGAAGGGTCTAAAAATTATAATTTTAATAGAGTGGCAATGGGCCAAGAGCAGAGATGGCAGAATAAGGACAATTCGTTCCCGTCCCGCCACGATCCCGACCAACAAATTTTAATTTAATATCGTCGAGCCTGATTCCCTTCTTCTCTCGGGTCCCTTTGGAATCCCGTCGCGAGCCCATCTCTAGCTATGAGTCCTTAACGATGCACCGGACATAATGAAATAATCCTTTAATTTGTTCATTCTAAATTTTGGTACTGTCAGCACTAGTAGTGCGACCAAAAGATTTGAGTTTACTTCTACTAAGAGCTGGACAATGGCAAAAAAGATGAAGTAATGTCTCCTCCTGTTCTACTAAAGAAATCGCTGTGATCGACGCCCAAGCCCACTGCATGCCTGCTAATAAGGCAGTGACCCGCTACGGCCCAGACCAGAAGTAAGATGTTTTCCCTTTCAGGTTAAACGAGGACCACGTGACCCTAGCTACAGCGCATGCCGGAAGGTTATTCCATCGTTCCGTAACCAGGCGCCGTGTTGCATTCCTTGTAATTATCTTGTATGAGGATAAGGGTATCCCTATCAAGCTCTTCTCTGGGAGGAGCTGAATGGTAGTGCCTTGACAAACCGTGATGAGGTGTCCATGTTCTCCTTTTTGGAGTGGCGGCTTTTTAAGATTCCCTCCTCCTCCGCAATAACCAGTGGAGCCTTCAGAGCCTTGCACGAATTTCCGTGAGCTACTGGCGAAACCACATCCTCTGCCATTTCATTTATTAAAAACAAAGAGGTTTCCACATTCATTTTGCATTTGGCTTCTCAAAATTGCTTGTTTGTTTACTTCTGACAGCTGTGTGCTATCGATAACAAATCATAAACAAGCAATTCTAACAAACTATTTCTTTGTTAGATTCACATCTAACACAATCACGAAAAATAGCAATCATGATTGCACTTTTTGCCCGTTCACCAGCACAATCTAACAAAAATAGTCGATTTTTTGTCATTGAACACGCTCAATGTCTCAGAAATGAGTTGTATCAAAAATGTAACAAAATATATTGAAAAAAAATAAATTGGCATGAAATTTATTTAACATTTGCTCAACTATATCAGGCTTATGAAGCTCATGGTGGTGATTAAAAGGCAGATATTATTGGTCCTTATCCCGAAGGAAGATTATTTGGACGTTTTGTGACATATTTTGCGAGTTCTTATGCTCCAGTATCTTTTTTGCTAATTTAATCAGAATCAGATCTCGGGCGTTTTGGTATATGGGCATTGGTATTATCGATGCATTTGCTGCTCGAAATTTCAGAGTTAATGTCAATTGGGTCCTCCGTGTAAAAGGTGGAAAGATCTGCATCATGTCTGAATGGGGCGAGCACCTATCATGATTTTGTCACATGTCATCAGTATGGTCCTTAAGATAGCTTCTGTGCAAGGTGTTTTCAAGTCTTTTTCCTACCGACTTAATATTTAAAATAAAAATATTTAATAATACATGACAAGTATCTCTGTCACTACTTAATTTCATGAGGAACGTGTGAAATAGAAACATTTTGCTTCAAGATGTTAGATGTTGGATGTTGCTCAGTGGAAAAAGCCTATTAGTAAGGTTCTGAAATCTTTTGTTTCGATAAAAGTTCTTCTATTATGAGCTAAGTACCAACATTGGCTGCAGTGCTCTAAGACCCGATAATTTTACCTCGATTTTTAACAAAGCAGCACATTACAGACATGCTGAAGCTCCAAAAAGAAATTCTTAATGAGAGCTTAAAATAAATCAACTTGTAAGAGAGGAAAAAGCAATAAACAAATATTAAATATCAAATCTGAATATCAAATCTGTAAATGATGTTATAGATACCTTCGACTCTTGTCCACTACATCGATAAATGTTTTTCTTTTTGGAAAGGTAAAAAAAGACGACTCAAAAAATATTGCGTTAACTATATTTGCTATTCCAGCAACCAATCAGTTTAACGGGCCTTTTCAACACTTTACGCACTTTAGAAGAATGCTTATTAATTTAAACTAAGCGGTTCTCAAAAGTTGTTAGTGTCAGCTAATGAATTTGATAATAAAAAATTGCATTATTGACATGAAGAACATTATTTTAAAAAAACGAGAGCGTAAGTTAAAGTCGGCTCTAACCGACTTCGATATACCCGTTACTCATGAAAAAACAGGTTTAACAGTGTTCCCGCGTACCTTAGTGTGACCATCCAAAAAGTATGCAACATTTTTTTAGGGTGGTAGCGGGGAGGGCTTGGTTCACTTTTTTGCTCATAACTTGAGAACCGCTCATCCGATCTTTATCATTCCTTCGGCAAATCGATTCATTTTGCTAATTACTAACTATCTCTAGAAGGTACGAATCCTCTATCTTTAAAACTGTAGGAGATATAATTTTTTCCAAATTGCGGGGGCGGGAGGGGGCGTGGCCAAAATTTGAAACAAACTTGATCTGCGTGCAGATAAAAGAAGCATTTGTCCCATACATGTCAAACCTCTATCTCTTACCATCTCTGAGATCTAGGTGTTCATACAGACGGACGGACGGACGGACGGACGGACGGACGGACGGACAGACGGACAAGGCTAAATCGACTCGGCTGTTGATGCTGATCAAGAATATATATACTTTATATGGTCGGAAATGATTCCTTCTGCCTGTTACATACATTTGCACGACTTTAGTATACCCTTTTTACTCTACGAGTAACGGGTATAATAAGTATCAATAAATCGAAATTATTCTTCCATGTTCAAGCGGACTGAGGTTCGAACCAAAACCTTGGGTTCAGGGGTTCCGAGAACCGGTCCGCGAACCGAACCTTAGGCTTTACAACGGGTTCGAACCACCGGACCGAACCTTCTGTAAAATTTTAAAGGTTTGCAGCCTTGGTTGTTTTGTATTATATCAATAAAATAGTGAAATAATATAACTTAAAAATTGTAGCTTAGGAAATTTAATTTTTTACTTTTTATACCCGTTACTCGTAGAGTAAAAAGGGTATACTAAAGTCGTGCAAATGTATGTAACAGGCAGAAGGAATCATTTCCGACCATATAAAGTATATATATTCCTGATCAGCATCAACAGCCGAGTCGATTTAGCCTTGTCCGTCCGTCCGTCCGTCCGTCCGTCCGTCTGTATGAACACCTAGATCTCAGAGATGGTAAGAGATAGAGGTTTGACATGTATGGGACAAATGCTTTTTTTTATCTGCACGCAGATAAAGTCTGTTTCAAATTTCGGCCACGCCCCCTCCCGCCCCCGCAATTTGGATAAATGTTATATCTCCTACAGTTTTAAAGACAGAGGACTCTTACCTTCTAGAGATAGTTAGTAATTAGCAAAATGAATCGATTTGCCGAAAGAATGATAAAGATCAGATGAACGGTTCTCAAGTTATAAGCAAAAAACTGAACCTAGCCCTCCCCGCTACCACACTAAAAAATGTTCCATACTTTTTGGATGGTCACACTCAGGAACGCGGGAACACTGTTAAACATGTTTTTTCATGAGTAACGGGTATATCGAAGTCGGTTAGAGCCGACTTTAACTTACGCTCTCGTTTGAGTTGAAAAATGTGTCACAGTGTAATAACATGTATCAGGTTGCCCCTTTTTATACCCTGTAAAGGCCTGTATCCAGCACTGCGGAAAATTCCTGCCAGGAATTTGCTATTTATTTCTTGTGAAGTCTCTCATCATAGGATACAAGATTGCCTAAATTTATTCATTCATAATAGGGATTTTGTGGCCGGATCAGTACCTTGGTTTTGGTCGATGGGTGAACCGCTGGAACATAGCCAACACAATACGAAAATTACTTCAGTGCGAATCCTAGGATCCATATATCGATACCGCGGTACCTTGGCATGTCTCTGGACCGTCGGTTGACCAGGAAAGTCCATGTGACTCGGGCAGTAGCTACGGCATTGGAGCTCCATTAGCTTCTTAAACCTAGTAGCGGTTTATCTGGGCGATCCCGTTATGAGGTACGGCATGGTCCACTGCCCCCAAGAAACTAGAGTCTTCTATGCCTATGATGTGGCGACACACAGATTAAGAGGGCGTCTTAAACGACGACATCTTTCCGACCTTTGTGTCTATGGAATCATCATCTGGCGGCCTCGTCAATTTGTCATAAGTATGCCTTTGGCACCATCCCCTACCAATCTTTGCACGCTGATGGTTCCCCAGCCAGATGACAGCTCATAACAAAAAAATATTAAAGGATTCCCCCCAAAATTATGCTCATTACATTGTAAAATAATTGTTGGCAATATATTCCTGCGCTGTGTATCAGCTGTTCTCTCCATCCACACACGCATCGATATGCCAACTATAGATAAGAAACTGTGGATTACGTTCATGTTGCTGGGTACACAAGCAACGAAAAAGTAAACGAGAAATTCCTCCCACAGTTTTTTTATATGAAGTTTGCCAGGAATTTTTATTTTCCACGGTGCTGGATACCCGGCTTAACCATTGAAAATGGGTAAAAGGAGATCATGAAGTTGTGCAAATGTAGGAAACATTTCCGACCATATAAAGTCTATATTCTTGATCAGCATCAACAGCCGAGTCGATTTAGCCATGTCCGTCTGTCTGTATGAACGCGTCGATCTCAGAGATTATAACAGATAGAGATACAAATTTTTGCACGTACATGGGTGTATACCGTACGCAGTTCAAGTTTGTTTCAGATAGGCAAAAATTTCCCCCCTCCCCCCTTAAACCGCAAAAAAAACTGTCAGAGCCACAATATTAAAGTTACAACATTGTCGCTTAATATATATTATCTTAGGCCTTAAATCTATCTATTCCAAAAATCACAATGAGATCGGAGCAAAAACTAAATTATTCACCCAAAAAAATAAGGTATCATTTTGAAACTAGCTTTTAAAAATTTAATATGATTTCTTATCAATTTTGTAGTATAAAATCAGTTCATTATAAATTGACATTAAAATAAAAACATAATATTTTATAAACCTGTTTATTTTCAAAATGTGTGGTCACCAATATTGAAACATTGGTGTCTCCCTGCAAGCCTTGTGTTCACGCGAATAAGTATAATTAGAAGTCAATGTACTGGTGCGCCTTTTGCTGGAACCCATACATGTAGCGCGTTACTACTTCAGAGACTCTGAAGAAAAAACGCGAAAAACGCCTCTTCTGCAGCTGTCTTCGTTTGATATCTCTCGCATTGTGCAGTAACATGCAAAGCGCTGAAACAGGCACTGCAGCATTGTGGCTTGTTATGTGTCCTATCTGAATAGTAAGGTAAAACTGGCTATACAGCTCCTCAACGGGGCCAAGCCAAGCTTCTCTCAATCTCTTGGCGTGTGTGCTTTAAATTTTTCGCACAAGAGAAAGGGACCTACAGTTTAACGCCGGATCCGAACGGCAAAGTTTGAGAAATTGCTTTTTCATGGCTAGTTACTTCACAGCTGGCGCCACTAAGCTGGTGAAGGTGACCGTATGTGTAAAAGCTAGTTTCTAAAGAAAGAAAAAAACTTTTATTATTAGATGTTCAGAGGCGGGATCGAACCCACGACCTCCCGCCCAGCAGTCCAGCACACTAACCACTGGGCCACAGACGCACAGTGGATCCAATCTAAAATCTAGCAGAATAAAAGTATATTTTTTACACAAAGATACACAAAGATTTGAGGTTGTTTGTGATTCGTTTTAAATTATCAAAACAAGCGATATATTTGAGTATATTGATATAAATAACTTTTGTTTCCCTTAAAATAATGTATGTACTAAATACAAATTGTATGTTCGTGGCCCGTCTTTTCCTGTGTAGCTTAAAAATGTGTTATTTGTAAGTTGACTTAGCAAGAATTGTTTTTGAGCGTTTTACTGTCTTCATTGGACTGTAATTAACGTTATTCAATCGTATTCAAGCTAATTTTAGTATTTATGTAAAGTGTGAGTTCTTGTGGTGTGAAAATGTCCAAAATGATAACCAACTACGTCCAACTCTTAAGTCTATTGCACTTTTTAGGTGAAATCTCAGTCCTAAAGCGCGTTCTGTTTTGCATGTGGCTTGGCGAAAATGTCGCATCAAGGAAATTGTTGGTGCTAAATGAATATGTATTTGGCACAATTTTGAAGAACATAAACTTATCTGACAACGATATTAAAGAAATTAATAAAAAATTGGCTAATTTTGTAAGCAGGCTTGCAGTGAAATGGAAGGATTGCCATTACAACACTAAGTTTTTTGAGAAAAAAATCAGAAATGGCTTGAAATGCCGCTCATTTAATATCATTTCACGTCAACATCAGATATTGGTAGGCCTAAAAGGATTTTGGTGATTTGTGCCCTAAGGCGCAGATCAAACAAGTGTCTACTCTTATGAAACAAGCAACTTGTGAACAATTGATGGTGGCTACAAGCTCCAGTTTGTATAAAAATAATTACAGTTTGTTTGGAAAATAATAACAGAAGTTTGACTGCAATTTACAAATGGGGCTGCGATGGAAGCAGTGGCCACGCAACCTATCGCCAAAAGTTTCAAGATGGTGAAACAAGTATGGTCGATCAGCATTTATTTACTGTTTGCCTTGTACCATTACAAGTTCAGCTTGGTTCAACAATATTGTGGAAGAACACGCGACCTTCATCAACCCGCTATTGTCGTCCCATAAAACTCATTTGTCAGAAAGAGACAAGTGAATTAATAACTTTGGAGACTGTAAATGTTGAAAGCCAAATAACGTCGATCAAGCCAACACTGACCAGCTCATATACCATACTCCATGAATTTCATCTGACGATGGTGGATGGTAAAACATTTGGTGTTCTAGCAGAAGCATCCACACAGACATGTGGAATTTGTAGAGCAGTACCTAAAGACATGAACAATTTGGAATTGGTGAAGCGTTACCCGGTTGACTCAGATCTATTGAAATATGGCTTATCTAGTCTTCATGCGTTGATTAGATTTTTTGAATGTGTTTTACATTTATCCTACAGACTTTCCATTAAAAAATGGCAAGTTCACGGCACAGATAAGCCGGAGGTGGAAGCTAGAAAATTAAAAATACAGTCAGAGCTAAGGAAAGAAATGGGCATTTTAGTGGACATACCAATGGCTGGTAGTGGCAACACCAACAATGGTAATACAGCTAGACGATTTTTCAGGCAACCTGATTTGGTATCACGCATCACAGGAGTTAGCGAGGCACTCATTTTTAATTTTAGTGTCATTTTACGTGCATTAACTTGTGGCTATGAAATCAATATCGATGCATTTAGTCCATATGCCATGAAATCAGCTGAAATGTTTGTCGACTTGTATCCATGGTTTTATATGCCATCATCTGTCCAAAAGATATTAATTCATGGTGCAGACATCATAAAGCATGTGGGTCTTCCTATTGGCATGATGTCTGAAGAAGCCCTGGAAGCCAGGAATAAGGATTGCCGGAATATACGGGAGAATCATTCTCGAAAGAACAATAGATCTAATACAATAGAAGATGTTATGCACGCATTGCTCGTGTCTTCTGATCCACTAATAACATCATTGTCTAAAATGTCAATGCGTGCATAACATCTTCCATTGTATTAGATCTATTGCTTCGGTTAAATCTATTAAATTTGATAAATTTGTTGCTGGTCTTCTAATAAATTTCCCACATTTAAATAATGATTCTGAATCTTCATAATAAATAGAAAACAAACTCATTAGTTAAAATGTAAATTAAAAAACAAAACACTTAAAAATTAAAAAAAAAATGTGAACATTTATATTGATGAATATGTTTTTTAACATTTGTATGGGAGCTATGGGAAATACCTAACGTAGGACATTGCAATTTGGAGAATATACGTAAAATGAATTAAAAACTGTAAGTACAAAGTTTCATTAAAATATCTATTAATTTACTAAAGTTATTAATTTAATTCTGCTAACAGAGCCATTGGACCCACTGTGAGACGGCCTGAATAGTTACATTTGTTATTTACATATGTTTGCAAAAAAACGAGCACAACCACATTGTTACTTAGCTGCTTAAACATTTTTTGTAAGTGTGCTCCAGTTGAAATATATTTATATATCTTCATCACGTCGTCTGGGAAAGGGTGCTCCATAGCTTTTACTTTTATAGGCTAATCACACTGATGACGAACTGAATGAGCTCTATGGGGATACTAGTCTGGTCAAGCGCATTAAGCAACAGCGGCTGCGCTGGCTGGGACATGTTACCCGTATATATAAACAAACTCCAGCAAAAATGGTCTACAAGTGGAATGCGAAAGAACTGGGACATGGCAATGTGGGACGACCACCTCTTAGGTGCGACGACCAGGTGCGGAAAGATATTTCCAAGCTTGGCGTGAAAAACTGGTGCCAGCTCGCACGGAGCAAAAGCGACTGGCGGACATTGGATGCAGCGGCCGAGACCGTCGAACGATTGTGATGCAAGCAACGGGCCAATCAAGAGGAAGAAGAATCACACTGAGCACATCTAATATCCAACATCCAGAGTCTTTGTAACATTTTTCTATTAGACAGCGACCCACTTAACATTTTTTCAACACAAAAGCTTAAAAATGTAGGCAGAGAAAATGGTTATTAAACATTTAAACCAGAGTTCGGCACGTTTCTTTTTTCTGTGTATACAAGAGCCCTCTGTAGCAGCGACGTGGAAACACCGACGTATACGAGCTTATACTACACTCTTTTGCAACAACGAACAAGTGCTAACTGAGAGCGCTCCCCTCTTTTGCAACAATAATCAAGTGCTAAATATGACACCTCAAGCAACGCCAGCTGCCACATTCGGCATGCTTCCTTGTACAATTCATACAGTCTTCGAATTTTCGGATTTAAAAATAGTCGATTAGTTTCAAATTAATACTTCTGCGCATCAAATTAGTAAGTTTAAAGTTTCAATGTAATACTTTCTAGGTTCACAATGATACAAAAAATGATATTAGTTTCAATTTCAGTTTGAGACACGTGTTTCAAATTGATATTTATACAAATATTTTTGGGTGTACTGGCAAGTCACTTCCAATTCCGTACCCCTATAAACCCAAGTTTCATTCGCTCCGCGTCGTCCACTTTTTTTTTTAATCACAATTTGAGACTTCTTCTGATTCACCTCCATTCCCTCCAGTATATAGCCTATGTTCAAGTCCAAGTAGTCAACTATCTGAGTGCCAAATTTCCTCCCAATCCGTAAAGCCATTTAAGTAATGTCAATATTGTTAATAATAACTATATCCTTTACATCTTCTATTTCACTGTCAATGCGTTCACAAAATAAATTTTCACTTTCAGTCACCATTTCGTTTGCCGCTACACGATTTAATTTGTAGTATACTTGTTTACGTTCTCTTTTTGAGCCTTCTAGTACATCGGTTTCTATAAATTTTTTATACACTTGAAAAGTGTATTATAATTTTGCCCAGAAGTTTGCAACGCATAGAAGGAATCATCTCCGACCACATAAAGTATATATATTCTTGATCAGCATGACGAGCTGAGTCGATTAAGCTTTGTCCGTCCGTCTGTCCGTCCGTCCGTCTGTCCGTCTGTCCGTCTGTCTGTTTCTACGCGAACTAGTCCCTCAGTTTTGGAGCTATCGATCTGAAACTTTGCACAGAGTCTTCTTTTTACTGCACGCTGCTAATATGTCGGAACCGACCGGATCGGATGACTACTTCTTGTAGCTGCCATACAAATGTTCGTTAGGAAAATGGTTTTTAGTAAGAAAAACTGTTTTGTTCTCAATATTACTGCTCTCAAACACGGTCATGGGTAATATGTAATGTTTTTAAGCTGATCTGCGAAGTTTGGTCGAAGTCGCTAACCGTTGAGACAAGCTATTTCAAGTGTATGAAAACTTCGGTACAGACGAAGTTAGCTTTGCCTTTCTCGTTATTTAAAAGTTCAGTTAAGTGCTTGTCTTACCTTGTAAATAATTATATTTTTTATTTTAATCACTTCTTTGATTGTTTGTTTAACACTTTATTTCACAATTCACGGGAAAAGCAATGAATGTTCCAGCCATGCAGAGAACGCGTGCAAACTAAAAGACAAAATAACGATGCTTGCACTTCAATTGTTTTTGTTATTTAACGAATTATGCGTGGACGAAAGAAAGAACCAAAATTTCGCTTACGCTTTGTGCTTTGCATTTCACTGTTTTTTCGTACACTGGTTCGGCGCTCGTTTACCACAGGGTTACTCAGGGAAGTACCCATGTACGCTGGTTCGCAGTGGGTTACAGAATATACAGGGCATAAATATTTGTTTTTTTGGGTGGTTCGGTGTTCGCTTACCATGGGGTTACTCTAGTAAGTACCCATGTAGGAAGTAGCGGGGTAGGTAGTTCCAGCATGGCCAATCGCCACCTCCAGAACTGCAGGGCATATTCAATACAAGTAATCCTTTAGTTGACTGGACTGAGATGCGCAGCATAGCACTGTCGTCTAAAACGTCAGTCCCATTGTTGCTTCAGACCAAGGGGGGAACCGAGTTTGAATCCTAGCAGTCATAAATATAAGTTTGTTTAATTCGTTGTTTTACGGAATAATAAAACCAGAAGGCCAAGCTAACTTCGTCTTTGCCGAAGTTATTATACCTTTGCAAATATTTAAATACATCAGAGTTTAAGAACGCCAGCATTAAAACAAACAATTTTTCTAAATAAAACCCACTTTTCGACCGATAGTTCCTATGACAGCTATAAGATATAGTCATCCGATTTTGGCCAAAACTTCAAAATCTGTACAAAAGCGTATACTATTAATAATCGCTGATGTGAGACAAGTTAACATTAAAAACGAAAAAGTTTTTCTCATTAAAACA
Organism: Lordiphosa stackelbergi; assembly: GCA_018904235.1. Lineage (NCBI taxonomy): Eukaryota > Metazoa > Arthropoda > Insecta > Diptera > Drosophilidae > Lordiphosa > Lordiphosa stackelbergi. Next base: position 302,923 of record JAEIFU010000026.1, read on the forward strand.
CATTTTTCGACTGATAGTTCCTATGGCAGCTATAAAATATAGTCCTCCGATCCGGTCGGTTTCGACATATTAGCAGTGTGCAGTAAAAAGAAGACTCTGTGCAAAGTTTCTGCTCGATAGCTTTAAAACTGAGTGACTAGTTTGCGTAGACACAGACAGACGGACAGACAGACGGACGGACAAAGCTCAATCGACTCAGCTCGTCACCCTGATCAAGAATATATATGGTTTATAATTCCACTAAACGAATTTATGTTAGAGATGACAGGATGGCAATTGAAGACAAATGGTTTTATTGGAACAGATTTGGCGAGCTCATGAGTGACAAAAATCCTGCAGCACAGATCCTACAAAGCCTTTACGGAGCTAACTTCACTCTCAATACCAAATTTGAAGATGTGGAAAGCCGCTCAAAAAACTAAAAAATTGCAGAGATTCCGAAATAAATATAAAAATTCTAGCTTATAATATATTAGGATTAAGGAGTAAACTATTATATAAGAATTTTATAAACTATGTAACCAATCATGAAATATTTTTCCTTTTCAAAACATTTATCGAAAGAAACTTTGAAGAGCTGGCTGCCTATTTTCCGGAACATTGTCTACATTGGATTCCAGCAACGCGCCGATGCGCGAGGGGCGGGCAAGCGGAGGAAGTTTGTACGGCATACAAAAGACTCTAACCAATGTATTTAGCTATGCCAACTGCGAGGAGGTTACTGCGGTAAAGCTTACACGGCAATTGCAGACATGGCTTATCGTTCCGCAATACATAAACTGTAACCAATGGAAGCACGATTTCGAAAAATTATATAATTATGTGATGGAGTGCACAGAAGAAAACATTATGATTATAGGGGATCTAAACGGGCGAATTGGCGAAAATCAGGTGATTACGGAAGACCCAAAAACAGCGCATGGTTATGCTCTTTTAACGAGAGAATCGAAGGATCGGAAAAAGGACTCGAATGGGTGCCATATTATCGAGATGTGTGAAACACTCAATTTGACAGTCCTGAATGGAAGAACTACTGGAGATGCTATGGGTGAATACACGTACATGAGAGGTGAAACCGCATCTACTATTGACTACTGCATCATAAGAGGAAAATGGCATGAAATGGTAACTGATGTCACTGTCGAAGACGAGGTATTTTCGGATCACTTGCCAGTGGTAACGCAAACCAATATTCGCCCAATAATTGTCAACGACAAAGAGAGCAAACTTCTGCCACAGCTGAGGTGGGTGCAGAAGAAGGCTGATCAGTATAGAGACCGCTTAAACGAACAATTGGAAAACCAAAGGCTGAACACAACTGATGGAAATTACACGATTGACACTTTAGAAAAAAGTATAACAACGGCAGCAAAATGTATGGGAAGAAAATCAACGAAAAAGAATTATGCTCAACCATGGTTTGATAAAGAATGTGAGGCGGCCAGAGAACTGTCTTTTGAAGCACTTAATCATGCTAAGCAAAGCGATTGCGCCCGAGCTAGAGCTCACTACCACCAGACTAATCAAGCTTACAAACAAATATGCAAAGATAAACGGGCTACACACTATTTTCAGTTGGAATTATCCATATCAAAAATAAAAAGCAGCAAGGACTTCTGGGAAATAGCACAAAAGCTAAACGGCGGCAAAGTAAGGAAAGTAATCCAAGCGGAACCAAAAGCACTGGCACTCTATTTTCAGAAGCTTCTTTATATGAGTCAGCCAGAAACTCAGCTTTGCTATGCTTTACCCATGATTGAGAACAGTAATCTCGATGTAGCGATCTCAGTTGCTGAAGTTAATATGGCGATTGCAAAATGCAAATGCAGAAAAGCTCCTGGTGCCGATCGCATCCCCGCTGAATTTTTAAAGGAAGCTTCTCCGGATTTCATTGAGTGTCTTACAAATGTGTACAACCATATTATGCTTAACTCAGAGGCACCAGTTTCCTTCCGACTAAATGTCATATATCCCATATACAAGAAAGGGGACCCAGCGCAAGCAGAAAATTATAGAGGAATTTCATTCCAAAACGCAATGGTAAAGGTGTTCTCCTCTGTTATTTTAGCTCGTCTAATTGCTTGGGTGAACCAAAAGAATCTGCTCAGCGAGTACCAATCCGGATTCCGAAAGGGTTACTCAACTGTTGATAGCATTTTTGTCCTCACCAGCTTCGCACAGCATTACTTGGGACAGAAAAAAAGCTATACATGTTTTTTGTCGATTTTCGTGCAGCTTTCGACACCATTAACAGGAATGCCCTTTTTTACAAACTGAGCAATTTAGGATTATCGTCGAAAATGCTTGCAGTTATAAAAAGTCTATACGTCGACAATAAGACGACAGTATGGGACGGAGACAAATGCTCGGACTGGTTTGAGACAAACAGAGGAGTAAAACAAGGATGTCTATTGAGTCCGTTGCTATTCGCACTGTTCATCGAAGACCTACATGACTACCTAAGCGGAGGAGCAAGGCTGGGAGATGTCAATTGTAAAACACTGATGTACGCTGATGATATGGTAATACTGGCCGAAAGTGCGGAAGAAATGCAGTATACAATTGACAAAGTATCTGAGTATTGTAAACAGTGGAGCCTTATCATTAACACAGAGAAATCCAAAATCATGGTGGTTCGAGATGGCAGAGGGCGCCTTGCAAGAGCAGAGAAGTGGTACCTCGACGGGACAGAGCTGGAAACTGTAAAGGATTATAAATATCTAGGTGTCACACTGACACAGAATATGCGGTTTGAGACACATCTGCGGAACAAATTATCAGAAGCAAGGATTGCAATAAACAGCACGTGGAAAAGTTTTATGTCAAGAAAAGACATAAAACCAAGTGCGAATTATAAGCTATTTGAGGCAACGGCAAGATCAATTATGCTATATGCAGCAGAGGTGTGGGGTTATGCTGAATACGATAGTGTGGAAAACTAGCACGTAATTTTATTAAGAAGCTTTTTAAACTGCCAATTAACACACCATCATATGCGATACACCTTGAGACTGGTCTACCTACCCTCTACCACAATACCCTGGACAGACATTTCAAATATATGAGAAAAATCATAGATCTACCTCAGAGCAGGCTTCCTAAGTTAGTAGCTATGCAAATTCTGAGGGACCAATCGCAGTGCTTTGCAGAATGGCACAAAATTTACCAGGCTAATAATATGATTTGCGATATAGATGAAATAGCTGAATGGAGAAGAACGCACGACACTGTACTGGAAAGAGTTGATGAAGCCCAGCGGAATGCCTTTGAGATCACTGCCCGGCGGAGCGAAACTCGAACTTTATATAAAGGCCTAAACTTCAACCTGGGACAAAGCAATTACTTCAGAGATGACTTTACGGTGGGTGTAAAAAAAAATTATTTTTAAAGGAGGGATGGGATGCTTCCACTAAATTTTAAACCCCACAAAAGCGACGAGGGTTGCTTTCCTATTAACAACGAGCGGGGGGGGGGGTTTTCTTTCTTTTTCCCAACCTCAACCATTTTTTGTTTTAATAATAATAAATAATTTTGAAGAAAAAACTAAAAAAAAAACACACAGAGGGAAAAAACCGAGAACATTGGACTCAAAATGAGCACAAACGTTATCAAAAAGTATGCATGAACGGGTTTTCTCACATGTAGTGCAATGTTCTCACTTTAAGAACAATTTTTGAGAACGCAAAAACTCAAATTGAGTTGATATTGTTCCATTTTTGAGAACATGATTTGAGTTAATATTGTTCCGTTTTCAAGAACATTTTAAACTCACCTGGGAAAAAAAATTGATTGCACTTGGACCAGGTGTGGGCGGATTCCTCACAATGGGGTGGAATGGGGAACGGGAACATACCTCTTTTGATTGGAAGTGAAGGGAGGCAAGACTCCTTGGATAGGTGCGTGCACCTGCTGCTTCTCCTCGACCCATATATTCCATCGCTTCAACGACCGACCCCCACCTGACCTCGTTTTATTTAAGTTTTTCAGAAAAACACAGAAAAATTTGTTCGGGCTTGACTGGGATTTGAGCCCGGTACCTTATGCATTCAACGTATGGAATGACGCGCTAGCCAATTCGGCCGTTGAACAGTTTTGCAGATGCACGTCTAGAGGGCTACTTATGCTTTGTTGAGCTGACAAGAGGGAGATCAAAAAGAGAGCCAATTCGCTCTCACTCGCTCTCTCTCTTGTATATCTCTCTCTTGAAAACCGGTTTTGTTGTTGTTCAAAGCAAATATTATCCGATTGAGAACAACTTTACTCATTTCAAGAACATTTAGAACATTCGTTCTCAAAAATTTTGAGAACATTCTGTTCTCATTTTAAGTTGAAGGCAACTTATTTTCTGAACACGTTTTTTCCCTCAAATATGGAAAAAAATAAATCTAATACACTAATTAAGCTATAAACAAAGTTAGGTCTATAAGAGCCTGGGACGTCCCCCCTTAGGAGTGAAAGATCTGCTATCTCGCGACGAGCGGGGAAGGCAGGTGGTGTAACTCCGAAGGGTAGGACTTTCTAAAGCTCCATAGGATAAATAATAGTAAATAATACACTGTACTAGTTATAGAATAAGGCTGACGGCAATAACGCCATGCCTAATTACACAAACTGTTCTTATTTTTTAATAAAGAACCACTACTACTATATGGTTTATATGGTCGGAAATGAATATTTCTATGCGTTGCAAACTTCTGGGCAAAATTATTATACCCTTTGCAAGGGTATAATAATTGAGGGAACCAGCAGCAGCAGCAGCACGCACAAATTAGAATATTTTTTGTTTGAATCGCTTTTATATACCTGAGAAAAGTATCTCCCAGAAGAACTCCTTTCTCTCCTCTAAGAAGGGAGATGAGAATGCGATATCGCTATGCGATATCGAAATATTTGCTGAGAGTTGATATCGGGCATGTACTTTTGAAGTCAGCAAAAAGTATGATTTTTTCTGAACTTCGGAATTTAGCCTGTGCACTACGAGTCAAACTATTTTTATACGAATCCAATTCGAATGTGTTAAAATGTGTAGCATAGAAGCACTGAAGGCAGATTGGAGTATATTAATAAAATTTGATTTTTAATTAATTACATTTTTATTTTCGTTTGGTTGTTTTAAGCATTGAATATAAAAAACAGGTGAAATAGATGGAAACGCAATAGAGGTCAGTCACTCTAGTAATATTGTTCAAAGAGAAAACCATTTAAAACCTTTATTTATTTACATTTTACGATATACTTTTAATTATAATTAAATAACCTATTTTTTGTATCCTCTTTCATTTTCCTATCGGTACGTAGATTAATACCGTAGTTGTGAGAAATTGAGTGGAGGGACTATCATTTATTTGAATGTTTTTTTCTTCGTATCTTTTTAATGTTTAGCTGAAAAGCAATACAAAAAGGTGCACAATTTAAATAAGCCTTTATTCGTTTTGTTCACGTTTGACTGACACATTTGCTGTCTTTAACATTTTCTCTTGCTGGAGTCATTTGGCTCGTGCGTTGCTAAAGAGCCTGCAGAAAGGACTCTTCTCGAATGCATTTGATTTGGAATAAGTGTAAGTGTAAGTGTCAGTTAACTCTGAAGACAGCGAAGTAGAAGCAGAACAAGAGCCGGTCCCGGCCCTTGGTTTGGGCAGGCAGCCAAACGACGCACAGTCCAATCGCCGGCCAAGGCACTGGCACTTAATGTGCACTAAGTGCTTAAGCAAGCCGAATGTCTGGAACTGCCTATTTGACTGTCTCTCTGTCTATTTATGTAAGACAGGGTAGGGGGCTAGGGTGGGCACGAGCGTAAATCTTTCGGCACTTGCAAGTGATGCATTTAATGCATGTGGTGGTTGGTGGCGGAATGAAATTCAAGTTGCGGCAATTAACACGAGTCAGGGAACACACATTTGGTTTTCCCAGCCTTGTAAATGTGTCGACAATGCTCTCTTAGGAGAACATTAAGAGACCCATTGGACAAGTTCGAAAGCTGGCCTGGAAGTGAGGCGCATGTTGTCTAAATTTTGCCCCAATGTGCAGACCTTAAAGCTCTCTCTCTCTGGCCGTCGTTTGAAAGAGCTTTGGCTTTGCCTTGGCTTGCCGTAGCGAGCTCGTTTCGTTTGCCGAGTTCAGTGTATTTAGTGCAGTCGTTTCGTTCGGTCGTTCTAACGGTGCAAACGACGCTGCGCTCGGTCAGAAGGGACAACCTCAATAGTCACTCACTCACACACTGGCGCAAGCCAGAAATCGTGTAGCATACTTAGGTGCGGCAACGAGTTGAAAGTAAAAGTTGTTCAATGTGCAATAATGGTAAATAATAAATAAGCCCGAAAGAAGAGAAATTTATTACCAAAGCCCAAGTAAAGCACGCAAATTGTGAGAAACCGGAACGGAACGGAGCAATGGCGTGCCAGGTGGATGCAAATTAAATATGCAACATTTGAAGTGTATAAATGTGAAAAAGTGAAAAACGGAATTGAAGACAAATATAAAAAAAGCCAGCGCATATTAATAATAAAATCAAATAAGTTCCATTTTTTGGTAAACTCGATAGTCGTGTCGGTCTTGGGCCAAAGTGTCCACTTGATTCAGTTTATTTGAAGGACTACTGGACATTTGTACGGTTAGATCCAAACTATTTTTTATGATATAAATCAGTTGACTTCAATTTCGTCGAAATCTTTCAATTTAACACAATTTAAGCATTATTTAAACTCTTCTCCGAAGGGTTAGAAAGCAAACCCGTTACAATTTGCATTTCTAAAAACAAAAACCATCAAGCGCTCAGATCCCACATGGCCACCCCGTGAACACAACCACACTCCAGCAAGGCAAATAATTGCGGTAGCCACAACGACGGGGAAAAAAGGGATAAAGAAATCATTTTTACGCATCCCAAATTTTAGGCTTCACAATTTCCTTTTGTGCTTTAATTTTAACCAGTAAATTTGTGTATAATTTCTGTAGAAAAGTGTATAAAATTTAAACGCTGTGCTTGAGTAAGCCTACCGAATCAAGTAAAAATATTGAATCAACATCAACAGCAGCCATCGGTGGACACCGGCACAGAGGTAGGATCCGATTAATTTTATGAGCTAATTTTACATCAATTTTTGTATTTTATTGTCTAGTTAATACCTTTAATCGGGTAATTCCCCAAATCCAACAACAAACAAACAAAGAAAATAATTTGCAACTCAATTGTGTCATTGTTGAGGAAATGTGGATTGGCAAAAAGGAAGCAACGGGTGGCACCACTTTGATGTGGCTGGCTTTTGTTTCCATTTAGGAGAAACACAGCGGTTGGTCATTTTGTATAGAGTTCCGCAGAGGGGAGTTACGGCTAACAATATAATTATGCAAATATTTAAGTATTTTCTTATTGAATTCAAAGCAGGTGTAATTCCGTGGCATTGACAAATGTGGGAACATTATTGTAAAAGTTGCCTTTGTGTGGATTAATATTCTGGGGCTACAAGAATCTTGAGAAGGTCAGTCGGCTCGTAAACATAAAAGTATTGTGAATCAAAAGTTTTCCGCATTAAAAAAGAAAACAGAAACAGAAAGTTAAGTCGCATTAAAATCAGATTTCCTCTCGACCGCTTGATTCTAACTAGCGGACAAAAATGCGGACGAGACCGGAACGAAACACTTTCCCGACGCTTCCGCAAATCCCGATGCTACCAAAATCATTTTTACATACGGCATAGTGCTTTAAACTCAATACAAAAATGTTGTGGAAAAATATTTTGAAAATCGTTTGTCCATTTTTTAAAAAAATTCAAAATCTATATGGTGGGAAACCACTTATGAGATTATGATCTTCATTAACAAGTGAACGTATTTTATTGGGGTCCAAGAGGGACGCAGAGTGAGAATGTTTTTTTATAAGATTCTATATGCAAATTTATAAATTTCCGCGAACAATTTCTTATTTTATTACTTCAAAATTCTCTTATAAGTTGGCTGTCCAAAATATGTCCTCATCGGAACTCTCTAAAGAGATCGTCCTTTGTTGGTTTGCAAATCGGTTGAAAACTCCGTTGGTATCACATCATTTCATGTATCGATGACGAATTCTTGGTCAACTTTCGTGTGCAAATCGAGTTCATGTAAAGGACTTCGGACTCATTTCATATGTATAATGCATGACATAATCGTAGTATAAAATATTGGTCTAAATCACACTGAAATCAAAACCTTGTGCATTCTTGTATCATGATAGTGCGTTTTTGTATCCAGATAGTACTAGAGTATGAAGTAGATATTTTAAAGTTAATTTTATTATTTACTTGATTATTTTAATTGTTTTAGCTTGCTATTTTTCTGTTAATTGAATACACACTACTATAAAAGTCAAACCAAAGGAAAACAAGTAGGAAAGTCGGTCAACCCCGACTGCAATATACAATGTACCTGCAGCAGCAGCTGCAGCCATACTTGAGTATGGTTCATCTGATCTTTATTTTTCCTTCGGCAGGTGCAAACCATCTATCTACAAAATAGTAAGAGACAAAACTTTTTCTTTCGAATTATGGCGTGGTACATCTCCCATATCTATCGCCAAAACTCTATCTCTTACGATCTCTGAGATCTCTTCGTTCATCGGACATGCCGACGGACGGACATGGCTATATTGACTGATCAGATGATATAATGCTGATCAAGAATAAGAATAAGGAATTTGAGTATTGCGGGCTCGAGGTCAAGTAAAACACACAGATGTATATAAGAATAAGAATATTTATAGGGTTGGAAATGATTCCTACTCAATGTTTCATACTTTTGCACAAGCTCAATATACTCTGTATACTTAGGTACAGAGCATAAAAAGAAAATACACTTGACACCCTTCTAGTATGAAGCGTAGTAAATGTTTCCCTATGATCATGACCACAAACTGATAAGAACATACTTATGTCGTATTTCCCGAGTTTTTTAGTCCAAATATCGTAAAAAATTTAGCACAAGAATTAATTTAATATATCATATTTCATATCAGAAACTTAATCTACAAAATGAAAGGGGCTTAATTTTAGGAGTATATATTAAATTTACTTTGGTGTCTAGTTTCTTGAATCAGTCATGCTGTTCGAAAGTTCTGGTGAAATATATAAACATAAACAATCAAAAAAGTAAAATAAAAAGGCAAACTTTAAAAATTCTTCAAAAATGAATTTTTCAACAAAAAAATTTGAAAAGTTGCTTGGTATGAACAACATTGCTAAGATTGATCTAAAGAAGAGGCAAAGAGCTCGAAGCAGAACCCTAAAATCAATATTTTAATAAACCGGTCCGCAAGATAAGCCTTGGACTTAAAAACCAAACCTTTAACTGAATTTGATTTAGATATTATATAAATGAAAAGATATCAATCACCTTACCAACATATAACTGCATTTAAAAAAGATCTGGAAGAACTTATGGTTTGTTTCTAAGTGCGTTTTGTTCGTTTTAAATTATTCTTAAGCAATAATTTTTAGGTAACAAATAAAGCCACGGGACTATTTGCATTATTATTAATTAAGGTACCCAAAGTTAAAAAAATATATGTTCAATTTATTGCCACAAAACCTTTAAGTAAAATCGCTTGCAAACATGAAATCTGTATTTTCGAAAATCTCAGATTAAACTTTTTTTTTTTTGTTTTTATTTTTTTACTATCTAAAGCTTTTAATTGGAAATATTTAACAAAACTGAAATTCCATAATATTTGGCTTGGAAGTTTAAGTTTTGAGTTTTTGCACTTTCTTTTTTAATGCCAAATCCTGAACAGTTTTCAGAACTGTTTTCCAGCCGGCGCCAAAAGCTGCTAAAGGTGCCCGAATTTTCAAGAATATTTTATTTTCTAATCGTTCGACAGAAAATTTTTTTCCTTCTGTCGAACAATATTGAAATTCCCCAGCCCAAATTTAAGCTAGCTGATACAAAAACGAGAAATGCAAGACGAGACGGACGGACGGACAGACGGACGGACGGACAGACGGACGGACAAAGCTTAATCGACTCAGCTCGTCATGCTGATCAAGAATATATATACTTTATGTGGTCGGAGATGATTCCTTCTATGCGTTGCAAACTTCTGGGCAAAATTATAATACGCTTTTCATATGTATAATTACGAGTTCAATAGGTGTTTAAATTTATAAAGTTATTTACTTTGATTACACAGCTTTACACATTGCGACCTTTTGTGAGTAATCCGAGCATCTGTAACTGATTCCTGCGTCCCTACTCATGCTGATTACGAGTTCGTATGTCAAAGCCATTTCTTAGATTCCGTTTCTAAGATATTCGCGAAAAAGTCATTTTTCGACTTCATACCGTTCTGGAATCTTGTAGGCCACACTAAGCATTAATTGCTGATTTTCTGTAGCCTCTAGGATAGTACACATATCAAGGCAACTGAGAAAAAATCAAACACGCTATTTAAGTATTGCCAATGGTGTCGAAATGGGCCTTCAAAGTCAAACTATACTTGATTTACAGCAATTTTGTCAAACTAAAACCATTGGCTATAAGCCAATCTCATCATATATATATCTTTATAGGGTCGGAAATGTTTCCTTCTCCCTGTTACAAACATTTGCACAACTTCATGATCCCCTTTTACCCATTTTTAATGGGTACAGGGTATAAAAATTGCATCACATTTAATCTTTTATTCATTATATCCGTTACTGTAGACTAAAAAGGGTATACTAAAGTCGTGGAAATGTATGTAACAGGCAAAAGGAATCATTTCCGAATATTTAAAGTATATATATCTTTGATCAGCATCAACAGTCGAGTCGATATAGCCTTGTCCGTCTGACCGTCTGTCTGTATGAACAACTAGATCTCAGAGACTAGAAGAGCTGGAGCCACCAAACTTGACATGTAGACTCCTATTGTCTCCACGCAGATCAAGTTTACAATAAATCACAATAAAAAATGTTAAATAACTTTCATATTTTTTAAGATATCGAGTTCAAATTAGAACCGACTTTAACTTACGCTCTCATTTTATAATGGTATTGCTATGCCTAAATAAAGTAATATTTCTGTTCTTTACTTTCAATCTCATCTTCATCTCCATATGTCTGTTCTGCAACTTCAAATGTATGCAACTTTAAAAGTGAAAATAATTTCTTTTGGCATTTTGAATATATATTGGAATTCTTTTGTATATTCTTTGAGCGTATGTTAATTTATTGCTGCTTGAAAAACGAATTTACTATAAGAAATGCTAAGGCCGCATCAGGTGATAGTAGTGGTTCTTTTAATGAAAGCTGTTCCCTCAATTTTGAACTGTCAGGGGAATTAAATGTTGTATTTAGAATATGTAAAGTATCTTTATCATTTGTCTTCTTAGCAGACTTAGCCGCTGCACGAATAAGGAGATCATTTGATTCCTTTCCTTTTGAAAGTTCGGAAACCAATTTTCTTTTTTGTCGAGAACTTCCTTTTTCATATGATAGAGGTGGTCCCCCACCTTTATAGCCACAACTATCCTTTTTTGAATAACATGTTATATCTGATGCAAGCCAGCTTACATTTTGTTTCTTAACCCGTCGAACATTCTTTGGGCTTTATTCAGAAGTCTCTTGACTTCGACAAAAAAATCTGTACTTTCATTTTAAAGTCCATCAAAGCATTTTCTAAAAGAAAATGTTGAAGTATTTCTGCGCAAACCAGGCCGAAAGTGGCGCTTTTCCAACCACACTTCCAGCAAAACGCACGACGAATAGGAACCTCGCTCACACTTATTGAAATATATCCAAAAAACCACAAAATAAGCTTTTGTTCTAAACCAGGGGTGCCCAGAACGAACTTACCAGCGCGTCAAAACTAATGCAAATGCACTTAATATATTTCAAGCAATAACAACAATACTAGAGAGAAGGAGAAAGTTGCTACGCAGATATGCCTCGATAGCGAAAAGCGTTCGGCCGTACGAATTAGCAATTTGTTGTTGCATTCGAGTTTGCGAGAGATATCGGAGAGAGAGAGAAGAGAGGCACATATGATGTTGTTGTTGCAGATCTGAGCGCGGCAACAACAAAACGCAGAGCACGCATATGATTTTGTTTTTGCTTTTTGTTGGCATATGGCAGTGTCCAGCACCGTTCAATTTTCTGTGTATACAAGAAGCGACGTCCATCCTCTGTAGCAGCGGCGTCGATAGACTGACACCATACGAGCGTACACTGCTCTCTTTTGCAATAACAAACATGTGCTCTCGCGCATGATACAATAAGTATAAGGTAGTCTCGTCGGCAAAAGCTGTCCCTTAGCGTATGCTAGCAATAAGTGCGAGTGAAAAGCACAAAGTATAGTGAGTGTGAACGAAACGGCAATAAAATAAGTTGATTAACCCTGAACAGGTCCGAAGGGTTTATCATTTGTCTTCTTAGCAGACTTAGCCGCTGCACGAAAAAGGAGATCAGTTGATTCCTTTCCTTTTGAAAGTTCGGAAACCAATTTTCTTTTTTGACGAGAACTTCCTTCCGAGAAAATAGCATATTGTAATACAAAAGAGGTGAATTAGTTTTCATATTTTTATTTTATACATTAATTTTGTTTTTAAAGTTTTATTCTTAATAATTTGGAATTGGCAATTAATCTTTGTATCCGATTTTGAACAGAATTTTTTTTTCTTAATTATAAAATATATTTAATTTTAAAATAAATTTTTGTTGCTGCATAAGGGTCAACAAGCAAGCATGCACTGAAGCTAAGGGACAAAAACGAGCTAGCGTCGGCAGCCGACGAGACTACCTTATACTTATTGTATCATGCTCTAGCGTGTCTGAACGCACACATGCAAAGGAAAAATAAGCATATGTGTTTTGCCGGACACTGGCTTATGGCATGCGTAAAATCTATACGCGCAGGCTATTTCTTTGCGTACCACAACAACACATGCGTGCTTTGCAGAATGGGCAGGGGCGCCCCTGTTCTAAACTCTACATAAATATATACATAATAACGCATAGCACACTTAGTATCCTACTGTATCTTGCTAGATATGCTCCACGAAACACAACTATATTGAGGTTAGCAACTCTTTTGTACATACCTTGACGCTAATTTTCCATTTTAAATTATTTCAATTCGTCAAACTTCAAACTGATTAAAAATGGGAGACTGTCAAATATTTACAAATCAGACTGCGTACTTACACCGCGTGGCAAAAGCAGCTGACTTTGAAGGGCTGGTGTTAAACGAAGGTTGTGTAATAAAATTTAAATTAAATACATTCGATGAGGAGGGACAATTGAAAATTAATAAAAAAATGTGGGATTTTGCCAAAAAAAAACAGCAATTCCGCCCAATGTGCATTGAGAGAATGAATAATCTCAAGCATGAGAATTAAATTAAATAATCAATTAATCTTGGAGTATATTTAAAAACTAGCCATATTGTTTATCGGAGGCAGGATTTGATGTCTACCGAACAGGCAAATGTTTACTATTTGCTAGACCACAACAATTACAAAATTAATATTACTCGATGGTAATAGTAACAGTGAAGGGAGTAAACTATTGCACTAAACTATGCAATTAGGATATAAAGGGATATTCTTTATTTTAAAAGTTAATAAATAATTTTTATTTAGTGTTAACTTGCAACGTTTATTTAAATCTTTCAAATTACAGTTGACTTCGTAAATGTGACGAGTTATACACGCTTAAAGTAATAGTAATAATTTTTACGATGCCACGATTCCTGTGTGTAATTACTTAATTGTTTTTACGTAGCCGATTACCGATTACATAGCACGACTATTTTCAAAGTGCCGTCAAAAATAATCATAAAACTAGCAGGCCAAGATAACTTCGTCTGTGGAAAAGTTTTTATACTCCTGCAAATTGTTTGAAATATCAGAGTTTAAGAACGCTAGCATTCAAATCAAAAATGTTCTAATTAAAACCCATTTTCAGACCGATGGTTCCTGTGTCATCCTATGTCACTGAGTTTGGCGACACTAACATTAAAGGGCGATATGCACGGCTCGCGAAAAAACTCTCGTGAAAAAGTTGATATTCCGCAGATTCTTTACAGAGTCTGCTAAGTCGCTGCTATTAACACGATAACACAATTTTTTCTATCGATAAACGATTCGGCGCTGTAAAAAAAAACAGGTCGTAAACAAATCAAAATAATTTATTAAAATTTAAATAAAGATATGTCAATGATGGTTACACGGTGGTTACAGAAGTACATATACGCCTGCGCTACCCGTCTTGAAGCGCTTCGTAGCCGACATTTTGGTGTGGTACCGGTTGCTGTCTTTCAGCGCTTCCCATGCATCCTTGCATTCCTTCACTTTTAATAAATATATTTCATTAAAATGAATATTTCATTATTTATCTGCATTACTTACCGCTTTTGCCAAGCTCTTCACTAATGCTCAACCAGGACGCGTTGACTGCATTGGAGTCTGAGTGCTTCTTGTTCGCCAAGTCTCACAACTCGCTCTTTACTTTTCGGCATTTATTAAGTTCAGCTCAAGTCTTGAAAATGTCATTAGGCCACGTTTTTTTGCTGCGCTCATTTTCAATTTGTTGTTGTTGTTGTCTTGCCCGCACAAACTAGAATCAAATCCTATTTTCGTTGCGGTCCACAAAAAAAGGCGTTAACAGCACTTAAAGCTACGTTATTTGTTTAACATAACGTAGTGGCAAACGTAAGCTATTTATCCCGATAAGTGGAAACCGAATATGAAACGGCCACACGAACAAATTGCGCAGCAGTTTTTTTTATATGGAGTTTTTCATTTCGCGGCCACTTCGCGAACAGTGGATACCGCCCTTAAAAACCAAAAAGTGTTTCTCACTAAGACCCATTTTTTGACCAACAGTTTGTATGGCATCTATAAGATATAGTCATTCGATCTGGTCGGTTTCGACAAATTAGCATCGTGCAGTAAAAAGAAGAAGTGCAAAGTTTCACCTCGATAGCTTTAAAACTGAGGGACTGGTTTTCGCAGAAGCAGACAGACTGACAGACGGACGGACAAAGCTAAATACACTCAGCTCGTCGCCCTGATCAAGAATATTTATAGTTTATAGCGTCGGAATTCTATGCGTTGCAAACTTCGAGACCAAGGTAATCTTCAAGGTAAGCTTCGTTGTCATTATTATATATTTTTTCTATTTGAATATATGTAGTCCTATGCGTATAAGGGACAATTTGTTCCTAATACAGATATATATTGGCACGTTGGTTGTTGGACTCAAGGTAGGTGCTCAAGCAACTTAAGATGCCGATAGCTTGTACAAATACTAAAATTAGGTGAGGAAAACTAGATTTCTACTCTAAATTTGTATACGAACTGCAGATGATTAGTTCTGATAGAACAAAACCAGAATCAGTTTTGGAATCATTGAACATTTACTTATCGTAATTTCATAGCGACAAGGCTGCAGTTCACAAAGCTATTTCAAGTATCTCATTAACAATAAGTTATTTTGACCTCATCATTTTACATATTTTTTTTCAAAAGCACAAACTGAATAAATTGAAACGTGAAACCGAAACACAAAACCATAAATTAAACAGACAGAAGCTTAACTTATGGGAGCATCAGTTTAACATTGACTCCCTTACCCACAATCAGAAAGTACATTGTTTATGTGTAAAACTTTGAATTTGATTTAATAGTTGCAAATATCTTTTGTTTTAGAGGATTACCTTAATCTGTGCATATTTCCTACATCTATGGCCAATCCAAATCGGCTTTCCTTTTCGTGTTTTATTTTGCATTCAATTGATTTCGTTTACATTTACGCTTTTGTTAATACCCAACAAACTAAAAAAAAAAGAGTGGCATACTTTTAAATAAAATATTATGCAAATATTTAACAAATAACAGGAAATGCCAGGCAAATACATGTAAAGCAATTAAAAAGAAGAATTGAATTTATTATGCGAAAAAACTGTCGCAACAAAACGAAAGGCAACATAATTAAGGCAAATTTATATAGTTGGCTTCGCATTGGGTTTTAATCAAACATAATTACCTGGCATGCATATTGCATTAATTAACCAAAGGGGTGGGATGGCAGCTGTCACTTTAAATGTCAACGCTATTGGAGAATACCTGACCAATGACTGAATGCTTGGATAAACATCGAGGGGTTAAGGGATAACTCAGGCATGACGCACTTTTTAATGGAAATTATAATGAGGGGGCTGGCTTTAATTATGCATTGGATGGGTGGTGGCCTGGCGCGGGCACTTACAACTTAATGCCCCATCAACGTGACGTGCTTAACTCTCCGTCGCCCGAGGACCTTGGCACTAATTAAAACTAGCAGCAGCACCTTGAAGCTCTTCTGGTATATTTCGACATTCCATTGTTTGGTTGGCCGCAAAAAAGTCTGTGGCACATTTCACTGGGATTTGCCACGCATTGACACTCGTCAGGTGGGCGGACGGGGCGTGGCTGCATATTATGTCAAGCTCGGCTGGCATTGCACTTGATGACTTGGCCCTCGCCTCGCCCCAAACAGCTGGAAGCAGTTTTTCATTCTGCCAACTTTTAAAGCAAAAAAGTTTCGCCAAAGCGTTTCTCGTTTTTCCTAAAGTGCGATAGCTCCGGCAGTTTGAAATGAAACTTTCGCTGTAACTTACACCCTGACGAGCTGTGCGAGTTTGTTTTTCATTTTGTGTTTTGTATTTCTCTTCTTTTGTCTCTGCCATTATTCCTGCTGCTGTCAGGGACGTTGTGTCACCGAAAATTGCTTGGCCATTGTTTCTATAAATTTTTAAAAACAAAATGAATAATGAAAGTTTCTAAATAGACATAATACGATCAGCTTGGGGAGATGTTAGCAAAAGTTTATGCAAGGGGTCTCTGGGGGAGGTGAAAAAAATTTGAGAATGATTGGCATTTGGTAAAGAGCGGTATTGTATGTGTTGTAAGCTGCCGAGCTTTGATAAATAAGAATGTCCAAATTATTTCCCTTTATTAGTTGCTTTTATCTTATTGATTCCACAAATTCATAAGGCCCTATCCGTGGATAAACTGGCTTAAATATGTGTATACAATGTTGACCACGAAGCTGCTGCTCCACTCAATGGCTCTCACATTACAAGTAACTTAAAATGCAAGCGTTTATGCAGGCGAGCACAAGCATATTTAATTGAAGGAATGACAGAAACAAGAGTAGATTTACCACGCAGTTTAAACTAAAACTAATAGCACAGCTGCAAAATGTAATAGACTCCTAAGTAAGAGAGAAAGAAAGGGAAAGAGTTAGTTATTAAATTAAATTTAGGTTTATTTCTTCTTTATTTGTTTTAAATTAATTTCTTTAGATTTATTTGTTCTGTAACTTTTGGAAATTCTGTTCTTTTGCTCAAGGGAATAACTTTGTCTAGAATCATAGATTTTAAGCTTATTTATTTAGTTATTTTAAGATTCTTGTCCCGATATTTTTAAATTTTAAATGAATTACTTTATCTTTTGTGACTAACGCGATAATTTATACGGCTCCCCTGACTTGTAGCGTTAGGATGTTAAATAAATTAATATAAATATAAATAAATTTAATAGAGACATGCATATTTAAGGAGAACAGAATCGTAACAGTTTTAGAAGCTACTTGAGATCAGCTGTTGCCCCGAACAGTATGCGAGTAAAGTAATCTCCTTAGATAAAAAAATAAAGCTTTATTCTACAATCTTTTGATTTATTTCTCAACGATTGAAAGTGTGGCGGAACAAGTGGACTTAGCTTGTATATCTCTACTTTAAAATATAGAAAATACCTTTTTCTCAGATACTGCCCATTCCCGATATATACATATTAACCTACTTCGCAAGACGTGATGTTCCAGAGGATCACAAAAATGAATCAAACTTTAAAGTATAATAAAAATTAATTTTATATGTTTATTCGGCATAGCGACATATCTCCGACGACATATCTCCGCCCAGTACATTTTGCCGGCGGAGATATGTCGCTTTCTGGCGGAGATATGTCGTTTTGAAACGACATACCTCCGCCGTGACGTTCTAAAACGTCTTATCTCCGCCGTGTTGCAAACGACATATATCCGCGCGGAGTTATGTCGTTTGGAAACGACATATCCCCGCGCGGAGATATGACGCTTTAAAACGACATAACTTCGCGCGGAGTTATGTCGTTTGCAACATGGCGGAGATATGTCGTTTTGAAACGACATATCTTCGCGCGGAGATATGTCGTTTCAAACGCGGCGGAGATATGACGTTTTAAAACGACATAACTCCGCGCGGCGATATGTTGCTTTCCCCAATCGCTCCCCCTCGCTCTAACCCATTAAAATGCGAAAACCGGAAAATACAACGAAAGAAGATATACAAAAATGTTGGTTTGTAAGACAAATTAAGTTATTTTCCCGTTGATCAGTCATTCATATTTCTCTCGACCTTTTTTTGCCACAGTGGGTAGTGATAAATTTGTCATAAATGAATTATTTGAGTTCTTATTTTCAATTTTTGCAACCATGTGCCAAGGATTTAATTTTTTTGCCAAGTTTGAACCGAAATACATAAGCAGCCGCACGTGCAACAACAACAACAAAAATTTATAAATTTAGTTTAACCGATTACCTATCGAATACAACCGCTTTTTAATATCATTTACAGTTTTTGTGAAATTTAATTTTTTTTTAACCCTTAAAAAATGACAAGGTTACCCTTAATAAGCATACAACAGGTTATAAATAATAAAGAAAGCCTGATTGTTATATACCCGGTAACCCTTTACTCATTTGCAAAGAAAATATTTGAAAAACAAGTGAGAAAGTCGGTCAAGCCCGACTATAATATACTCTGTACCTCTCTCGATACATTTTGCTAATGACTAACTAACTCTAGAAGGTACGAATCATCTATCTACAAAACTGTGGGAGATATAACGTTTTTTGCAAATTGCGGGGGCGGAAGGGGGCGTGGCAAAAATTGAAAATAAACTTGATCTGCCTGCAAGTATAAGAAGCATTTGTCCCATACATGTCAAACCTCTATCTCTTACCATCTCTGAGATCTGTTTGTTCATACGGACGGACAGACGGACAGACGGACGGACAGACGGACATGGCTTTATCGACTCGGCTGTTGATGCTGATCAAGAATATATATACTTTATAGGGTCGGAAATGATTCCTTCTCCCTGTTACATACTTTTGCACAAACTTAATATACTCTATGTACCTTCGGTACAGAGTATAAAAAGGGTCTTTTCAAAATGGCCAAATAAGCCATTTTCTGTATTTTTATGTCCATTTTACAGTTAATCCATAAGAGATGTGGAATTTCTAAAGCCAGATTCAAGTTTAGCGTGAAAAACTTGACAAGAAACAATGAATTTTTCACCATTTTAGTTTCTGTGCTAAGAATAAACTAATTTTGAGTTTCTGTCAAAATACTTTTCTCCACTTCCATTTGCACATTTTGATTTATATTTTCTAGCCTAAGCAACTGATTGTGTTCTACTTATGATTTATTGAAAGCCTACTTTTATACCAGTATTCGATACAAATTTCAAAATTTTAGGGTTTTTTGCCTTAAAAATATAATGGATTATTCTTGAAATTTTTTTGTCAAAAGACTTTTGTCCACGATTGTAATCTTTAATGAATAATGGGTTAATTTGTTAAAACTTTCTTATATTTTGGTTTTAGACATGTTTCTCGTAGAGTAAAAAAGTATACTTAAGTCGTGCAATGTATGTAAAGGAATCTTTCCGATCAATAAAATCATTTCCGATCAAAAATGTATAATCCTATAACTTTAAATTATTGAGTTTAAATTTCCAATTCTACAATCCCTAAATTTTTCGATCATTCGGTAAATTTTTTAATCCTTATTTACTTTTTATTTTTTTATTAATTATTTAAAATTAAATTCGACGATCTTAACCTGTTAAAAATTTTTTGTTAAAATATTTTATACGTTTTTATTTGCAAATATTTTTGCTATTAAATTGCCCGATATGCAGTTTAAAACGACATCCCCTCCAAACGATTCGGCGATTGTCGTTAAGATATTTAAATTGGAAAAAACAAAACGACGTATAATTTATTTTATAAAAATTTGACATTACTTCTCATTACCTCAAAACTACGAAAAGGCGTTTGGCCATATTTTCTTGTTTACAATAATATTCATCTAAAAACCAGACGTAGAAGTGGTACGAATATTTTAAGAGCGCTGGTAGTGGAAATTTTGTTAAAGTGTTACTTTTTATATTATTATTATTATTTCTTTTTGTTAAGGGATTCTTTATTTCTTCTTTTTTCTGAATTCTATTACTTTTAATGAAACCAAGTTAACTGAATTATTTCAATGTACCATTTAAATATAAGTTATGGGTCGAATTATTAGTTTATCATCAAATTGCCAAGTCTGTGCGTCTCTCAATCTCTTGGATTGAGTGCGCTTAATTTTATTATTAGTACAAAATTCATACGAATACGAACCACCCAAATGGAGCCAATGGCTGGTAAAGGTAATCGGATACATTAAGGTTTTTACACAAACTTTGTGTCCTGTAGGCAGTTTCGAAACCAGATAATGTGCCTTAGCTTTAGGCCCTAAGGCTACATTAAGCAATTGAAGTGAGTTAAAAAGTATTGTGATCTTCTATGGCTGCAGTACGAATCAAAGAATTCGTATTCCAGAACAAAACGCCAAGAAATTACATAAAATCTTTCATAATGATTTTGTAGAGTCACTCTACATATAGAGCATTTGTTCAAAGATATTGCACACGCAGCGCATTTGCTGTAGTTTATTTGTTTTCAATAGTACAGTCTTTCGGGGCTGTAAATAAGTGATTCATTTCTATACCCTGTATCCATTGAAAATGGGTAAAAGGGGATCATGAAGTTGTGTGTGAAATGTATGTAACATGGAGAAGGAATCATTTCCGACCCTATAAAGTATATATATTCTTGATTAGCATCAACAGCCGAGTCGATTTAGCCATGGCCGTCTTTAAGTCTGTTCGTCTGTCCGTATAAGAGATAGAGACACAAATTTTTGCATTTACATAAGGGTATTCAGTACCCAGATCAAGTTTGTTTCAGATTTGCGAAATTCCCCCCTCCCCCTTAAACGGCAAAAAACTGTCAGAGCCACTATTTTCATGTTACAACCTCGTGGCTTAATATATATTATCTTAGGACTTATATCTATCCATTCTGAAAAGCGGAATAAGATCCGAGCAAAAACACCAAGTTTTGCACGAAAAAATTTTGCGAGAGAAGGGGAGGGGGGGTACCGCTGTGAAATATATAGACCGATTTTGACCAAAACTTGCAAGTCTATGTGAAAGCATATAATATGAATAAACGCTGAGTTGGGAGACGTTAACATTACAAACAAAAAAGTTTTTCACACCAAATCCCATTTTTCGACCGATAGTTCCAATGGCAGCTATAAGATATAGTCACCCGATTTTGACCAAAACCAAATCTGTGTGAAAGCATATAATATTAATAAACGCTTAATTGGGAGACGTTAACATTAAAAACAAAAAAGTTTTTCTCACTAAAACCAATTTTTTGATCGATAGTTCCTATGGCAGCTATAAGATTTAGTCATCCGATCCGGTCGGTTCCGACATATTTGCAGTGTGCAGTATAAAGAAGACTCTGTGCAAAGTTTCAGCTCGATATTCTTAAAACTGAGAGACTAGTTTGCGTAAAAACAGACAGACAGACGGACAAACAGACGGACGGACAAAGCTCAATCGACTCAGCTCGTCGCCCTGATCAAGAATATATATAGTTTATAGGGTCGGAAATGAATATTTCTATGCTTTGCAAACTTCTGGGCAAAATTATAATATCCTTTTGAAGGGTATACAAATTATCAAATTGAATTCAAATGCATTAGAAATATTGTATGCTCATTCATTTGATTTCAAACAGAATTGACTCAACTCTTCTACCTACAGCTGATCGATAGTTTAAACATCGATAGTATGCGGCATCGACAGTCTTGAACATCGATAGTATTCCTCTACTATCGATAATACTATCGGAAAATTTTGCTTTTAAATAAACGAACAACAAATTAACAACCACAAAAATCAAATATTTTTATTTCCATA
Organism: Lordiphosa stackelbergi; assembly: GCA_018904235.1. Lineage (NCBI taxonomy): Eukaryota > Metazoa > Arthropoda > Insecta > Diptera > Drosophilidae > Lordiphosa > Lordiphosa stackelbergi. Next base: position 325,004 of record JAEIFU010000026.1, read on the forward strand.
TCATCCAAGGAATTGCAAAGAAAGAAATGAAAAAATATAGGTAGGTAGGTAATAAGACATTTTTACTCGTACTTTGGTATAATATTAAGTTTGCTCCGATACATCGATAGCGCGTCACAACAATCAATTGTTTGCCAAATACACAATCATCGATAGTATTGATAGTGCTATCGATGTTTTTACAACACTACTACATAATTCATATTGTCACATAGCCAGCTTAAACTTACAGATATTTTTGTTTGTATAGTTAAGGCGTTATAGTTAAACAGCAAAGCGTAAAATTTTATTTTAGTATAGCGGATTGCCAAATGTCTGAGGGAAAGAGATTATTTATTTCGCAAGACAACAAAGATTATTATGGGCCATGTATGAGCTGCTGAGCTGAATCGATTTAAAATGGCACAATACCCTCTATGAATCTGCTGTTGATATATTTATATTTTTAATTTTTGTTCAGCTCCCCTTCCGCCAATGCGATTTGGAAAAAACGTCATTTTTCTTACATTTTTTTGCAGATTGATGGTTTGTACGCACATTTAATAATCAGCATTATTTATCGATTTGCCGAAAAAATAATAAAGTTCGGATTAACGATAGTCGGGTTATTAGAAAAACAGACAATTATGATGAGGTGTACTGACCGGAACGACGATTTTTTACGCTTATCGATTCGGACAACACCTTTTCGTAAATGTAAATTTTCGGTATTTTCAATTCTGTTTCATTAGTCAATGTGGATATGGAATTAAGGTATATTTTTCTTAAATTATACTTACGCATTCATACACTCAAAAAAATGTTCTTTCCAGATTTTAGTTAAGCCAAAAGTCTAGGAACAATTTTCCAAAATTGTTTGCTGCATACATAATATGCAGATAATTTATCAACTTTTTGTTATCTCCTGAATTGATTTGGTTACAGCCATCGAATGGAAATTGGTATTATATGCCCGTTGTATTTCCACATATCAGTTTGGAAAACTATTCACGACAAGATTGTTCTCAACATGACCATGGTCATTCATTTTTTGTACCCACATGCTTGTGATTTGAATTCTTTATTCCATTGTTGAAAATTAACCTCTTAGAACCGATTTCAACCCGTTAGCGGTAACCATACTAAAAAAATGTAAGAAGAAAAAATGTAAGTAAAAATGGTCTCCGTCTTTTCGATGATCACATCCAAAATAATTGTAAGCATATATTTATATTCCTGAGATATGTGTCAGCTCTTCTTTCAATCCACACAATATACCAAATAAAAGACAACTATCGATAAAATTGTGGATTTCATTCATGTTGCTGGATGCGAATGCAACGAAAAGGTAAACTAAAGAGTCCACGTCAACTTAGGCAGTGCAATTCGTTTGTCCACTCGGTATAATGCCAATTGTTTATAACAAATGTTCTGCCACAGTAATAATTGCACATTTTTAAGACTTTAAACTAAAAGTTTTCATTAAAATGAAGTCAAACTACTTTCCTGTGGGACTTTAACTTCAGTAACAACTTGTTCTGTCCATTCCCGATTCAGATAAAGCCATTCTTTATCATTGATAGTTTAACTTACAATTAAAACCTGGTTTACTAGTTTCTACTTCAAAAATTTAAAAACCCTTAAGGCCTGTATCCAGCACTGCGGAAAATTCCTGCCAGGAATTTGCTATTTATTTCTTGTGTGTGTGGAACATAACTAAAACAGTGTGACCACGCACCGAAAGGGTGGAAGGTCACTCTGATCAATCAGCTGTTAAGCACTGTTAACTATTTGAATTTAAATAAATTTAAAAAAAAATAGTATTTTCTGGAGGAAGCATGCTGCTCGGAGTATGTGCTACACACTTTACACTTGGGGATGATAAACCGATGGCATGACACTTTGCTGTGTGTCCCGGATGGCACAAAACATCACTGCAGCATGTTGTTAACTGCATTACTTTAAATTGCAATCTTCTCCAAAGTAGTATGACCTCTTGGTTGTACGCCAATCAAATGAAGTCTTTCATCGTCGGATACAAGATTGCCTAAAAACATCCGCATTTATATTAAGGATTTTGTCAACTCAATGGCCAGATCAGTACGGATTTCGTGGCTAAATACCTTGGCGTGTCTCTGAACCGACGCGTCGCGAAGCTTGACTAGGAACGTCCATGTGACTCGGGCAGTGGCTACGGTTGCAGCTCCATTGGCTTCTTAAGCCTAGCGGTAGATCCGGGCGATCCCGTTACGGGATACGGCATGATCCACGGTCCTCAAGAAACTAGAGTCATCTATGAGGGGCCCCTGGTATGGGAGGCATACATACCGCGGTGTGGACGCTTCGCCATTGTGCGCCCAAATTAATATGCACACAAAGGTATGCAGGTATCATGACCAAGGTGCACCACTCCAACAGTTTTGCCTATGATCTGGCGACACACAGATTAAGAAGGCACCTTAACGGACGACATCTCTCCGATCCTTGTGTCTATGAAACCATCCCCTACCAATCTTTGCACGCTGATGGTTCCCCAGCCAGATGACAGCTCATAATCAAAATATAAAAGCATTCCCCCCAAAATTTTCGCTCATCACATCAAAAATAATTGTTGGCAATATATTCCTGCGCTGTGCATCAGCTGTTCTCTCCATCCACACACGCTATCGATATGCCAACTATCGATAAGAAACTGTGGATTACGTTCATGTTGCTGGATACACAAGCAACGAAAAGGTAAACTAAAAATTCCTGCCACTGTTTTTTTATATGAAGTTTGACAGGAATTTTTAGTTTCCGCGGTGCTGGATACCCGGCTTTATATGTAAAATTTAGACTCCGTTACTCGTAGAGTAAAAAGGGGACTCTGAAGTTGTGCAGATGTAACAGGTAGAACGAAATATTTCCGACATATATAGTGTATATATTTTCGATCAAAATTAAGAGCCCATCCGTCTGTCTGTCTGAAAACCAACAACTCAGAGAGGGGGAAGCAACCAAATTTGATATGTTGACTACCTATAGGGTTCACGTAGTTTACATTTGATTTAAATTTTTCGTTTTTTCTCTGATTCGTTCGAAAAACAAGATCTCATTGCTTGTAAGATTATTTTCCTCTGCCCATTCTACGGCGACATTGAAGGAATATATCACATTGAAGGAAATATCACATTATGCTGATTCTGCTTTCTTCTTCCACATTACCATCTTTGTTAGCGATTCTCTCGTCTCTCGATTTGCTATTTCATATTCTTTTCCAATAAGGTACGCTTTTCTCGTTGCTACCAGTTGCCCATTGCATTATTTAGCTCTCAGTTAAATCATTTTCGATTACCAAATTGTACAGTCGAACCAGAGGGATATCGTCCTCTCCCACAAAATGATCAGCCGGTATATTAAATTTGATTTCGTCGATCGATGAAAACTGATGTTTAAATGAACTCATGATAACGGATCGGGGGAGTTCATTCCAGGCTTCAACTATCAAGAATGCCACGTCTTTTAAATTTATATTTTTAAGGCCGTTATTGCCGCTTTCACATAAAGCCGAGTGTTGACAGAATGTGCTTGTGTGTTTCGTCAAATGTTTCATCAAATTGAGCTTATCAGTCCCAGTTTCATTTACACAAGGCAAAATGGTGACCCTATTCTTAATAGTTTTCCGTCCAACAGCAGTTTTTATACCCGTTACTCGTAGAGTAAAAAGGGTATACTAAGGTCGTGCAAATGTATGCAACAGGAAGAAGGAATCATTCCGACCATATAAAGTATATATATTCTTGATCAGCATTAACAGCCGAGACGATATAGACTTGTCCGTCTGTCCGTCTGTCTGTATGAACACCTAGATCTCAGAGATGGTAAGAGATAGAGGTTCGACATGTATGGGACAAATGCTTCTTTTATCTGCACACAGATCAAGTTTGTTTCAAATTTTGGCCACGCCTCCTCCCGCCTCCGCAATTTTTAAAAAACGTCATATCTCCGACAGTGTCTGCCTAAATAAATATATAACTACTATGATTAAAGGGCACCAAAATTTTTTACTAAATTTTTTTTGGCGATGGCAGCGCACTCAGGCTGTCAAGGAAGTTACTTTTCACCCCGCCTGGTAAATATATTTGGGGCAGCATTAATGCTGGTGTTCTGTTAATAAACATGAAGAAAGGCTCTTAAACATTCTTCCTGAGTAACAGGTATATCGAAGTCGGGCAGAGCTGACTTTAACTTACGCTCTTGTTTATTACTGCCAATAAAGAAACTTAAATTTTAGTTTCACAAACATTATAATAAATGAATGAGTTTTAAAACACTGCTTTATTTCTTGTTCTCTTTGCTCTTACATACATTTTAATAAACTATCTGTCAAAAGACATTTATAAAATTCCATTTCGCCTAATTTCATTGCAAAGTAAGTGAAATAACTTATACCAACAGCCATTTCAACTGCCTAACAGTATTTCCAAATGAGTCTCAGTCGCTAGAAATTAAAATTCCAGCAACTTTAAATGTATTTAATATATTATTTGTTTGCATTTGACTTTAATAAAATCAAATTACGGTATTGCCATCACAGCATGTGCCCCAACTCAGCCGCGCCAGGCATTTCTCGTATTTTGCTTATCATATTGTGGGGGAAATTTGTCTCATTCCCGTGATTTTCGCGCCGGTTACAAAAACACATTCATAAAGCAAACAGCAGAAAATAAAGCAGAGTCCACAGCCAACGTCTCGCGCTTGCAGATAATGTAAAAAATATCGGCCCACTCTCACAGAGTAACCTGGCAGGAAGAAGCAAGGAAAACAACGCTGCGAAGCACGTGCCGGCACACACAAATTTCCATTTATTTTGACTTTGACGTTTGAATTTTTAATGAAATTCCAAACATTTTTAACGACGCAAACTGTATTCTTTTTTGTTTTGTTCTGCTGTCATTGCAGCTGCTGCCGAGCGAGTCCTGATTGCTGAATGACCGACAACGGCCCGTTAATGAAGATGAAGTGATATCTCGGCAAGATATTGTGTTTGAGTCGAAATTAAATAGAATATAAATCGCTGGAAAAATGGCAGCGATTTGTCAGCCTCAGCCGAGCAGAACAAATGCCAAGTAGTTCCATACAGGAAAACTAGGCGATCCCACCAGCAACGAAGGACTGAGATACATTTTTGTAAGCCGACTTGGGCAATTTCACGCATCGCGGCGAGATGGCTGGCGCTAATCAGGACGCCCCCAGCCACGCCCCACTGTTGTTCCGTAAACACATTTTCAAATAGATTCAAGTGTGCGCCTCCCCCAAGACAACCATCCAAAAGAACACAGCAGCAGCAAAAACCGTAAGCCACGCCTGAAAGTGAAATATTATGGCAACTTTTCAAATGGAAATGCGTCAGCAGCAAAAGCAACGAACGAATTTAAAGCAACGAGTAACGAGGAATCAACAACGAGAGCCACACCACTTGGACCCACCATTACCAGGAGCAGCATCCACATTAGAAGAAACAGAAGCTACTAGCACAGATTGCACAAGACTCTGGCCAGGTTATTTGTGTTCCAAACCCAAGTCGGCGATTCGCTCCACCTTCCACTCGTACGTCGAAGACTACAGCGGCCGTCGGAGAGCGCTGACAATGTTCAGCATGTTGGTTGTTATCATCGTTGTGATATCCGGCAATGGAGGTGAGTTGGACACTAATTTTGTTTGAAATTTCTATTGCGAAAATATTTACAGAGATCATATTTTTATAGTCCTCATTTCAAACATATCTTAACTTATGCTGTGACTGGCAACCGATTTTATATTTCTCTATGAATTTAAAAGGTCAGCCAAAATGCTCTGAAATTTTCATATTTACACTTTCACACAATTCAAGATAAAACGTTTAACAAATTCGAATTCGACAATATTTGTCAAAGGTGAAAACCGAAATATTTAGGCTTTATCAAGGCATACTAAACAAGGTAGGCTCACTCGCTCTCTCAGAACTCCGTATGTTTGTAATATATTTCAATACAAAGCCTACTAAGGTACTAAGTAAAACACAAAAAATTCGTCCGCGGAGATGCTTTGCTTACAACAGTTGCTTACTGACTGAAATTTGTCAAGTTGCCAAGAGAGAGAGAGAGAGAGCGTGAGTGAGCCTACCTTGTTTAGTATACCTTGATCAAGCCTAAATATTTCTTTTCCTCTGAATCCAGATCAGAATATGCTAGATGTACACTGAGGCACAGAGTATCACCTCTCAGTGTCACATCGAAATTTGAACGGCAAATGCCTTGTCACAAAAATTACTTGGTGTCACAGATTATAGTTTCACAGTGTGATGCAAAGTACACTAGGGTGAATACCGATAAGGCGCCATGAGAAAACTTAGCAGAAACCATCATAAATTATTGCTTTTAGGGGGTGTATAATAAATTAAAACTTTTTAGTTCAAATTTCCCCTTAATTTGTATTTGAACTATCAATATAGGCAGTTACCATTTTAGAAATGTCAACAAAATAATACAGATATTTCATACATATTGCAATAAGCTTTTATTTTTATTTATTTATATACAGTTTACGTACAATGTAAAATTATAAATAAACTAAAAGCTATAGCAGCAAAGCTATATAGCATCTACTTATACTTTATATTGCAATAAGCTAAAAGTCTGAATTGAATTAGACTTGAGCCCTCTGTAGAGGAAAGTCATATAAGGCAAACTACACAAATATGTAATAGAAAATTAAATTATTGCCTATTTCCACTGGCTTCATTTCTTATCACTTTCATTTCTAAAAATTTAGCCGTTTAAATTCACATATTGTCATCTTTGACATTCACAATGATACGTTGACAAACACAGCGGAATAGTTTGATTCCCTCGGACTATTATCACTTCCCAAACGTTAAAAATGGAGCATCAATAAAAAATTTAGCTTCAGGGTTTAAAAATTGGATAATCGAATAAATAAGTGTATTGACTTAAAAGAGGACTTCATTAAATAACATTTTTTTTCAAATATTACTTTAGCTAAAACTAAACAATCCCTTTTAGCTAGTAAGCTATAGTCATACGATCCTAAAAAGTTTGGTTAAAATAGCTTTAAAACGGACGGAAACAGACGGACAAGGTTATATGGAATCGGCTGTTGATGCTGACCAAGAATATATGTCTTACGTAGTCGGAGATGCTTTCTGCTATGCGCTAAAAACACTTAATATACCCTCTGCAAGGGTCTGAAATTAATATGAAAGTTCGATTACATGTATTTGCTTCATATTTTTGTTTACTCTTAAATTTTGTATTTGCTAGCTTTTTGACAACGAGATCTTTTTTTTAGTGTACCCTCATGCCTATCAGATAGTCCACACTTAACTTTAATCAAATTTTGTGCTCCAGTTTCTTTTGCAATTGTTGCCAAATTGATTTCACCAATTTCATTTATTGATTCCGATTTTCGATATCATTCATTTCGTTGTCATGCCCAAATGAGTCAGCAGAAAAAATCAGTTAGGCAGGCCATGCAGCATCGGCATTTTTGTGCCTGTCTCGGGGTTTGGCTTACATAATTTTTCCTTTTTTTTGCTGGCCGCCTTTTGCGCTGCGTTTTTAGGTTAGGTAATTAATTTTGTGTGCCTGAAAAGTCTTGGGAAATCAATGTTTTGCAGGGCGTTGTGCCAACTCCCAGGCGATATTCCATGCCCTGATTGTGTGGGTGAGAGACTTCGTTGTTTTCTTGTATGTGTTTAACTTTCATTTTTCATATGTCCTGCCATGTGGCTTAATGACGAGTCTGCCTCTGGGCATTTCGGGCAGCCACCTGAGTGAAAGCGGCACAGCGAGCTGAAGGCAAATCATCATTAGGCTTTAATGAACTGGGCAGTCGAAAATTATAGTGAACTGGATCGAAGATAATCAACACGCGATAATTAATCGTGTAGTAAAAATGAGTTCACCTGTCGTTTTTCCAAGCTTATAGTCGTTTATTATACCCTTGCAAAAGGTGAAGTAAAATTTTCTAGCCGGTCGATTTATACGGGTGGAAATAAACCCATCAAAGCGTATAGAAAAACCGAAATCTAATATTAGTTCTAAGAAAAATTCGCTAAAAAACTGTGGGTCTATCAACACAATTAAACAATTTCAAAATCACTCTACAGCTGTCAAAGTCAAATGATGTACATACTACAATAAAAGTGCGCGATTCGTGATCTTAGAGAAAGTCTTGTGGCACTAAAAATTAAAAAATATAAGAACTAATAAAAAAGACTGGTATCTTATGTGCTAATATATTTATTATTTTTTTACTCTGGACCAGAGAACTGCACTGAGCTCGTACAAGAAGTATACACAAAAGAAAAAGGAAAAAGCACTCGTGTGTTTGCGGAACATGGTACGTCCGAGCCAGTGTACTTGCAATTATAATTACCCGCGTTGACTCGTAGCTTCGGCCACAATCCACCGCAAGCTCACTTTGGCAAAATTAAAGATCTGCTGCAAGCTGTTACGTTTCATAGCTTGTGCACGAGTAGACCAAGCAAGCAAAAACAATAACATGTGAGAGCAAAAGAGATAGCACTTAAGCTTGGTGATTTTTGTTTCGAACGCGAGACGATGATGTACGATGGCTCGTCCGTGGCGGCTCGTTCAGCTACAAGCTATGACAAGCTTGTGCTATTATTACTCGTGCAAAAAAGAGTTTAAAAGTTTGTTTCAAATTTTGGCCACGCCCCCTCCCGCCCCCGCAATTTGGAAAAAACGTTATATCTCCTACAGTTTTAAAGATATACGATTCGTACTTCTAGAGATGTTTAATTAGCAAAATGAACGATTGGCCGGTGATAAAGATCGGTGAACGGTTCTCGTTATGAGCAAAAAAACAGCCCCCCGCTACCACCCCTCCCACCCTAAACAAATGTTGCATACTTTTAGGATGGTCACCTTTCTGAGTAACAGGTATATCGAGTCGGTTGAGCCGCTTAACTTACGGTAAACAGGTAGAGTATTTAGTTTGTGCAAAGTAGTACTGGAGTCCACCTAGATTATTTAACGGTCGTAAGTTCCCGACGTCGATTATGGAATAACTAATAGGGTAGATTTTCACGGCTCGGTAAAGTAAAAGTTATCCAATTCCGTACTAGGTATAGGTAAGTTACTTTATAGTAAGAAATAATGGGACGTGGATTAAGTGTCAGGGATGCAAACCACTCGGAATGGACTGGTCTTCAGTGGTCACATTTTTAGGGAGGCGGTCGGTTCGCTCTTTATTCATTTCATTACCTAAAGAATCATATTTTTCCTTTCTAGTTTCATTTTGAAATCCTACAACTTTACATATCAAGTGACGTCGTTGTTGAGTTGTTGTGAGTTGATTAGAAACTTTGACGGTTTGAAATCGACTACTGAAAGCCAAGCGGATCAAAATCGTCAAATAATTACAATTTTCTTTTGACCTGATCAAATAATCTCTGACATATTTGGCACTTCACATACGGTGCATACGGAAATCGAGTTCGATATGTGGAACACACCCTATTATATCATAAACATTTCATTTTTAATAAACTCAAAATTTGACATTTCTATTTGATTAGTTTTATAATACTAGCATATGTATGTGGGTTAGCTTGGGTAAGCTCTCAAAAATTGTGTTGAGACAAATAATATTCATAAGTTGAACGTACAAAGACGCTACCATTGAAAACAAAAAAGTTTTTCTCACTAAAACTATTTTTTCGACCGATCATTCCTATGGCAGCTTAGTATAGTCATCCGATTTGATCGACGTTATAAAAATAAAAACAATTTTTTTTATTCCCATTTTTCTACTACGCGTTTCGACGTTTGTAACGTCTTCTTCAGGGAGTCTGCATTTTATTTTTCACAAAAAACATATACATATAAGAGGAGACAATTTTTACATATACTTTCACCTAATAAACGATTTTTCACTATTTAATTTCCAAACGTTTTGTCATACTAAAACTTTTTTCGCTTATCTTTGTATGGCAGCTATACTATATAGTTGACCGATTTTCATAAAACTTGCTGAAATTATGTGAAAGCATAAAGAACTAATAATTACGAGCTCTTGACACGTTTTCATGGAAAACATAAAGCTTTTCTCACTAAAAAAGTTTTTCAACCTATCGTTCCTATGGCAGCTATATGCTATTGTCATCCGATCCGGCCGGTTCCGACAAATGTGCATCGTATTTGTACCAAAAGACTTCCTGCAAAGTTTAATTACGATAGCTTTAAAACTGACGGAGGAGATAGCATAGAAACAGACGGACGGACAGACGGACATGGCTATATCAACTGAGCTCGTCACGCTGATCAAGAATATATATACTTTATGTGGTCGGAGATGCTTCCTTCTATGCGTTACAAACATCTGGACAATTTCAATATACCCTCTCTCAAAGGGTATAAAAATATTTAATAATGCATGACAAGTTTCTCAGCCACTACTTTATTTCATGAGGAACGTGTGGAATATAAACATTTTGCTTCAAGATGTTAGATATCTCTCAGTGGAAAAAGCCTACAAACAAACTTACTTCATTACAATCATTTTTAGAATCATACTGTAAGTGCTTAATCCAAATATAATGTTTTAAAATGGAACATTTAGATTCCAAATACTTTTATATTATGAAAATGTTTCATATATGCTATCACTCTCTTTATCATAAGAAGAGTATTGAATATTTCGTCACCTAGTTAGTTTCTTGTTGGGATAGGTATTTGGAATCCACTGCTAAGAATGGGCAATATCAGGGGTGCCACAGAATTCACTTTCGCTCTAAATTCGCTCGAATTTTCGCCCTGCCACAGAGCATGTTTTCGAGTGATTTGCAAATCGCGCACTCTTGAGTCGGCGATTTGCTTAAAAAAGACCATAAAATGCATTTTAATAAAAATAAGGCTTATTGAGTCTTCAAGGGTGTTCAATTTGTAAATAATATACATCAAAAAAATTAAATATTTAACATGTTAAGTTTATTAAATAAGCATTTTACTAAATCGCTAGTAAAATCGCTAGTCAATTCGCTAGTGAAATTGGTCATTCACTGCAACTCACCAAATCGCTAGAATTACAGTGTTGCCACCTTTTAACCTTTGAATTTCGAAATTAATCGAACTTCGTTTTAAAGTTAATACAATATCGATTTTTGTGTTAAAACAAAGATAAAAAAGTTAGATTAACTAGCAATAATTTTTCCGTTGATCTTTTGCTTAATTATTGTGCAATTTGTAAGTCCATTGCTGTCAATCTGAGTTGAATATAATGGCAACGCCGGCGCCAATGTAATGACGACAAGCCGCTCAAATGTTGGCTTTTATTATTCTTCCGAAATTGTTTTAAAATTATTTATAAAGGGAGAAGCATCGAACAAATGTCCAGAGCGAAATTTGCTTGGCTTTTATGAAGGAGCTTAAAGACTTGGCCCCCAATGTCACAATGGGCGACATGGAAGTTGCGGCTGCAGCCTGGAAAGAACTGACTTTAAGTCTGACCAACCTTTCCTCCGATTGCTTGAATTGAATAATGCGTGTCCGGCCCAATGTTATTTTCGAGCACAGCATCATTACCCTTATGATTTTTCCTACGTTTATCGTTTGACTTAGAAAGACGGTCCGATGCGGATCAAAGACGGGTGCACTCCTAGCCTCTTCTTACGGATTTGCTTCTTCCCTTAATCGTCGATTGCCATCTGTCGTGCGAGAGGCATTTATTCAATTAAAGCAAAACTCTTGCCTTCATATACGTACGCCGTTCTCTCGTATCCGTACAGCAGCTAGAGTTGCAAGGTATCATTTTTATTTTTGCGGGCGGAAAATTTGAATTTTTTGTGTGGGAATAACAAATATTTAACTCAGTTAAAGAAAATAAAGTTTGTTTTGTTAAAAAAAGGACTAACCAAATAGCTTACATTTTAAAATATTAATTAAAACCGCATTTAAAGTCTTAATCTAATTTGCACTTTCGGGTTGTCTACCCTATGCAGTCAAGTTCGAAAGGGTTTGTGAACTAGCTTAAAAAATGAAATCGCTCGAAGTTCTGTGGCATGGCGAAAATATTTCAGCGATTTGGCAAATCGCTAGAAGCCAAATCGCTAGTGAATCCTGTGGCACCCCTGTATAACTTAAGACTTCCATTTCAATATTAGAATTTGCATAGGAATTCTTGAATTCATTAACTCTTCCATTAGCGATACCGTAAAAATTTCAGAATCCTTTGTGTCTGAGCTCTCATCGACAACAGTTTGCCAATTTTGCGTATTTTCTTTAGCAACACAATCTTTAAAGCAGTTTACAATTTAGTGGTTTTATTTGGAATCCACTTTAATTTAAAATTTGGATGTGAAAGTCCATAAATTTTCAATCAAAGAAAATCGTTTTAAAACTTTTTTTTAAGGGCATCTTGAAGTACATCACAATATTTAAAATTATTTAAACTGTCAAGTATATGAATTACTTGAAGAAGAGTGGGATGCAAAAATCCTAAGTAACAACTCGCCCTGCAAAAGATCAATAGCCTTAGCGAATATGTCTGTAACATTTCACAATTCTTGTTCTACTGTGACAACTTATAAGTTCAATACGTGAGATGCGCATCTAAAGTGCCTTGGCAAAGTAATTTCAACATCAGCTGAACTATCCAGCTCAATTAAATTTAAATCAGAGTCTTGTTCCTTCAAAACGGTAGTTTTTAAATGTTTTACTAAAGCATTATTTCTAACTGTTCCACATTTTTCGGTATCTCTAAGTCCGTATTTGCTATACACTTCAGCTAATAGTGTAGCAATTACATCATGTGTGTGGGATAATAGCACACGACAGAATGACGATTTAAATTGCCATCTTTTGGGGTCGTACTGGAAATCTCTAGAGATTTTCGCCTCAGTTGGTTTGCAAAACGCTCGAAAAATCCGTCGGTGTCACAGATCTTTAGAAGATTTATTTGATTTCATGTAACCATATGGCGACAGCTTTAATTCCATTATTATTTGATTTAATTGAAGTTGCCAACTTCATAATTTCTAGCCCAAGAAAAACTTCTAAGAACGTTTTCCTGTCGAATTAAACCAATTTCTCAACGACATTATTAACGGCCATTGCCATAAGACAGTTGCCATACAACTTTCTGCCATTTAATTTAGCGACTGATAAATGTAAACCTTTAAATATTCAAATGAGCAAAGTTTGTCTTTGTTTTCCAACACAAGCAACCGATTTCTAATTTTTAAAGTGAATTTAAAAATTTAAAAGTTGTTTTTTTTTGTGGGAGGCCATTTTACCTTAGACACACCAGCACACACACACACGCTTTCAAACAGACTTCGAGGGAAGAACGAAAAAAGTTTTGACATTTCAAATGTTCCTGACAACAACAGAAACAACAACAGCAACAATGGACATGGGGCCAATGTTAATAATAACTGCGCGGGAGTAAAAGCAACCGCAAGACGAATGAAGAGCAAGAAACAGAGCAACAGGAACATGCCTTGCGGTCTACTTGTGTTCAAGCTGCTGACGTTGACGTTGACTCAACGTAGCAATCCCGGACATGAACACGAACACGGACCCGGCATATGACTTTGTGATTTCTGCGGGGCGCTTTTAAGCCAAGAAACCGAAAAGAAAATTTTTATTCGTGGTCTAATTTATGTTTGCTAGCGAACAGTTGACGTTGCGGTCTTTGTCCCAGTCAGTCAATTTATTTTAATTTCTAGCCAGAGGCGATTTATTTATTATCATGTTTAGCCAGACAAGCAGGGAACAGGGGTGGTGCAGAAGTTATTAGCAACATTGTTTGGGTTTTGCCAATTGAACAAGTGAACACTGAGCATGTACAAAACTCGAAGGACTCAACGCAGACCAGCCAATTCGACTTTAGGGGCTGTCAATAGCAGCAGCTAGCAGCCACAAACAGCAAGCGACTTATCTGTCAGAAACATAGCCAGCGGGCTATGGCGAAGGCTGAGCTAATAGTTTGGTTAGAGCGAAAAGGAAACAGATAGGATATGTGTGTTGGGTGTATGTGTTGTGACAGTGATGAGACAAATTTTACTTAGTCTTGTAGATCGCTACTAGTGCCCAGTAGTCTCAAATATTTCCAAATAAGACTGGCAAGAGATTAAAAGATATTTTTCAAATAACAACAAGCGTATTGCAAAAATCGATAAAATATTTAAAGTGAGAGAATTATTTCGTATGGATTTAATCGCTTTTTTGTATGCATGCACCAAATAACATGCGACCTTTTTTTCCTCTCGCATTGAATCTTTCCGCTCTCGCTGTTCCACAACAATATTAACAACATATAGCTCACATTTTGTTAGCGATTGACTTACACTGTTCTGTTATCGGCTTCCTGTCAGGCGCATCACTGTTGTATTATTGTACAAAGACCAAGTCCGGTACTGCTGGATTTTTTCTGACTTTTACGTTTGCCGAACTGAATGAAAATATAAGTTGAGGGTTATGTTCGAGCTCTGTTGATTACAAAGATTGTAGAACACAGTGTCAAATAAAGAATGAAAGTTGCCGAGCTTAAAATCAAAGTTAATATAATGAAACCATTTAACGCTACATAAATTAAATTCAATCGAACGAGTGGGCTAATTCCATGTCCAACGAGAACATAAGTTAAAGTCGCCCTCCTCCGATTTCGACATACCCCTACTTAGGTAATGAAATCATTGATAGACTCTAGCTCTTGTAGTCTCTAAAATCAAGATGTTCAAACAGACGGACATGGCTATACCAACTGGACTGCTGATTCTGATCAATAATATATATACTTTATAATATCGGAAATGCTTCCTTCTGCCTATTACACACATTTGGCCGACTTAAGTATTCCCATTATTCTTTGCGAGAAACTGGTATAAAACTCCTCCGCCTTGTTTAAAACAAGTATAACCATTATATTCCAATTGGCTTACAATCGGTTCAAATTAGTTCCTTAAAATAATCTTTGTCATTTGAATACATAATAAAGTAACTCAAGTATGGCGTAATGAGTGTGTGATGGTTCAACAACAAAATTGGATAGAAAAACTTTTAAACAACTTTAAGATGTTGCCGTCAGCATGTATTTGGGGCACTGATTGCTGGTATTGAATTTGAAAAAAAACGAAATTTTGGTCCGACTTGGCTCAAATTTTATAGAATATTTTTAACACATATTGTCATTTGTGTATGTAACAAAATTTGGTTACTAACTGCGCCTGTACTTTATGTTTAGATACACAATATTGCTAAATTGGCATATGAACAGTTAGGGGGCACTAACAAGAAAGATGAACACGATGTTTAGCAAGGACTGGCTTACGGCTAAGTTACATAGGCTTGATACGAACTTTGTAAATTGTTAAAATTTGCTTACTGTATATTGCTTACCAAGGCTGCAAACCGGTCCTGAACCGAACCCCTTAGAACCGGTTCGGTTCGGGTTTTTTGGGTCCATCGAACCGGACCATGAACCGAACCCCTAATATTTTTGTCTCCCCAAACCTGAACCGAACAAACGGACCACTTTTTTCCAAAAATTAGGTTCGTAGTTTCCACCAAATTATGTAGTTTTTCCAACGCATATAAGTTTTTCTTTTAAACCAGAAAATATAGAAAATAAGGAATCTGACTTGAAAAATTTAAGACGTTCTCTAATCCTTCGACTTTTCTCTGGGTAAGATTTATACTATCACCGTCATTAAACGGGCGAATATGGAGCGGGCGAAATGGAGCAGCAAATTCGAGCAGGAGCACTTTTAAATGACAACTGTAGAGCAGAAAAGGCCCACCCAGCACTTGGAAGATCATTTTAACAAGAATCCCCTTGACGAGTCTTATTCGAGCTCTTTTGATGATTAAAAAGAGACTAGTTTCATGTGCGATTAAAGAAAGACTCGGAAATTACTCATGCATTTGTTCAATTAGTGACTCATTAAAAAACGACTCGAAAAAACTCCCGAATGACTCGAAAATGAATCGAAACTGATCTAAACGAGAAAGGCAAAGCTAACTTCGTCTGTACCGAAGTTTTGATACACTTGAAATAGCTTGTCTCAACGGTTAGCGACTTCGACCAAACTTCGCAGATCAGCTTAAAAACATTCAATATTACCCATGACCGTGTTTGAGAGCAGTAATATTGAGAACAAAACAGTTTTTCTTACTAAGACCCATTTTACGAACCAACATTTGTATGGCAGCTACAAGAAGTAGTCATCCGATCCGGTCGGTTCCGACATATTAGCAGCGTGCAGTAAAAAGAAGACTCTGTGCAAAGTATCAGCTCGATAGCTCCAAAACTGAGGGACTAGTTCGCGTAGAAACAGACAGACGGACTGACAAAGCTTAATCGACTCAGCTCGTCATGCTGATCAAGAATATATATACTTTATGTGGTCGGAGATGATTCCTTCTATGCGTTGCAAACTTCTGGGCAAAATTATAATACACTTTTCAAGTGTATAAAAACGGGGTTTAAACCACTCCTCATAAAGAGACGGGGCTAGGGTACAATTTTCTCCCGACAAAAGTATCATTTATCGTTTTAAGACTCGAATGTGATTAGAAAATTCATAAAATGCAACTATGATGTATGTAATGCTGATTAAGGTTTCTCCAAATAACCTCAATAGAATACCTGGAGAATTCTATAATTACATTTTGGTGTGCTGCACACACTTTAAATTTAGTTAACGATTTTTTGAAGGAAGTTAAGTTTGACATTAGTAGGGCTTCCACCATTTAATATTACAGACATGCAAAGCTCCTAATAAGCGTTTTCAAAATGCAACTTTAAATGACTCAACGTTGGACTGCGAAGAAGAGAATAAATATTAAAAACAAAATCTGTAAATGATGTTATAGATGCCTTCGAACTTTGTCCAATAGAACGAAATCGTCAATGTTTCGACATCGACAAACGTTTTCAAATTTTGGAAATGTGAAAATAGCCAGGAATTTAAATTTTAAATTACAGCAACTCAGGTATCAGTTGAACGGGCCTTTTCAACACTTAAATTTGATCTTAATGATCTGAGAGCTAGTATAGATGAACAGCTCCTAGAAGATATAATGCTTTTTAGCTTAAACTAAGCAGTTCTCAAATGTTGTAAAAGTCAGCGACTGAATTTGACAACTAAAATTACATTATTAAAGTATAGAATATTACTTAAAGAAATAAGTATTTTTAAATCGAAACTGTTCTTTTATATTCAAGCGACCCGAGGCTCGAACCAAAACCTTGGGTTCAGGGTTTCCGCGAACCGAACATTAGACTTACCCACGGGTTCGAACCCCCGGACCGAACCTTCTGCAAAATTTTAGAGGTTTGCAGCCTTGTTGCTTACATAAAACAGTTTAATTTTAGATTAACTCCAAAGAAAGCACGTGGATTTTAACAGTCTTTTAGTTTGATATTGGCTAAGTTATCGATAAAGTGTGTTAGTGGTATCATCATTTTTTAAATATTCTTAATAGACAACGGATTTTGCATATTTTTAAATAGATTTTAATCCCGGTTGGTCAAAATAAAGTGCCCAAAATGACAAAAAATTCGTTTTAAAATTTACTCCCCAATTGTAATTTACTGCCTGCTTTGTTTAAAATGTCTTTCAAAATATGCAAAATCCGCTGTTTAATTTCTAATATAAAAGTTTGTATACTGGTTAATAGCTTTCATCAGAAACTTAAAAAAATTAAAGAAAAAAAATGTGTATACAAAAATGTGTCTATTTATACATCCGCTCGAGTTGTCACAGCTGGAATGCTATTCCATCACTGATTTGTCCTCGCAATACTTTTGCGTCAACACTACTCTATTTTTGTGTCTGGGCCAACGTGCACAACATGTTTAATCTAATAAAGTCGCTAGCTAGAGCTGGTTTGGCTCTATAAAATGGTCGCCAGCTAAACTCTCCTCCACGAACGAGTGTCATAAAAAGACGCTAGCTGCGACGTAATAAGCGTATCAAGTGCCCCAGGGATATATATAGAAATATGTATTTGCGGACATATGTGTGTGTGTATATGTGTTGGGTCTTCTTGGGCCAGACGCAACGGCGTCCTCGCATTTAAGTGATGGATAAATGGTGGATAAAAATGGCTCGTAACTACAACAACAACAGCAACTACGCACACTGAGCAGGGGAAACTTCTGTATAACATGAAAATTTGATAAACGAAAAGCATAAAAACAACAGGGCAAAAAGTTCGATGTTTGCCCTGAAAGTTTTGTGTGTGCGTAATTGGCTAATTACCTAAATGGTGGGCCAAAGGTAGGCAACAATTTAACAGAAAGTTACAAGGTTTGAGTTTTGAAAAGTATACCATACTTTTTGAGGCAAAGTTTTGAGGGTTCAAATTAATTGAACGATTGACTTGAATTAGATTTATCGATGGAGGCGATGCCCATATTTTTGTCCATGAACTAAATTAGAATTCTGTCATTTGATTGCAGTGCTTGCCGCTCAGCGTGACTCATACAAATCGAAGGATATGGGCAGCAATAATAATGCCATACCACCTGCAGGCGATGCGACTGCAACTCCTGCTCCCAATAGTGTTGCCGGAAGCGGAAATAGCAACAATGCCAACGGAAATAACAAAAATGGCCATGCAACATCATCAGCAGCCTCCTCATTGTCATCAGGCGGAGGTTCGGGCTCAATGACAACCGTTGCCAGCAGCAGCAGCTCCATCTCAACCCCCATAACTGGCATTGCTAGCAGCAGCTTGCATAAGGCAAGCAGCAGCAGCAACACAATTGCCTCGCCAGCTGCTTCCGGCGGAATCAATCGCAATAGCATTGAGCTGATCGAAGACGCACGTAATGCTGGGCCCTATTTTGACAAGGCAGCATCCAAGAATGTGACCGCCCTGCTGGGCAAGACGGCCTACTTGAACTGTCGTGTCAAGAACCTGGGCAACAAAACGGTAAGCTAACAGAAAGGCTCAAAAGTTCCATGAGAACGTCTTCAAATTTCGATTACTCAAGACAGTTCCAAGTGAACTGTACTCTCATTTCTCTTTTGTAATTTTCCCATCTGTATGTAATTGTTATGTCATTGCTATCAAAATGCCATTTGTATCGGAGCTGTGCCTATAGGGGAGTTGCCACAGTTTTGGATTTTTTAAGCTAATTAGCACGTAAAACGCGCCCACATGCTGGCTTTCGGCTAATTGTTCCTTCTGCCAAATACAAAATGATTAATTATACCCAAACAGGAAACAGATTTTACGTTATTCAACTTTCTCATCGTCGTCGTCGTGTGCGGAAGGAAATGCCGCAAACATTTCACAAACACAATCCCCCACCACAATACTTCCGGCCTAGGCTTCGCTTCACCCACCTGGACAACTATTCAAATCGAGTTTGCTCGGAAAAAAACCCACTCTGCTTTCGTTTTGTTTTTGGGTTTAGTTTTCCAAACCTGCGCCGTAGTCATTTGGCTTCCGCTACTTCCGGCGGCGTCTCTGTGCTTATTTTCCGTTAATAATATGTTATAGGTTCACATGCCAAGACCAAACCCAAACCTAAAAAGTTTCTGGCAGCCTGTGATTCGATGTAGTTTTTTCCTTCTTTTGTTGGCAGTACGAAGGAGTTGTTTGAGTTGTGGTTTTGAAAACTAATTTGCGTGATTATTAAATTGTAGGGCAGAAGGTAAAAAAAGAAATGAAAAAGTGGGTTAAAGCAGCACCATACGAAAAGTTTTTGAGGGCCAAGCTCTGCAAAATGTCATGTAATGTAGGGCAGGTGAGGAAGAGCTGCTCAAAAAATTACTTGTAATTAGTTTCTTAAAGACATGATACCAATAATGCCAACTTTAAAAATATAAAAATAACTTTATGTTATTGGCTTATAGCAGAACTTTATTATAAACTAGCACACCCTACTCCCTAGTCTACTCCCACTGGGCTTAGGTTTCTGCAAACTTCACTTTGCATGAAAAACGCATAAACATAGCATGTATAATAGAGTGTCCCAGAAAAAGGAACAATTTTTTTTCGCGAATACGCATACCCTCTATTTTTATTCTGTTTGACCTTATTGACTCATAAAATAAATAATATTGAGGTTGGACAATGGTAGCCCGTGCCGAGTTGATGATTGAAAGTATAAGGACGCTACCTAACTAAGTTTTCGACCGATCGTTCTTATGGCAGCTATATGCTATAGTCGTCCGATTTGGATCAAACTTGGACAGAATTGTGTGGTATCATATAAAATTGATCAGTAACAAGTTTGCAAGTGGTAGCATTGAAAACAAAAAAGTTTTTCTAACGAAGACTTTTTTTCAAACCTACACAGAGGGAAAAAACGTGTTCAGAAAATAAGTTGCCTTCAACTTAAAATGAGAACAGAATGTTCTCAAATTTTTGAGAACGAATGTTCTAAATGTTCTTGAAATGAGTAAAGTTGTTCTCAATCGGATAATATTTGCTTTGAGCAACAACAAAACCGGTTTTTTAGAGAGAGATATACAAGAGTGAGATATACAAGAGAGAGAGCGAGTGAGAGCGAATTGGCTCTCTTTTTGATCTCCCTCTTGTCAGCTCAACAAAGCATAAGTAGCCCTCTAGACGTGCATCTGCAAAACTGTTTAACTGCCGAATTGGGTAGCGCGTCATTCCATACGTTGAATGCATAAGGTACCGGGCTCAAATCCCAGTCAAGCCCGAACAAATTTTTCTGTGTTTTTCTGAAAAACTTAAAACGAGGTCAGGTGGGGGTCGGTCGTTGAAGCGATGGAATATATGGGTCGAGGAGAAGCAGCAGGTGCACGATGCACCTATCCAAGGAGTCTTGTCTCCCTTCACTTCCAATCAAAAGAGGTATGTTCCCGTTCCCCATTCCAAGTGCAATCAATTTTTTTCCCAGGTGAGTTTAAAATGTTCTTGAAAACGGAACAATATTAACTCAAATCTTGTTCTCAAAAATGGAACAATATCAACTCAATTTGAGTTTTTGCGTTCTCAAAAAATTGTTCTTAAAGTGAGAACATTGCACTACATGTGAGAAAACCCGTTCATGCATACTTTTTGATAACGTTTCCCTCTGTGTATATTTTGTATGGCAGCAATGCTATATAGTTGTCCGATTTACATTAATCTTGATCAGAGATGCAAACCGGTTCTGAACCGAACCGGTTTTTAACCGAACCGAACCGCTTTTTGCGCTCATGAACCGAACCGTAAACCGAACCGGTGTGTTTATAAAAATGCTGAACCGAACCAAAAACCGAAAAATAAAATGGTTCGGTTCGGTTCATTTCAACTAGACATTGACTTACCAATCGATTTACCATACTGAGTCAAATGGCAGCGCAATATTTGGTAGAATGCAAGTGCGTGCCCTGATCACGAAAATATGGTAAAGATATATTGCGGACCTATCAAACTCTGTAAAATCAAACTTTAACATACTCAGTACCCCCAAAGTTTGCATATATCTTATTATTTTAAATAAAAAGTGGTCAATGCTACCCATCATAATTGTTTGTTTTCTTTATAACTCTTCCGATCGATCCGTATCATCCAATCTTAACAACTTCTAGTCAAAAAGACAAATAATCTTAATTACTAAATATCTCCAGAAGGTACGAACCATCTTCTACAAAGCTGTAATATGACGTTTTTTCTAAATTGCGTGGAGAGGGGGCAAAAATTTAAAAATAAACTTGATCTGTCTGAAAGTATTAGAAATACATATATCCTCATACGTCGACCCTAACCTTCTCTGAGATCTTTTCGTTCATACGGACAGACTGACGGACATGGCTATATAGACTCGCTGTGTCTGATGTTTTTTTGGGTGTGTTCCTTCTCCGACAATCTTTTGCCAAAACGACGATTAATACGTGTTGCACCAATTTTTTACGCTTAGTTTTTGTTACTTCCAAACTGAAAAATCTACTCATTTTTATTGTCTAAATCGTTCTAAAACAACGGATACGAACCGGTAAAGACGAGTTTAAAATATAAGACCTTCCTCAAAAGTAAAATTTCGTTTGTTAATTGCATTAAGCGTTTGATGCGAAAGCGTTTACCTAAAGATATTGGAATTTTGTATATATTTAACAATCACAAAGTGTCAGTTGAACGAGCATTTCCCATCTGAAACTTGATTTATCAGACTTAAGAGGCAATATCGATGAAACATCTTAGTAATTTTACTAAATCTTCTTAATCCCAATCGATTGTTTTAGTTCTTTAAACTCTATATTTCTCCTTTGTTTTAAGCAGTCAACGATGAAATATCTCTAAAACACAACTTAAAGATATCGTTTGTTTCAAACAAATTTTAGTTTAATAAAAATGAAATGTTTTAAATAACTAAAAACCTCTCTAAACACCAATAACAAATGCACTCTTTGGTTGTAAATGAATCACTAACCGAACCGACGCGGGGCTGGAGGACCCCCAAACGGCGCATACCCAACGCCCCGTCCTAGGGTGTCGGACCTGTTTCGCCCCACCCCCCGGTCCGTTCGCGGGGGGGGTTTCTCTTTTCTCTTTTTGGGTTGGGTGGGGGGGGAGTGGAAATCAAAAACGTTTTTCTCACTAAAACTACTTTTTCAACTATGGCGGCTATATGCTATAGTCAACCGATCCAGCCGGTTCCGACAAATGTGCAGCGTATTTATACCAAAAGAGTGCGGGCAAAGTTTGGTTAAGATAGCTTTAAAACTGATGGAGGAGATCATAGCAACAGACGGAAATGGCAATATCAGCTCAGCTCGTCATGCTGATCAAGAATATATATACACTCTATGTGGTCGGAGATGCTTCCTTCAATGCATTACAGATATCCGGGCAATTTTAATGTGCCCTCTCCAAGGGTATAAAAAGGAAATAAATTATAAACTTGTTAAATAAAATAGCTCTGATGAAAATCTTCCAGTTCTGAAGAGATATCACAAAATCAATTACACACACGGTTTAACTATATACACATAAGCGTTACTATTTACATAATCACTACGGGTTGTCTCTGTCCATAAAATATACAACTTCTACATTCATCCGTCTGTCAGTCTCGTCGCTCTGGCTCTAATTATAATCTACTAACGCCTTCTGCAACTGCGTAAGTAAACTGTATATAAATTAATAAATAAATAAATTCTGCAAGGGTATGAAACATGTTCAGTAATTAACTTATGTGATTCCTCAATTTGCAACACATTTTGAAATAGTTCATAAAGTTTATCACTCAATCAGCATCTACATACATTGTGGACTTTCCTCATTTCCCCACACACACAAGAGCATTTCAAAATTTACGCTTGTAAAAGAAATTCATTTGCTTGGGTTGTCAGCTTAAAACCTAATTAGCTTTCAGTTTTGTGGCCAGCCACAAGGCAGCAACGAGCAACCGCAAGTTGCCATCCGCCCACCCAAGTAATACATCATTGCGACCGAGATTTTACCAGCACCTGGGCAGAAGTGAGCAAAAAATCCGCCAGCTTCTGTTTAATGTGTGTGTTTACCCGACACCGTCTATAATGATAAACAGCGAACGGATGCTGCTGTTTTCTACATTATTAATGGCGTTTTTCATTAGAGTTTCTGCAACCCAGCAAGCGGTAATGAATTTCGGAATGGATTTGGCCTGCCTCCCTGGCAACAGAAAGGAAAGCCTTCTTAACAATTTATAACTGCAAATATAAAAGGAATAAGTCCTTGGATATAAGAGGGATCGACTGATTGACACCTTTTGGTCTTATTTTGTACATTGGACGGATCTTGCGAGGCGACCCATACGCGAGATCGAATGCGCGCTCTCTCTAGTTGTTTTTTTCAATTTACTTGGCGGAAAATTTAAACTAACAGCGTAGTTAGGCAAGATAGAACGTAGTGAAGGCTTCTAGGTGTTCAGGTCCTACTTGCAGTAAAGATCGTGGGATTAACGTAAATAAATCGAATCGTTTGTAGGTTCATCGTGACCTTTAATTGTGATTTTTCAATATGCTCAATAGAATTGGTGCTCCCTGAGGGATCGACTTTTGGCCAGACTCGTGTGTTTTATAAGCAACGGTGATTAGAAGATGTTACACGACTTGCGGCGACAAAGAAGTCCCCAGCTGACCATTGAAAAGTTCTGCGGCTCATCCGTTCGACAACGGAATCTCCGTCATCCACATTGAATCCTCTTGTGCTGGAAAGATCCTCATCATCACCCCCTCTCGAATGAGGAGATAATGTTCTTGAAAGAGAATCAGCCTTATTTGCCTATATGCATGGCTACGCACACATTCCTTGTGCCGCAAGTTGGTCAAAAACGATAAGAGTGAAGCTAACTGCCACTTCACATTGCTGCCTTCTTGAGTTGCGATGGATACTACACCACCGCTTTCACTCTTATACACACTTTCACTTAGGACGCCGCCAGCGAACGGTGGCGCTGTCCTTTAACGAAGCCCAAGCCGCGTTGCAATGATCTCCTAGCAAAAACAATTAATTGTGAATAGCATACTATACTTTCCCAGATAATTTTTCAACCTATCATAACTTTCAGATGAGTAGCTTAAAATTGTTAATATAGTTGACCTTCTCATTTAAAATTCGCGAAAAAAAACGGGGGGGTAAAAATTGTGTGTTTTACCCCCTGGGGGGGGAAAATTTTTTATATATTTTTCACACCTAAAAAAATATTTCATCTCGTGACTTTTTGGTGTATATTTCGTGTTCCTGTTTTCCCTGGGGGGGGGGCGCCTTTTTTTTTTTGTTTTTTACGCGCGGCCACTCCAAACCCAAAAAAAAAAAAAAAACCACAACCAAACGATTAAATTTTTTTTTTTTTTTTTTTTTTTTCTTTTTTTTGTCTTTTCCGGTCTTTCTCCAAAACATTTTATAATTATAAAACACAAGGCAACTCGAAAAAATCTCCACACCTGCCATTAAATTTTCATAGAAATTGGGTCCACCCGATTCCAAATCTGTAATCAGTTTTGCAACATCAACCTGTTTCCTATATAAAACGTAAAAGTGAATTTTGCATATCTGGCGACATTTTGAATTATGTGGCTTCAAGACTGGGTCTGCATACCAGTTATAGCGGTACTCAATACATCAACGCTTTATACAAAAAATATGTTTCGATTAGCGATTGCCGATTTACGATTTGCTATTGCTGATGAGTCTCTGCTGAATGGAATTGATTGCATACTTAATTTCAGAATTCTCGCGACTCAATCTCGTTGAACAACAATCTCAGACCGGCGGATAAGCGAACCGTTTCATTCTGTGGCTTTAGTACTGTTCATCGATGCAAAACACTCACACAAAATCTCCAATATTTATGGATTGGTTAAATAGAAAATTTTATATGAATGTCTGTACAAAGGTAGGCTGACCCAGCAATCGTTAACCAATCATACGTTTTGTTCGATTTCTATTCAACAAACATTATTGTCAAATTTCCCAATCCCAATCGGCAATCACTGTATTCAGCAGGCAAAATCGGCAATCATAAATCACAAATCGTAAATCGGAATTATCTACTGAATAATTTCACACAATTTTGTCTAGTTTGATCCAAATCGGTTACTATAGCATAAAATTGTCTTTAATCTTTCCAAATATAATTATTTTCTGCTTTAGCACATTTTTGATGATTTTGATCAAGTTCGGTTAAATATATGAAATAGCTTCCGTATAAACGACAGGCCATGTGGCATCCCCGATGAGTTCCCTCACGCGATAGCTGCAGCAACCTATCGATATTCATCGCACGCCTTCGAGATGAAGTTTGTTCCATCGCTGACGACGAGTCTCTCCTGCGAATTCTGCCAACGTGGCTTCGATCATATTCAGTTTATTGTATTTAGCCAGTAATATTTTTATTTAATAAAGTTAGTTATAAAAATAACTAAAGCCATGCGAAATTAGCGCCATCTGTTGGTGAGCTCAACTAACATTGTTTAAAGCGAAAGTCAAATTGGTATATAAAGGTCGGCCGTGAGGAAGTTAGCTTTCCTCTATTTTTTGACAGTACATTTTGTTGTTGCAGATTTAATTTTAAAACAGATTTCTTAATAGCCAAGTTGAAGTCAAAACCCTAAATATTATTCCCATGCAGTTCTACACCTCTGTACTGAATTTGTCAGAGTTGATTCAGACCTGAGAAGTAGGAGTTGCTTATGACTGATTTCAGTTCAGTTTTAAGTACTGCCCATGAAAATAACCCATTAACAGTGGTTGCATTTATATCGAGAGAGCCGCCATAAATACTTCCGGTGGAAATATAGGGCTAAAATTTATACTGATCAAGATAAATAATCTTGATTACTAAATATCTCTAAAAGATACTGTGGAAGACATGAGTTTTTTCCGAATTGTAGGGGCGGGAGGGGGCGTGAAAAAAATTAAAATTAAATTTGATCTGACCAACCTCCATCTCTGAGATCTGTGCATTCATATGGATCAGCAAATCAAAAATCATTCATTTCGTTACGAATTACAACACGCCCATGAGTGATAGCAAAAAACTCATCATTTTTAAAATCTTAAAGTATTAATAAACAAGATGTCATAAAGAATAGTGAGGGCAGAGGCAGAGAGAGAAAACTTTAACTAAACATTTGACACTCGAACCAAAAACAAACACAATAATATACTTATATAAAACAACGATTTGCACAAAATGAAACACGAAATTGTTTTAATTTGAATTATAGAAGTTAAGTCAATACCTTTAGGTACAATATTCATTTTACACAACTGGAATTAATAAAGCTTTTATGCAAAAATTTAATTTAACGAAATTAGCATGAACAAATGGTCACACTTTCGATGGAATTTCAAAGAAGCACCGCTATAATCAAAGCAAAAGAAGTATGCCACTGTGAAGGTTGACCAATTAGCTGTTAATTAAAGCAGTTAAGGTTCGAAAACTTTAACATTTATTTTTGGACTTTTGGCCTATGGCAGCAACCACTGTGCCATGAAATCAGTACTGAAATCATGCCTGAAAGAAGAGAACGTCATGACGTAGTGGGCCCTGTCTGTGTTAAATTCTTCGCTGAAATACATATAGAGGCAGCCATGATTTCAGTACCTGCCCTACCAAATCAGGTTTGATTCAGCTCTGATTTAGTACTGAGTCGTACTGAAGGGTAGGCTTAAAATTCTAGGTTCAAATTTATGATTGAAAAATTCTTATCCTGATTTTTAACTGTGCAACAAATCTACATTAACATTTTGTTCTTATTAAATTATGGTAAACGATTTCCGATTAGCTAAAAAGCTATAAGCTATAACAACTCAAAAAACTGGCCACAACTTTATTAGCAGAAAATTTGTTATATACTATGTTCCTTTTTAATTGTTAATGCCTGGCGACTTTCTGTGATGTCCATCTAATGTTTAAGCTCATATTATTTAGTGAGTAACTTCAAGAAAGACATAAAGCCTTTCTATCTATGTATATATTCTTACAGCATATATTTCTAAGCGCTGACGCTCTGAAAATTGAGCTGTAAAAATGTCGGAGATTTTTTTTTGTTTTCTTACGGTTGTTTATGTTTGCAAAACATAAAAAAATAATAAATAAAAAACAGAAAAAATATCGATATGGGAAAATTTTACGATACTGTAAACACGCATAATGCGCGTAAACTTTGGGCCAAGGGAGAATTTGATAATAAGCAAATTTTGCGGTTGGCTGGGAGTTGAGCTTGGGATAAGGGTGGAGCTTGGGGTGGGTTATGTCTCTTCGTACGACCGTTTCAACACTTGGTGTTAATTACATGCAACTTTGCTTAAACAGCGGCAAACTTTACCCTTGAGCGCTGCTAAATAGCACCTGCACCCCACCTGCCCTCCTCTTCTTGAGTTTCTTGTCCATTAACTTTGGCAGCGTTTTCATCGTCGTTAGGCAGCATGTTGTTAAGCTGTTGTCATTGAAATTGAAAATGCTCACAGCTGACGTATGACACGCAACTCCCACCCTCCTTCGCAGGCAACACCCCTAAATCAGCGTCACTTAAAAATGTTGCGCCTGGTGCTTAGGCAGGACACCAAAGTTAAACAGCAGGTGGTTGCCGCAGCGGGAGTGGCAATGGGAGTAGTAAGAGGGGCCTGGCCTGATGTGTGTGTTGCCTTCAATTTGTCTGGTATATTGGATAAGGGTGCTGCCTCTTCTGCCCCTCGTTGTGTCATGTATGTCAAAGTTTTCTCTTTCAAAAAAAAAAACAAGTAAGAAAGTCTGTCAAGCTCGACTGTAACATACTCTGTACATGCGAAAGCGCTCAGTGCTTTTATTGCTGCTGCAGTAGCAGAAGTAAACAAACCCGATCCGCCAACATGTGTAAGAATTTTGTTTGCCATACAAGTCAAACCTCTATCTTTAACCACCTCTGAGATCTGTGCGTTCATACGGACATGGCTATATCGACTGGGCTGTTGATCCTGATCAAGAATAAATATACTTTTTGGGCTGTTACATAGTTGGCACAAACTTAATATACTCTATTAAGCCTTTAGACCAGAGTATTAAAAGAAAAACAAAATTAAATAAAAGAAAATCATATGAAGTATTTGAAAATAAATTTACATTTTCCATGTGCCACTGACACAAAGCCAAGGCAGGCTCCACAAACCCCCTCCCCTATCCCTTGACTTTTTGCAACTGTTTGCCTAATAAATTCAACTTTACAAATGAAATCTGTTTTGCCTTTGCAGATGTTGCTGCAGGTTTCGTGGGTGCGACATAGGGATATCCACTTGCTCACGGTGGGCCGCTATACCTATACATCGGATCAGCGTTTTCGTGCCATACATCAACCGCAGACAGAAGACTGGATGCTGCAAATCAAATATCCCCAACATCGCGATTCGGGCATCTATGAGTGCCAAGTGTCCACCACGCCACACATGAGTCACTACATTCACCTGAATGTTGTTGGTAAGTACACAGTTGTGGCCAATTTTAGTACGGCTTTAACAAACAAATGCGAAACGAAGCTTACTTCGACTGTACCCAAGTCTATAATATAGACTAACTTCGTTTGTACCGAAGTTTTGATACACTTGAAATAGCTTGTCACAACGGTTAGCGACTTCGACCAAACTTCGCAGATCAGCTTAAAAACATTCAATATTACCAATGACTGTGCTTGAGAGCGATAATATTGAGAACAAATCAGTTTTTCTCACTAAAACCCATTTTCCGAACGAACATTTGTATGGCAGCTACAAAAAGTAGTCATCCGATCCGGTCGGTTCCGACATATTAGCAGCGTGCAGTAAAAAGAAGACTCTGTGCAAAGTTTCAGCTCGATAGCTCCAAAACTAAGGGACTAGTTTGCGTAGAACAGACAGACGGACGGACAAAGCTTAATCGACTCGACTCGTCATGCTGATCAAGAATATATATACCAGGGTTGGGTCCCAAAGCATTAGCATTATTTTTGAATTAGCATTAAATTTAAATGATAATTAAAAATTTTAATTGCGGTAATTTTGTAATATACTTTTATGACCAACCCCTGCGGGGCGTCTCTGCCAGGACTTTTGTTTTTATATCGAGGACACTATAGTGCTCTAGCTTTTTTCCTCAACGCAATGCCATGCAAGACTTTTAGCGCTCTACTTTCGTCCAAGCAATGGTAAAACTTCACTTTTATTGAGATAAGGGTCGGCAGCATATACCCGGTAGAACATGTTGTCGCTGCTTTTGGGAGTCCAGACCAACACTGGTTCCCGCGAGTTGCATCCTGGCCCTTATATTTGTGTCCAGCAAAGTTCAGTGCGACGATGTTTCTATTTCTTATAATTTCCGCAGATTTCCGGACGGTTGCATTTGTTCCAAATGGCATAACATCTGAAGTAGGGAAACGTTTGCGATTTTAATTTTTGAGTTGCATTTAATATAAAATTGGGTTGTGAGAAATCATTCGACACCACAATATATTTTGTGCGTCTTACTGCTTAATATATACAATTTTTTCTAAAGGGGTCACTTTTATTACCTTTGCAACATATGTGCGTGTTTTTTGGCTACACCTTTATTTTGCTCAGGATGCTCAAGAAATCTGTCGTGGCTAGCAAGTTCATTGGGTGACTCTCCACCACGTTTGTGCTTCGGCAGGGACGACAAACTGAATCCAGGAAGCTCAGAATCGGGCAGTATTTCATCTTCAGAGTCAGAGCAATCGCTATCCGTAACTTTTTTGATAAAATTAAGTATAAAATTTTATATTGCTGTATTTTTCTTTTAACGTACCACCTGGCCCATACTCCTTAAATCCGAAATTGGCGCCGTTATCCGTGATAGTACATAGTACTTTATCGTTGCTCAAGCTGAATTCTGTATTAATGTCCACTATCATCTCGACGATTTTGTCAAAGGTGTGGCTTCCTTTGAATCGCCGGCACGCCAATGCGACAGACTGCTTTTTAAGGTTACTATCGAGCCAGTGGCATGTATAGCCAAAAAATGATCGTCTACTGGCTGACCAAATGTCCGCAGTTGTATAAACGTACTTCGTTTCCTTTGAAAGTGTTACGAAGATGAACTCTCAAAAAAATCGAATTTGGTATTTAGCACCTTCCTCACATATTTTCGACTTGGCAACTGTAATCGCGTCCCATCAAATAAGCCACAAATGACGGATGATCCACAAATGACGTGTTGACAAAAAATGTCAACACTTTTCCGTCAACCTCAGTCTGTCGAATGCCGCCTTCCTTGCGGCATTCTTGGCTTTCTTTTTCCTCCAAATATTTCCCATATTCCTCCACATGCATTTTTTTTAAGTGCTGAATAAAGTTAGAGGTGACTTTAAAGCAGAGATGGGCGCGTCGCGACGTTCCTATGCA
Organism: Lordiphosa stackelbergi; assembly: GCA_018904235.1. Taxonomy (NCBI): domain Eukaryota; kingdom Metazoa; phylum Arthropoda; class Insecta; order Diptera; family Drosophilidae; genus Lordiphosa; species Lordiphosa stackelbergi. The sequence continues at coordinate 355,816 of JAEIFU010000026.1, forward strand.
CACGTGCATTGGTCCTCTGCCGCGGCCGACTGCACAAAATCACACGTACACTATAAGCATTGAAAGCTATTTATAGAACACGAATGTTGTGCACGCAAATTGTTCTTGTATGCGTGTGAAAAGTGTGACGATATTTGTGCATGCCCATCTCTGCTTTAAAGGAACCCTTAACAATTTTCCTCGCAGGGCAAAACATGCACGCAGCTATAATGCCGCTTGCTTCTTTCTGGTAGCCTGTCTTCGCCGCCTTATTCGAAAAAAAAATTAAATGTTCTAAAAACATAAATAAATTCAATTTGGTGTTGCGCAGCAAACAAGAACTTTTTTCAACATTCTAAAAACTGAAACTGAACATCACGAAAAACCATTTCGAGTGCATTGTGCAACACTCTTCCCCAGTATTTGGTACTTTACTTACCGCTTCCACCACTTTGAAGTATTTACCGGATAAGATTAGGGGCTTCGTTTTATCTTCAGTCGAGACATCAGTAGATTTTGTGCAAGCTTCGCTGATGGTTAAGTCAGGAGGCTGCGGTTGATAGCATGGATCGTCGGAATCGACATCGTTTTTGGTTTCGAAAGAAGCCATATTTATATCACAAAAAAAAATTCTCTTGCTTGTTTTCTCACTCAATCGTGTTAATTCAATTCGAGACATTCAATTCAATGCCAATTGAAAATTTTAAAAATTATTTCATTTTAATGCCAATTGAAAAATTTGAATTAAAATTATTTTGTTTTAATGCCAATTGAAAAATTTTGAATTGAAATTATTTTATTTCAATTTCAATTGAGAATTTTAAATTAAAATTATTTCATTTTAATGCCAATTCAAAATATTTTAATTAGAATTGAAATTTATAATGCCAATTAAAAAATGTTGAATTTGCTTTATTGCATAATGCCAATTATTGAGTATTATCAATTGGCATTACCAATTTTTAATGCTAATTGATAAAAATAATGCCAGCGACACAACCCTGATATATACATTATGTGGTCGGAGATGATTCCTTCTATGCGTTGCAAAATTCTGAATACTAAGAAAAAATAAATACTTTTTTTTAATAAAAAAAACATATATAAAAAAAAACACACACATATACGCGCACGCTCACTAACTTAGACGCCCTAACTGCCCGCAATAGGCACAGCTTTCCCACCACTCCTACAAGCTAATTTTTTTCGTGTATAACTTTGGTATTTTTGCTCGGATCTTATTGTGGTTTTCAGAATACACAGATATAGGACCTAGGACAATTAATATAAGGCCTCGATGTGCTAAATTTAAGATTGTGGCTTTGACAGTTTTTTTTGCGGCTAAATGTGGAAGGGTCAGTCACTTTTCAGTTACAGTTTAATCAGCGATTAGTCACCATTTAGTAACTGCTGGGTCACTATTCAGTCACTGTGAAGTTGCTCCTTTTACTCCTTCCCCACCCCTTCGCTCATCATATTCCTTATCTTGGCCGCCTCCTCCAGAGAAGTGAAGCTTGGGGAGTGCAGCAGATTACTTCACAGCTGGCGCCCGTATGTGTCGCTGGTGAAGGTAACCGTATGTGTTAAAACTATTTTTCTAAAGAAAGAAAAAACTTTTATTATTAGATGTTCAGAGGCGGGATCAAACCCACGACCTCCCGCCCAGCAGTCCAGCACACTAACCGCTGTAGCATATAGTGCGCGAGGTTTTTTCTCTCGTCTTTCTTTTAATCTTAGAGATTCCACAGCCGGTTGTGCTCTCCATAAGCTTCTTTCTCTGCGATCTCTTCCATCTTGCTGTATATCGTCCGTACGGAGATAAGAATGTTAAGTGTATCTTCTTAACTTTGTGAAACTCCGGCCTTTGCAAGACTGTCCGCCATTTCGTTTCCATCAATGCCCTGGTGGCTGGGAGCCCACTAGATTTGAAACTTCCTATAGGTGCTGAGGGAATCTATTGCTTCTCCGCAGCCAAGTGCTGCATAGCATCTTCTGTGAAAAATATAGCGCATTGGTTGCCTTTTTCACCCTATCCTCCACATTGAGTCTCCATGACAGTTTACTATAGATCATTACTTTAAAGTACTTTACATTATTCTTTGGCGTTAGCGGTTTTCCATTTATCGTAGGTGGAGTGCATTGCGTAACCTTGTATCTCATGGCAAAGAAAATGAGGTCCGTCTTCTCCGCATTGATGCTAAGTCCGGCCACTTTTATATTTCTTTGAGAGTAGAGTCCATGATTGAGCTGACAGTCGATGGACAATTTCCCACTATAATTATGCTTATGACTTCGGCATATTGGGTTATCTTGTTGCTTTCCTGCGGAATTTCTGAAGTAGTTCGATAACCCCAAGGCTCCACAGAAGAGGTGACACTACTCCGCCCTGAGGCGTTCCTCCATGTGCCTCTTTCGTCATGGTTGTAGTACCGCACTCGGCTTGGACTCTTCTGCAGCTCAGAGGTGTTGTATCCAGGAGTTCAATGAGTTTCAGTGGCGACTTTGGTAAATGCACCAGATATCTCGAGGAATGCTCCCAGGGCGCACTCCTGATGGTACAGTGCCTTCTCGATAGTGGCTACCAGGGAGTGAAGCCCAAGGGTGTCCTCCAAGGTCAAGTCCATGCCTTCTCTTATATGATATGAAATTTCCAGTAGTTTTTCCACTGTTTTGAAATGAAATGATGTGAGGCTAATGGGCCAGTAGTTCTTGGTTGCTCGTGACTGCATTTCCCCCGCATTGGGTAGGAATACAGCGCATGCTGTTCTCTAGGCCAAAGGTACGTAGCTCTACCACAGGCATGCTGCAAAAAGGAATTGTAGCCATAGGACACGCAATTGGAAATTTGCGCAATTGATCGTCCTTAACATGGCAGGAAATATTCCATCCAGTCATGGTGTCGATCGCTTATCGGCTTTTCTCTGGAGTAATGATGTTGTCTGGAATATGATGATTTGTTGCGTTTGTTTTCTTGATTCAGTGACTGCAGTACAGCCTAAAAAATGCACATCAAGTAGAGCGCATGTCGCTTTCCTGCTGCTTTCCGTCTAGTGACCGTCGCTCGTCTCTATGCTGGAGCAGAAGGTTCTCCATGTGTGGTTCTCCTTTTGTTAACTGTGAGTTTGCAAGAGGTTTTGTTTTGTATGCTTCGGTATAGTTGGATTTGAGCGTCTTCAAGGACATCTCAATGTCGCCTACCGAGCAGATGCTCGCGGGCGTAGGTAGTTTTGAACTTACAGTTCGAAGTCTGTGTTACGGTGGTTCCTATAGGCGTTTCAGGTTTGGTTGTAGTTGAACTCGATCTAAAATTGAATGTACTTGTGGTCTGAGAGTTTCTATAGAGGACTCTCCATGCTGATGCCTGAGTACTATTCCCTAAGATCAGAGTAAGGTCTAGGACATTGGCCGATGTTGGTCCCACATATGTGGGCACATCTGCAACGTTTTCTATTTTAAGGCTAGTTTGTAGGATAAAGCTTAGAAGGGACTCACCTCTGTCGTTGATGTCTGGGCTGCCCCACACGGTGTGATGTTCGTTGGCGTCCGTTCCGACGACGAGTGGTTGCTTTCTCCTTCTCGCCACAGCCGTTAGTCGTTCTTGCTCAGCCGGTGGGGACTCTCGCTCGTGTGCCATTTAGCCGGATGCCAATAGTATTGGCTCATCATCGTGACCTTCCAGGACCACAACTGTGAGGTCATCCGTGCTGTAATTAGACATAAGGTAAGCATAGATGCCTTTCTTACCAGAATGGCTGTTCTTGCCTTACTTACTGCGGTGGGATAAATAGTGTTGTAGTAATAACGACTCTGCTGGATTTTTCGACCATTGCGTCGATACCAAGGTCCTTCGCGACCTCTCCAGCTTCCAACGTGGTGGCGCTTTTTAAGAAGTAGGTGCACTCTGCCTACTTCCCACGCCATCTTGCAGAATCTTGGGTGCAGCAAATCATCGGCCACCTTGTTGGGGAAAATAAATATAAAAAATGTATATAACTTAGAAAATAGTTTTGTTAAGTTTTGGAGCAATATTTTGCATAACAAAAGTCAAACAGCTTGATTCACTGCATTTTCTTCTATTTGGTCTGTCCAAAAGCTTCGATGCTTTTTAATTTAATGCAATTAACTGAAACTGTTTTTGAAATTAAAATGCCTTAAGCATTAAATAACATTGCAAAAGGTGAAATATAATCTCCTCCTTTCCCTTGCCTGATAAAGCCATTTCAATTGCTTTCTTTGAAAATGAATTAAACGTAAATATAAACTCTGTGCAAAGGGTAAAGAGTTTCTTCATTTTTCATGGAATTTCAAAGGACCTCTTTTTGAATTTCGCACGCGCCTGATTATCGCACTTGCGTTTCCAATGAAATTAAAACCCAAGAGTTTATTTACAGCTAATTACCATTTCGTTTTGGGCCGAGTTTATATTACATCGTTTTTCCTTCTTCTTTTATTGCAGAACCTTCGACAGAGATTATCGGAGCACCTGATTTGTACATAGAAAGCGGTTCAACTATAAATCTCACCTGTGTCATACTTAACTCACCAGAGCCGCCGGCCTATATCTTTTGGAATCATAACAACGCTGTAAGTGAAAAGTTTGGCCAGGCAATTACTTTGGGTTATCATTATCGCTTCCTCTGGCTGCCAAAATTGGGTTAGATCGTTCAGAACCCTTTAGTGTTAAATTTAGTAACTTTTAAATTAGCTTTGCTTTTCCCCCCTTTTTTATTAGGAAATGCCATTCAAGACAGGGGCGAAAAAAGGTTTTAAATGGATTTTGGTTTTGTTGTCTGAGCCACGTTTTAGTTTTCCACTTTAGGTGTTTTCTACGCACTTCATGCTTTAGGATTTTGGCTTATTCTATTGGGGATTCGGGCAACAGAGAGTTGAGCGGCGGGGGCCGGAAAGGGTTGCAGGTCTGGCCATTGTTATGCCTTTTCTATAGAGTTGGGGGAGCAAAAATTTGCCATTAGTGCCCGTCTTTGCCTTGAACAGATTTAATTTTATTGTTTTCCTTTGACGCAATCTTTCTTATTTTTCTTCTTACTTTGCATATTTGTGCAACAGTGCGTGCGGGTAATCTGGCCCCAGTTTTATGGCTCAGAAAATGAATCTAATTTCAACACACCAAATTTGCAAATGTTTATTCTCTTCTTTGGCAGATTATCAACTACGATTCACCGCGTGGCGGTGTCTCCGTCGTAACCAATAAAGGTGAGACGACCACCTCATTCCTCTTGATTAAATCAGCGCGTCCCTCCGATTCGGGGCATTATCAATGTAATCCATCAAATGCAAAACCCAAAAGCGTTACGGTACATGTGCTGAATGGTAAGTAAAATCAACGACAACACACAAAAGACACGAATAAAAAGAAATGAGAATGATAAAATCCAATGGGAATGGCAGGAGCAGAAATATGAATGCCATAAAGAGGAGAAAAATGATAGCTTAGAAAGTGAGAAAGCAGAAACATGCTAATCAAGCAGACAAAAGAGTTAAAATGGCATCGCATTATTATGGTTCTTTTTGAAGGAAATATGAGTGAAATGAAATGCTTCAGCAGTCCGACTTAACCAGAAGGAGAGCTAAAGAGACGCTGAAGTAAGTGGAAAAGGGCTTAATATGAGATTTTAAAGACAAAAGATGAGTTTTAGTCTATTAATCAGAAGTAGGTGGGGTGGGTAAGGTACTCCACCTAACACCTCAAAGGTTATGCATAGTCAAACTATTTACAATTGTATGACTCGAGCATATGGCAACTTTTATGAAGTGTTCCATAGTCTAGTTGAAAAAAATCAAGAGTAGGAAACAGAGGAATACCATTGAAGTACACGCAATGTACTACTTATAAAACATGCTTGGTATATGTCTATGTCTTAAACATGCATATTGCAGAAATAAACTGATATGGGTTTTAGCCAGGGAATCACATCGAATAGAATTTCGGTTTCGGTTCGGATACGTACCGAAACGAAAGTTTCGTTTCGTTCGTTTTCGGTTAAGGGTTCTGTTTTGGATTTATTTTATTTCCGTGTTCAGTTCCGTACCGGTACCTAGATTTTAATTTCGGTATACCGGTACGTACCGGTATGGACCGGTAAAATTAACAGGAAATTTTAAAGCTAGTTAAAAAAAGTGAGTAAGCAATCTATTTACATGTATGTGTTCTTAAATTATCCATTTTATTTTTGTATTCATAAGATAAATTACAAATAGAGGTGAGCGCATGAGCGAATTTTCATTCACGTCACGAACGATTCACGAGATTAAAATCGCTGTACGCACTGTGACGTCACATTTTAGTACTAGTAATTTAGTATTTATTAAGGTAGACATTAAGACAAACACAGGGAGTGTAAAAATTTATCAAGCACACGGAGTGCAATAAAACTTAATTTACAAATTACACGCGACACGACTAAAACCATCCCTAACACGAGAGAACACGCGACACGAGTAAAACCCATCCCTGACATCCCAACGCTTAAGGCCTGTTCTCAGAAGCGCGGAAAATTTAGCACGCTAAATTGCACTTTATAAACTTAGCATCCACATAAATTTTTAGAGTGTCCATATATACGCCAAAGAGGCCAAATACAGAATACAGAATGTCAGAAAGGCCAATTCCGCCAATGGCATCAGCTGTTCATTCAATCCACTAACGACCCACATTGCTATCGATACGTCAACTATCGATAGGCCAATTGGGCATTTATTTAGCGCGTCTCAGAACACAGAAAATAAATTCAGTCGCGGAAACCTTCCGCCTTTGTTTTTTATTATTGTTATTTTATTTTTTATTTTCCGCGCTTCTGAGAACAGGCCTTTACCCATACGATGATAAAAGCGGGGGCACCGGTGAGCAGGCGCCGCGGTCGACAAAGGAAGGCGAGAAGATTCGAGCGAGTTCTTTAATCCTATCTTAGAAATCACAACTCATATCAATTCCGATCAATCGGATTCGGAAACGGGAACAGGCCTGGAATATCTCACTCAAATTGAAAGTGTTGTAAAATAACCCTGTTATTATGAATTATATTTAAAATATCTCTAAAACAGATTGAGTGAGTTATTTTTTAAGTATAAGTCTCTCGCTCAGTGAGAGTGAACTACTTTTCGAGTATTAGGGTTTCGCTCAGTGAGAAACACCTAATTTAATTTTTTCGGTTATGTGTTATGTGTTTTTCAAAGACACTTACCTATTATTGTGAGAAAAATATAAGTGTCTTTTTAGTCAAAGTACGGACATTTCAACACCAAATTAAATTTACAGCTTTAAAAGCATAAAATAAAACACCGAAAACTTTAACTCTGAAAAGTGGTTCCTTGCCGCGGTTATAGCTCAGTGCTCGCCAGAGGTTGTTACAAGAAATTTATAAAAGAAGAAGTTCGACTTTGTGGGTGGAAAGGGCTGGAAAATTATATAAGGTTCATAGCTACAGGATCTCCATTATTATACAAGTGCCTAAGAAACTGTTTTTCAAAACCTCAAATGACCACACACAATCAACAATGCGAAAGCGTTTAACAGTTATTAAAAAATAGCGCAAAAATGAGAGCTTTATATATCACACCTTAATATATCACATAACTACATAGCCGTGATAACAAGAATACTCAACCGCGATAAATACCACAAAAGATTTTTTTAAACCACTTTCGTCGTATGACAAATCTGTCCGTCTGTATCTATGCTACCTCCTCCGTCAGTTTTAAAGCTATCTTAAGCAAACTTTGTACAAAGTCTTTTGGTACAAATACGCTGCACATTTGTCGGAACCGGCCGGATCGGATGACTATAGCATATAGCTGCCATAGAAACGATCGGTTGAAAAAGTAGTTCTAGTGAGAAAAACTTTTTAGTTTTTAATGGTAGCGTTTCAGTTATAAATATTATCTGTCTCAACACAATTTTAGAGAGTTTGATCAAACTCTGATGAATATATCGTATAGCTGCCATATAAAAAACTGGTAGAAATATATCATGCTCCAAGGGTATATAAACTTTGGTCGAGACGATGTTAGCTTTCCCTTTATTTTTTTGTTATACTATAACTGCTATCAAACGAGAGAGCAAAGCTAACTTCGTCTGTTCCGAAGTTTTAATACACTCCTGCCCAAAATTATACGACACCCCGAAAATTTTAGTTTCGACCCTCGTAGGTGGATGGGAAAGCATAATACGATGAAATCAAGTATGCAGAATGAAAGCTTAATGAATTCTGCTTAAAATCTGATATTCCCATCTCTGATTGCATCTCGCGTTTTCAAGTAGCGGTAAAAAAAGAAAAAAAGTTCGATTTTTGTCATGTCTGCAAGTGTATCAAAATTATACGACATATTTCAAATATTGCGGCTGGAGAGAAAGATTTGGTTTCAATTAATTCTTTTTATATATCTGCTAACAATTTAATGAATTTGTTTGTTATCAGACGAGGAAAAGGGAAGGATAAGAGCCTACAACGATGTTGGCTTTAATGTTAGCGAAATATCGCGAAAAATCGGTCGAACACGTTGTGTTATCACCAAATTTTTGAACAATCCGGATGAGTATGGTGTGAAGCATAGCTCTGGAAGAAAACCCAAGTTGTCTGACCACGAAAAAGTCGCATAATACTTAAAGCTGGCAATTCGTTTGATTTGTGCTTCACACTTGCCGCATGTTGCAGTACGCCTGTGACACGGATGACTGTTTGGCGGACGCTGAAATCTTCGGAGTGCATTGTCAGAGGAGTCTTAAAAAAGGCTCCGTTCTTAAAGCCGCACCACAAAACAGCAGTACTTCAATTTGTGGAAAAAAAACTTGAAGAGAAACTGGGCCTCGGTATAAAATATTACCTTTATTTTGTTTGAACTGCTTAGTTCAATATTTATCATTTAGATCATTTTTTCTGATGAAAAAAAATTTAGTCCTGACGTCTCACATGGGTTTCGGCACTACTGGATAGATTTGCGTAAGGATCCACTTATGTTTTCCAAACGCAATTTCGGAGGCGGATCCGCAGTTGTTTGGGGAGCCTTTCATGCGCCTGGAACGCTTGATCTGTGCTTCACAAGCTGCAGGATGAACAGTGGAGAATACAAAAAAGTATTGGAGAATCGTCTTCTGCCATTTTCGAAATAAAATATGGAAAGAGATCTTGTTTTTCCGCAAGATAATGCATCTATTCACGAGAGCAGAGAGACCCAGTGCTTCATAAATGATCACCAAATAAATGTTTTGGATTGGCCAGCATGCTCCCCTGACCTAAACCCAATTGAAAACATTGTGGGTATCTTAGCTAGGAGTGTTTACGTCAATAACAACAAATTTGAGAATGTCGAAAGCCTCAAAAACAAAATATTGGCTCAATTGTCTCTTTTAGATCAAAATATACTTAACAAGTGAGAAAGTCGGTCAAGCCCGACTATAATATACTCTGTACCTCTCTCTCTCTCACTCTCCTCTCTCTCTCTCTCTCTCTCTCTCTATGATTGTGCGGCGTTGGTTGTGAAAGGGCGGGTGGTGGGTGGCGGGGAGTGATTCACTTATTTGCTTATAACTCGAGAACCGCTCATCTGATCTTTATCATTCCTTCGGCAAATCGATACATTTTGCTAATGACTAACGAACTCTAGAAGGTACGAATCATGTATCTACAAAACTGTGGGAGATGCGACATTTTTTCAAAATTGCGGGGGCGGGAGGGGGCGTGGCAAAAATTGAAAATAAACTTGATCTGCCTGCAAGTATAAGAAGCATTTGTTCCATACATGTCAAACCTCTCAATCTCTTACCGTCTCTGAGATCTGTTTGTTCATACGGACGGACAGACGGACGGACAGACGGACATGGCTATATCGACTCGGCTGTTGATGTTGATCAAGAATATATATACTTTATAGGGTCGGAAATGATTCCTTCTCCCTGTTACATACATACTTAATATAATCTGTGTACCTTCGGTACAGAGTATAAAAATTTAGTGAATTCAATGCCGAAGAGATTTTTCGAGGTAGCAAAGGCTCAAGGTGGCTCTATTTATTGTTTATATACCATTATAAGAATAAAATATTAACTAAATCCAACGAATTGACATTTGTCGTATAATTTTGATACACTTGCAGATATGACAAAAATCGAACTTTTTTGCTTTTTTAACCGCAACTTGAAAACGCGAGATGCAATCAGAGATAAGAATATCTAATTTTAAGTAGAATTCATTAAGCTTTCATTCTGCATACTTGATTTTATCGTATTATGCTTTCCCATCCACCTACGAGGGTCGAAACGAAAATTTTCGGGGTGTCGTATAATTTTGGGCAGGAGTGTACTCTGGAAAAGCTTGTCTCAAAAGTTAGAGCGCTAATATTGAAAACAAAACAGTTTTTCTCAGTTAAGCCCATTTTTCAACCCATCATTTCTATGGCAGCTACAAGAAGAAGTCATCCGATCCGGTCGGTCCTGTGCAAAGTTTCAGCTCGATAGCTTCAAAACGGTACAGAGTAGAAAAACACCTTGGCTTTGCTTTGATGCTCATGTGCTGTTAGAAAGAGTTTCTATTTATGTGAAATACTGTATCCGGGGAGTGACTTAGAAATCACTAGCGATTTTCGTATAAACGATTGTATTTTATATTAAAACCAAAAAGCACGCCTACTAGATCAGAAATAAAGCGAATTGAAACCGACTATACAAAGCCAAGTAGATTTGAGTAGTTGATTCCAAATCGCTCAAATTCACCATCTGATCTAGTAGGTGTGCTTCACATATAAATTCGAGCAGTTTTAATATAAAGTACAAGCGTTTATACGAAAATCGCTAGTGATTTCTGTGTCACCTCCGCTTGAAACGAATTTTTCGTCGTTCTCCATACGGGGCTTAACAGAAAACACAAATAACACAACAATAAAAAAAATAAAACACAGTGAGAACCCGAAATTGCTTATGATTTTTGTGTTTCTCTCAGTGAGAAACACTTAAAAAATATGTGTTGAGAATTATTCCAGACCTCTGAAAAAAACAAATTGCAATTTGTGCAATGCATTGGTTCAAAAGTCAAATGCTATCGTAGCTCAGAAGTAAAACTGTTGATATACGCTTAGTCAGACTTAAAATACTGACAATTACCAGTTTATTAATGTTCTTCCTGCACTCAAAAAACAACTCGCCATAAAAAGTGCCATTTTCGCCCTAATTTTTGGAAAACCGCCCTAAAAAAAGGGCCAAATGCGACTCGCCTTAGTTTTGAGAAAATGATTTCTTAAAAAAACCAAGTAAGAGTGTTGCGGTCGAGGCCCCGACAGAAAAATACCCTGTTCCAAGTAATGTGGTTCCTATAGCTTTGAACTCCTTTAATTCTAAAATTTATTTGAATAATTGTGGAGGCGCACTTGCATATCTTCGGTGTTTTTGCTCGGATCTTGTAGTGCTATACAGAATAGAATATATATTCAATCATTAGGATCAAACTTAAAAATTTTAGCTCTGACAGTTTTTCGCGGTTAGAAGGAGAAGGAGGAGGAATTTGCCAAATCTGAAGCAAACTTGATTTGGGTACGATATACACCTACATACATGCAAAAATTTGTGGCTCTACCTCTTATAGTCTCTGAGATCAACGCGTTCATACAGAGAGAGAGACAGTTTTTCGCTGCTAAAAGATGGAGGAGGTGGAATTTTCCAAATCTGAAACCAACTTGATCTGGGTACAGTATACACCTACATACATGCCCAAAATTGTGGCTCTATCTGTTACAGTCTCTGAGATCGACGCGTTCATACAGACAGACAGACGGACATGTCTAAATCGACTCGGCTGTTGATGCTGATCAAGAATATATATACTTTATGGGGTCGGAGGTGCTTCCTTCTGGCTGTTACATACATTTGCACAACTTCATGATCCCCTTTTTCCCATTTTTAATGAGAACAGGGTATAAAAAAATGGGTTCTAGATTTCAGGGCTAGAAAAATAGCTTAGACAATTTTTGCTGTTAAGTCGATTTAAAATTCCCAAGCGGTTATAGCAGCGCTGGCATGAGGAGGAAGCAGCTGACAGTAAAAGACTTAAAAAAAAGTTTTAGGAGGAGGTAGGTAGGGTAGGACCGACCACAGACCAACCCGTGTGTGTGGTTTGTATTGTTGGATCTACCCCTTCCCCAATTCTTGGGATCCAACACCACCACACCTCCACCTCCTCACACCAAATACCTTTTTTCTAAGCTATAATTAATTTAGAAATAAGCATTTACAATTATTTTACTTACTTTACTGGGACTTGAACTCGGTACCTTTCTTAAATACTGAACTCTCGGACGACTCCTTAGCCCATTCGACTATTAGCCTTAAGCAAAACGTAGCGACATAAACATACTTAATAATGTACACAGTTGGTCTAGTTGACATGACATTCTCTTAGTAAACGTGGAGGCCTGGAATCAAGTCCCAGTAGAAGCACACTTTATCGTTTCAATTTATATTTTTTAAATGTTTGTTTTTTAATGTTTTATTTATTCAGCAAAACCATGAGTGAAAATCATACCTAATCACATTTGCCACTCAATAAGAAGCAAGAGTCGTGTTCGAGCGGATAAGACATTCGACAATGTCATGGACTAGGATCCAATCCCCGTAGGAACATACTTTTATCTCATTAAATGGTGCTTTATTTAATGTTTTTTTTTTATTTGAGGTGTTTTTAGCATTGCCTTTACTTTATACAATCCTTTAATCGACTACAACACGGTGTAACGCATGTGAAGACAAAACAAAAACTTGCTCAATACAACATCAGTGCAATATATCTAATTTTTTCAGGCATTGCGAATGGACATTAGTGTCTGTAAGCAAATGCCATTACAGAGACGGCTTCGTCGTTAAAACCTAACGGCAGCATAGCGCAATGCAATTTCGAAAGCATTTTTAGAAAGGTCGAAGAATTTAAAAAAAGTTTCTTAAAATTAGGGTTTAGTTACTTAATTTTGGGGCAAAGTACCCTAAACTTGTTACAAATATTTTCAAAAATCTTTTTTTTTTTATTTTTATTTGTGAAGCGTTTATTTACATTATTTGCATTAGTTTTTTGGTACCTTTTTCTGGCTCCTTAACCTAATATTGTATTTCTAAAATCAAAGGCGAAATTACCCTAAAAATTAGAAAAGGCAATAATGCAAATTGATCCTAAAATTTAGAAAAAATATAGTTTTCTAAATTTTAGAAAGTTTTTTGTAAAAAAATTATTTTTAATGCAACTTTTCTAATATTCAGACAAATTTTTCTTAAAGATAAAAATATAGAAAAACGAGAAAGGCAAAGCTAACTTCGTCTGTACCGAAGTTTTGATACACTTGAAATAGCTTGTCACAACGGTTAGCGACTTCGACCAAACTTCGCCAAATCAGCTTAAAAACATTCAATATTGCCCATGACCGTGTTTGAGAGCGATAATATTGAGAACAAACCAGTTTTTCTCACTAAAACCCATTTTTCGAACGAACATTTGTATGGCAGCTACAAGAAGTAGTCATCCGATCCGGTCGGTTCCGACATATTAGCAGCGTGCAGTAAAAAGAAGACTCTATGCAAAGTTTCAGCTCGATAGCTCCAAAACTGAGGGACTAGTTCGCGCAGAAACAGACAGACGGACAGACGGACGGACGAACAGACGGACAGACGGACGGACAAACTTAATTGACTCAGCTTGTCATGCTGATCAAGAATATATATACTTTATGTGGTCGGAGATGATTCCTTCTATGCGTTGCAAACTTCTGGGCAAAATTACAATACACTTTTCAAGTGTATAATCATTTTCTGAGTGTAAGTAAAATTAATTGATATACGTAGATGTATTCTTCTCCCCCTAAGTAGGAGGTACATGAGAGTCCAGCATGGCCGACTTAAACTTACGCTCTCGTTTTTACTAGAGTGATTGACATCGTTGTTGAGCAAGTTTTGGGTCGCTTTAACCAGTTAATCCTTTACCAAAAGCTTCTGTCAACATATCGCAAAAAAATCTGGTCTAAAAAACCCCATAAAAGTGCACGTAACCCAAGAAGTGCAACACAAAAGCACAACCAGGGCATGAAGTGCAAAACAAGCAAAGAACAGGCAAAGAACTCACCTTGAGAGCATGAGTGAGGTGTCAATAAGTTTCCGTCCATGTCTGCCATAGATTGTACTTTAAGCACTTTTCAACAAAGTGAAAAACCGCAACAAAAGAAGTTTAAACTAGGGGAATGGCATAGAGTTGAGCACAAATCGCCAATATTGATACAACACCGACTTGGGATTCTACTTGAGTTTGTCAGTGGGAGCTAATTGACAGGCGAGTTTTAAAGGGAAAAATTTCAATAATCCGATTCTGTCCCCCAAAATGACACCGAGCTGAGCTGAGCTAAGTGGAAACTACAAAAGTGGCACGTGAAAATTAAACAGAATGGAGAATGTCGTGGCTACCACTCCCTCCGTTTGCCTATCTGGTGTTGTTGCTGGAATATTGTGTGCGTAGCAGTAATCATTATGCGCACAGAAGACCAACCTCCACTCGCCCTGCCTCTCGTCATCATTCGCAATGCAAACGTTGCAGGAGGGAAGGTGAGAGGATGTTAAGTGACAGCATACAGCAGAGTAAAGAGTTCGAGTACTCCAGCTCTGGCACTTAATTTATATCCATGAAATGATCCCTTAATCAAGAGATAAATTCCAAGTAATCCCCCCCAGCAACAATATTGTATTTTTTACCAAATGCTTTCGATTACAAGTCATGCTTCTTATCATAATTCAACGATTCAGTTGCATTAAAACTGCTCCCGTAGAGTATAGAAACTTCGTCTCGCTGACTTCACTGAATATTTTTCTGTTTGTTTTGAGCGAAGCGCTGTGACATTTTCCGCATGTAGTTAGAGTGGGTCTCTTCTTGCTGTATCTACCATGCGTGGCACATGAAAATTATGTTTATGTTGCGCTATCACCTCCTCCCACTCATTTCACTCTCGCTGCACGCCACTTCCTTTGCGACTTTCACTAATGTCAAGTTGTTGTCGGCATTGTTGTAGTCAGAGCAACCGTGTCTGCTAGATAATGTCACAGTGCCTGGCTTTTGCCAGAGACCAAGTCACCACAACACTCACCCGCCCATGCTCACACTGACACACACACACCTTCTCGGAGATGGGGAACTCATCCTTGTCACCATATTGTGCATGCAATGCGCGTTGTTTCCGTTAACTGCTTTGGCACACTTGTTTCTGATTATTATTATGTTTTTGTCTCTTGTTCTGCTACTTCGCTATTGTTGTTTGCCATCACATTTTGTTTGTTATTGTTATTAATATTATTGTTTTTGTTGTATGCCCAACTACATTGTGTTGTTACTGTTGCAGTGCAAAAGTTTTTCATTCACATTTCTCCTGCTTTTTGTGTTCTTTGCTTTGGTTTCTTCGCACTTCTTTTTCGCTTCACTGTACTACTTTGCTTTTATTATTTTTTCGCTGGAAGTGGAGTGAGGGGAAGAAATGCTGAAGCCTGGGAGTTTGTTTTTTGCAAGGTTTGCAGCAGAGGTATTGCCTTCAATGGTGCCTTAGCCAAGTCGCTATTGGTTACAACATTAATCAGTGAAAATAAGATTGCCGTGTTTGACCGGCAGTAAACAAAACGAGAGCGTAAGTCGAAGCCGGCTCTAGCCGACTTCGATTTACCCGTTACTCATGGGAAGAAATGTTTAAAAGCGTTCCTGTGTTCCTGAGGGGGCATCCGAAAAGTATGCAACATTTTGAACTCTGCTGTTTATTATCCGATCTTGATGAACAAACTTGCTTGCTCTAGCTCTTCTAGTCTCTGAGATCTAGGTGTTCATTCAGACAGAAGGACATGGCTGTATCGACTTGGCTGTTGAGCTGATCAGGAACATATATATATATTTTATACGGGCGGCATTTATTAGAATAGTCTAGAATATTAGACGCTGCACTGTGGGCCAGAAATCTCATTTTTTAGCCAAAACTCTGGCATTTCTACACCAGCCTAGCTAGGGAGCTGAGATTTTTGACGAAATGATTTTAAGATATTGAACTCAACGCACATAATACTTCGACCCCCGGACACGATCGCACTGGGGGGGGCCGGGGGCTGTTTTCTCTACTTCCTCTACGATCGTCTATCTACAAACTGTTGACGTTTTTCCAATTACGGAGCACTTCTGCGTACGTAATCACTCTCTCTCCTCGCGTTCCGCGCGCGCGGCGCGGCGCGGCGGCGGACGCGGACAGGCACGCTTGTGCTGTCGTTTTCTTTGTGGGTCGGGTGTTTCCTTCTCCCTTTCTCTTTCCCTTCTTTCCCCTTTTTAAAAAGCAAGAAAAATAATTTATACGATGTTGATAATTCCAAATCAAAATCGAAAAATATTTCAACTTTTTCGTTTGTTAAATATAGAAAAATACTTGTAATTGGATTTGACCCAATTCTTGCATAGAAGTATATATAAGTACCAGATAACTAAAAAAATAATATTATATGTCTTGATATATCTAATGGTTTATGAGATATTGACCCAAGCAGTTTTTGAACTCGACTGCCCACCCTGTAGAGGATTTTCAGTCAATCTGACTACCCTCACCGATTTTACCATCTATTTTACCTCCTCTTTAGATTCAATACTTAAAACAAGTAAATAAAAATAAAAATCTAATTTTTTAACATAATACAATTTACCTTCAGTGCTTCTAAGAGTATGCTAGACATTTTAACGCATTCAAATTGGCTCTTAATAAAAATATTTTACCTCTGAGTGCATGTGTTATATTCCGAAGTTTAGAAAAAAAGCATACTTCTAGGCTGACTGTATAATAGAACATTGTTGATTTCAAACGGGAATATACAGGCCTGTTCCGAATTTCGAAAACGAGTGGAATTGTCGCAAATCAAGTTGATTGCTGTTCCGAATTCCGCAAATCGACCAGAATTGTCGTTTTCAAAAGTTGTGCTGCAGAGTCAGTGGAATGAAAAGTAATTGCTATTAAAAGCATTAAAATAAATCCCAAAAATTATAAACTAATCAATTTAATCATGTTGACCATTTTTTAAATCGTTTAGCATCACTTCTAAAAATGTTTACAGTTTAGGTGTATATTAAAATCATTTTTTTAATAAACATCTATAAAATACTGCGTGAAAAGCAAAACCGAGCGGTCGTTTTCAAACCGAGCTGTTTTGAATTCCACTTTAGTTTTTAATCTATTTCATCCGTCAATCGATAGCTGCTAGGGTTGCTTCATATAAATTAATGTATTTGCACAGCACTTTTCTTAGTTAGTTTAGCTGTATTTTAATCATATTTGATATCACAAATTTAAATGTAATAATTAAATATTGTTTAAAATAAAAATAAATTGACTTAATATGTAAATGAGAGCTTTGTAAATTAAAATTATAGAGATGATGACAACTCTGGCTGCTGCCAGCCAGCAGTTTATGAAAGCGACTTCGAAACCGAGTTCGAAAAGTCAAAACGTAACCAAATCGTTTGGAATTGGGAACAGCAAAGAGTAAAACGTTCGTCTTCGTTTCGTTTTTATACCCTTTACCCATTGAAAATGGGTAAAAGGGGATCATGAAGTTGTGCAAATGTATGTAACAGGGAGAAGGAAACATTTCCGACCCTATAAAGTATATATATTCTTGATCAGCATCAACAGCCGAGTCGAATGTCCGTCTGTCCGTCTGTCCGTCTGTCCGTCCGTCCGTCTGTCTGTATGAACGCGTCGATCTCAAAGATGGTAAAAGTAGAGGTTTGACATGTATGGGACAAATGCTTCTTTTATCTGAACGCAGATCAAGTTTGTTTCAAATTTTGGCCACGCCCCCTCCCGCCCCCGCAATTTGGAAAAAACGTTATATCTCCCACAGTTTTGAAGATAGACGATTTGTACTTTCAAGAGATAGTTAGTAATTAGCAAAATGAATCGATTTGCCGAAGAAATGATAAAAATCGGATGAACGGTTCAGAAGTTATGAGCAAAAATGCGAACCAAGCCCCCCGCTACCACCCCACCCACCCTAAAAAAATGTTGCATACTTTTCGGATGGTCACCCCGGAAGCGGGCACTGTTAAACATGTTTTCTCTTCAGTAACGGGTTTATCGAAGTCGCTTAGAGCCGACCTTAACTTACGCTCTCGTTGTCAATTGTACGGGTATTTGAAGTCGGGCTACCCGACAGCAACGGTCTTACTTGTTACTTTTTGAAACGTTGTAAAAAAAGCCACAACATTTTTGAGTTTTTCCATTTTTTTTTGTAAACGCTTTCGAATGGAAACTTCTTGATAATTTTTTATGGCAATCTTGTGCGAAGTCGAGAATAAGAAATCAAATTGCGGCAGCTGTTGCTTTTCTAACTTTGACTATAATCATGTTTTTTTTGCACAGATTTTAAGAAAAACCAACTTTAAACGGCTGCCACTCAAAAACTATTTTGTAAAAAGATTCAAAATTTTGCCATAAAATAGCTATATGTATTCAAAATCATTGCGTACCTTCGCTTTATCCAGTTTCCCAAACAAAAAATTGGGACTTTTGGCCAGAATTTCGGGCTGCTGGCCCAGTGTGAGCTGTCTAAAACGATGACTGGGGCTGATGTAGTTAGGTCTTTCCCAAAATAAGGTACGAATTGTGAAAAAGTGAAATATTGTAGAAATCTTTTACAGGGTCGAAGTAGGAGGCACAGGTGAGTCTTCCAACCGTAGATTGTAAAGCATAGTACTGAGGGCGCTCGAATTTTTCTTCAAGAAATTCGCCTGATATTCCGTTTTGTGGAATGAAAAAGGCAGTGTGACCAGATAACCTAAGAAAAAATGGAAAATAAATAAATTTGCCAGCTGATTTGTATTTTGACTTGACTAAGTGATTTAAATAAAATGCTGCACAATACACAACACGGAGGAAATTGCAATTGCAGTTGCAGAGGCAGCTATTAAAATAAAGAAAGTGAGCAAGCCTACAAAATAGGATTCGCCTGTTGCCAAGAACATAACGGTCTGACGGGACCGAAAAGTCCAATCATCATTGCACATATCGCAGCAACGCAAGATGGCTCAATTCATGCCTTGGGTCCTGCCCTCAAACAACATGACAAGTGGCGCCAGCGTACCGCAAGATTCTATCTTGATTGTCTAGTGCAGAAGTATGAGGCAGCCCTTCCCTTTTCCCAACTGGACACCAACTGCTTCCAAAGCCCTTTTCGTAAATGCGGTGTGCTTGCTTGTCATTTGTGATGTACCACAAACATGCATTGTTACATTGCATTGCATTGTTACATGGTTTGCATCAGTTAATGTCATAACTAGACATCGGATTTTTTCGCATTGGGCTAATAAAAATATTGGTATTTTTTTGATGATCAAATCCACCTTTTTTTAGGTGACAAGCATATGTTCAAGTGGGTTAAAATAGGTCAGAAACAGGTCATAATATGTCGAAATAGGTAAAAATATGTTCTACTGAAATACCACTCCAAATTTTGTCTTAATCAGGGGTGTGTGATTTTGGTATAAACGTTCCCTCTACTTGGGCTCTTTATTGGTTGGCCTTTTTGTGATAAAACAAACGCTCAAATCTTGGCTTTGGCGCGTTTCAAATCGCTCAACATTAGTCATCTAATCTAGTAGCCGGGCTTTTGGCTCCTAACATACAAATTCCAGCTTTAATGAAATGCTAACGTTTATACGAAAACCTCTAGAGATTTCTGGAACAACGAATGATTAGAACTATAAGAAATACTGAACACTAGTAGTTACTATACACAGGCAAGCGCTGTAAATGGTTCGTAGCGTACTATTCAAAGCACAATTACTTTAAATGGTTTGTATCTTACTGTAATTCTCGTACAGTATGCGTCGTTTCGTTCAGACCGCAAAAAGTCGTTTTGTGGATGTATTCAGTTCACATACGAGCAAAAATTTGAGTCAGGGATGCGAGCTTTATCATTTGCATTGCATCTGCCTAACTTCTGTACTTAGTAAAAATGAATTGCTAATTTTTTAGGACATAATATTTGAAAAAACAGTCAAACCGAAAAAAATTTAATCAACAAAAAAATTATTTCCGTGCTCGCAGGCTGTCTTCCATCTTGAAATAAATTGTAAAATGTACATAAAAATATGCTCTTTCTGAAAAAAATATTCGGATCATTGACCCTCGAGGAGAAAAATACAAAATACTGATTTTTTTTAAGGAAAAAAATACTTCCGATGGCTTTGGTTGCAGTCTCACATTTTTATCGGAAAGTTCACGAGAAAATAACAAAAAACCGTCTGCGGTTCGATTAAATCCGACACACCGTTCAAAAGTTATGATTTTTTTAAAATTTAGTTGTGTCCGGTTAGGGGAAAAAACTTTTAGGGTATTTTCATAGTACTTCAAAATAATAGCCATGAATGATTTTTTGAAATAAAAAAAAACGTGAAGGCCAAGCTAACTTCGTCTTTGCCGAAGTTCTTATACCCTTGAAAATGTTTTAATACATCAGAGTTTAAGAACGCCAGCATTAATACAAACAATTTTTCTAAATAAAACTCACTTTTCGACCGATAGTTCCTATGACTGCTATAAGATATAGTCATCCGATTTTGACAAAACTTCCAAATTTTTGTAAAAGCGCATAATAATTATAATCGCTGAAGTGAGACACGTTAACATTAAAAACAAACAAATTTTTCTCATTAAAACCCACTTTTCGACCGATAGTTCCTTTGCAAGGGTATAAAAATGGGGTGGCAGAGTTGATATGGAATGTCCCATATAAATTCGAGCTAGTTATTTCTGTGTCATATATATTATTTGAGCTATTTTTTTTTCCAATTTCAACCTTTTATCTGCTTATCAGTGAATTCGTTTTTATACCCTGTACCCATTAAAAATGGGTAAAAGGGGATCATGAAGTTGTGCAAATGTATGTAACAGGGAGAAGGAAACATTTACGACCCTTTAAAGTATATATATTCTTGATCAGCATCAACAGCCGAGTCGATTTAGGCATGTCCGTCTGCCCGTCCGTCCGTCTGTCTGTATGAACGCGTCGATCTCAGAGATGGTAAAAGATAGAGGTTTGACATGTATGGGACAAATGCTTCTTTTATCTGCACGCAGATCAAGTTTGTTTCAAATTTTGGCCACGCCCCCTTCCGCCCCCGCAATTTGGAAAAAACGTTATATCTCCCACAGTTTTGAAGATAGACAATTCGTACTTTCTATATAGTTAGTAATTAGCAAAATGAATCGATTTGCCGAAGAAATGATAAAGATCGGATAAACGGTTCACAAGTTATGAGCAAAAAAGCGAACCAAGCCCCCCCTTCCACCACTCCCAAAAAAATGTTGCATACTTTTCGGATGGTCACCCTAAGGAACACAGGAGCACTGTTAAACATGTTTTTTATGAGTAACGGGTTTATCGAAGTCGGTTAGAGCCGATTTTAACTTACGCTCTCGTTTTCAATTGTACAGGGTATATTGAAGTCGGGCTACTCGACTGCAACGGTCTTACTTGTTTTTTTTTGATTGGTTACCACAACCGTTTGACGGTTGCAACAAAGTCCGCCAGTAGCTTCTGCTCCGTGCGAGCTGGGACCAGTTTTTCACACCAAGCTTGGAAATGTCTTTCCGCACCTGGACGTCCCACCTTGCCTTGTCCCAATTCTTTCGCATTCCTATTGTATTTAGTTAAATTAATTGCCGAATAACTTTTTGCACCAATTTTCGACATAGTTCAATTTTCGCTTTATCGACACGAAAGCGACGCTAATAGCAGTTGTCTACAGGGTTTGTCCAAAAAGTAATAGGACTGATTTTCTTCCGCCGCAACTTTACTTCAGAGCATGTGCGCACCGACTGGATTCTGAAGAGGGCGTTCTGACCTAACGAACGAGCGGCTGGTTAGTTGTCTATGAGCACCTGGAGAATCAGGACAGGTATTTTCGCGCGACGTGTTTCGGTGAGTGGTGCAAGCCGGCAAGAGGTACGCGATTAAATTCGTTTGATATGATCAAGCAGACTTACCCAGATATTGCTTTATATGAAATACTGTAACGAAATAAATTTTCCGGAGTGCTGGATATAGGCCTTAAATTTAAAAATTTATCGATTTTAAAATGCTTGTGGATTCATCATTTTACAAAATTGTTGTGTTTTTTTAAATGTACAGTAAAAACTATTCAATTTACTTAAAAACAAGCCCGCAAACGCAGAAATCGGTCGGAAAAAGGGCAGACTGAGTAGTTTTCAAATTACTTCAGCATTTTTAGAAACTAAGTTATCCTTGCACTCATACTTAACATAATTTGATATTCCGCTGAACGTACGCTACACTGTGACGGTATGACACTAAAATGTGAAGCTCCTTGAGGAAGTGTAAACCGAACTTTCGTTGCTGTTAGACATTATTGATAGCGTCTTTATTCTTAGAAAAATAATGTTTAAGCTAGTTTAATTTCTAGAACGTTTGGTGACTTAAGTCCAGAAAATGCCCAAATTTAAATGCAAAAAGAGCGGTTGTATGTTAGAACTACCGAACGAGATAACATAACGGAGTCTCCGAAAATAACTTGTTTTAATTACTTTAAACTGGCAATAAAACACTAAGGGGCTAATTGGGTTGCACACCTGCTACTCTCAAATTGCAGTAGAATTATGCAAAAGTGAGTTTCAGAAGAAAAAAAATTTTTATTTGCTAGTCTAAAGCAGTGGTGCCCACAATGTCATTTGCCTATCATGTGATAGAAAGTCAGATTTCTGCCGGCGTCGCAGCCGACACACGCCTAGAGAGGGAGAGAGAGAGAGCGTGGGCTCTATAAATAACTCGCACACACATTTGTTTGTTTGCTTGTAGCGCATGTTTGACTTAATGACGTTTTTCGCTGCTACACACACAATCGCAAAACTTGATATTGTGTGTTTGGGCACCACTGGTCTAAAGGGTAAGACAAGAGATCTATAGTACGTTCGAAAAAATTGATACGAAATCTTCAGTATTTCTCGCTAGTTTTCCGGTAACAAGGGCCAAGTCGAGCAATACTCAAAGATCCTTAATTGCCATTCCTACAGATTAATTCAAATTTTTATATAAAATTTCCAAATTAAAATAATTATCAACAGTTTTCACAATGTCTCTGAAATTTTACTTTCTGAACTCGAACCTTAACGCCTTTTGTGAACATTTGGGTCTTGAAAGCGATGAGCAGTGAGAGAGGATTCACCAGAAAATCATGTCAATTAAGCACAGGTACCAAGGCAACAGAGACTTTAATAATAATTGTCTGTCATGTTCTCATCCGAATGTCTCAAAGAAACGCATACTGCCGCAAAAAGTGGTTGCCTATATTTTGAAAGTATTTAAAATGAAGTTTTATTAGAATTATTCTACACCTGAGCTCATTCAAACCACTCACTTAAGTCAAAAAAATAAAAAAAAACAGCCACAGCGGCATCTGAAGAAAACTATAGTTTTGTCTATTTTCACCAAAAAATTCGTAACAAATTCACCTTCGGGGGCCCGAAACCTCTTCCAACCAAAATCCAACGAATTCCAATTCTTAGTGCCACAGATATTCTTTTGGTTGGTTTCAAACCTCTAATGTTTTGTTAAGAGATTTTGAAAACGCTTTTCTCACTAGCGCCTTTTGTCGAAGTGGCGCCCACCGATAGCTAGGTTAATGATGAAACTAATGACTTATGTTTGGCGCCAACAATTTTGAATTTTGTTATATTGGTGGAGAAGCGCTTAAAATGAGTATTATTTAAAAATGCATCATAAAACATATAACAAAATCGGCAAAATCTCTAGAGATTCTGTGGCACCCCCGCGCAATTATGTCCGATTTCTGTATTTGAACACTTTTTATACCCGTTACCGTAGAGTAAAAGGGTATACTAAGTCGTGCAATGTATGTAACAGGCGAAGATCATTTCCGACCTATATATATATTCTTGATCGCTCAAACCGGTCGTTTAGCCTTGTCCGTCTCGTCCTCCGTCCGTCCTCCGTCCGTCCGTCTGTCTTATGAACACCGATCTCGGATGTAAGATAAGTTTGACATGTATGGACGAATGCTCTTTTATCTGCACGAGATCAAGTTTGTTCCATTTTGGCCACGCCCCCTCCCGCCCCCCATTTGGAATATATCTCCACAGTTTTAAAGATAGAGGATTCGTACTTTTAGAGAATTAATTAGCAATAATCGTTTGCCGAAAGAATGATAACGATCGGATAACGGTTCTCGTTATGAGCAAAAAGTGAACCAAGCCCTCCCCGCTACCACCCTAAAAAAGTGATACTTTTTGGAAGTCGCACTATGGAACGCGGACATAAACTGTTTTTTCATTAGTAACGGTATACCAAATCGGTTATCCGCTTTCCGTTTTAGATAAATTGAATTATTTTACTGTCCAATTAAAAAAAAAAAAATTTTGAATAATTAAGAATCTACAAGCATTTTAAAATCGATCAATTTTGAAATTTAGCAAAATAATTCTTTTTTTCTTTATTTGAGCTCATAGAATTTTGGATGTCGATTGAATTTTTTTTATATGCCGATTTTCGTGATCGGCGGGCCAATTTACTTTAGAAAAAGTTGATTTGGTCCAATGGGGGAAAATCGACTCTCATTTTGTCCAGCAGTTTTACTTTCCGGACAAACCTTGTAAATTGTGTAAACATTTAAATTCACAAAACTGATCGGTTGAGTAGACAATGTGAAAAACATCGCGAAAGGTCACGAACCAGTGATTTTGACATTCGAAGACAATTTTGCCTGTGGGCAACGTTGATGCTGAAAGGGTTAATTTACTCTGATTTGAAGAATTCAGTTCTATTTTAATATCACCCTGAGTGAATTTTTTTCAATGTTGAATAGTTTTTCGTTCCATTTTTGCTTTTCTCTTTTGATTCTTTAAGATTTTTAAAATAATCTATGAAAGAAGGACAAAAAATATTAATTAAAGAACACAACTACACAAGACCTCGAGCAGGCTAGCAACTATTTCTTGAATAACTAAGAATGGGTCGCTAAACCTAACAGCAAACAACCAACAACTATTTCTGTAAAAAAGCATAAGTTTACCATTCGTACGCTCCAGTGTCCTTGCTTTCTGCAATTTCAGATGGCTTCGGAAAGTTGTCAGCTGTCAACAGTTTCATTGACACAACTTGTTACTTGTAGTTGCTGTTGTGGTTCCGTGTTCTATTCAGTTTGTATTGTTGTTTATTTTTGTTTGCTCCTTGTTCTGTTCAGAACAAACTGGGCTCCGGTAACCTTTGTGTTTCTCTCACTTTTTTTATTGCTTGACAGCAAAGTCAAAGTCGCTTTGTGGTCGGATTATGTGGCATTATAAACCCGATACTCAATGATAATCTCAAGCAGAAGGGAACATTTGCTTTTTAATGAAAATTCTTCTGAATATTTTACACAAGCACATGCACGCACACTTGTACACTTAAGCCCCCAATGTCTGAGTATGAGAACAGCAATAAAGATGTAAATTAAACAGGTGTTTCTCATTCTGTTTCCAGGGGAGTTCCCAGCAGCAATGCAGCACGCGGCACTAGCGCATCATCGCCACTCGCCCAGTCGCTATCTCTTGGTGTACCTGTTTGTGTGCTGCTGCAGTTGGGCCTTGGCCGGACGCTCTGTGCGATTGTGGCCGAGTGGTTCTCCAGCCAAGTCAAGGCCAGGACGGGGAGAGGGCAGCGCCATGGCCGCGCCGAAAGCATTTTGAGCTTGTTCTCTTGGCGCTCGCAGCTACAATCACGGAATACGTTTAGGCAAGTCTATGAGGCGGATATAAGGTGAGCCGACGTCTGCAGAAATCAAGAAAAAATCTCCCAACACACACACACACGACTTACATACATAAGCTGTAACTATATTGGTAACTAACGTATATATACATAACCTCTGGGCTATTGGAGTTTTCTATGAATCAGCGACGTATACGTAATATTTAGCACAAACAACAAACAAAACAACACAAACAAAGCCAAGCTGTCGCCTTTTATGTACGTCTTTGTATCATACAACGGAGCTGTCTTAGTTTTTCTCTCCTTCAGTTCTTAATTTCAATTTTTGTGTAAATAGGCTGCATGGCACACCTAAAGGCGCTTTTGGGTTCGATTCACAAACTTGTGCAGAAACTTTTATAAGCTAGTAACATTCCCGGTGTCATTTTTATGTAGGACGAACACTGCTCAATACTGCAAGAACTAACTAACAAGCTAAAATCTCGAAACGGAAGCTTTTCTAGGTGCCATTTGCATTTTGTAAACCCCAATTGCCACATACATGTTTAACAGAAAAAGGCGATTGGGAGTAAAGAGTAAATTGATCATCTCTGCAAAGAAGTAAAAATTTCAAGTACTGACTACAAAATATATTTTTACCAACAAGAACACTGTAAGAATACAATTAATACTTACACCTAAGCGTACCTAAAGAAAAGTAAAACAGGCAAATAAAAAAGGCTAAGAACGGGACAAATATATAAAATATTGACAACTTGGCCAAATCTGCAATGAACAGAAATTCGGTCGTACAGAACACATTAAACCTTTTTGGTGTGTTTTGGTGGCAATGCATTCTTAAAGCGCAGTTTTATTAACAATCCGGAGCACTTTGCTTAAGCATCTTGGAGGTTTCTTACGTTCCTTAAGTTATCATCTCTTCCACTGATCTGATTCTCTCATTTGACTACGCTGGTGTGCAGGTTAGGTCAAGTTGCCAAATATTAGTAGGACTGCTCCTACTTAGCATAAGTAAGTTGTGTTCAAATACATTTTTGTTTACGTGTTTCTTTGATGTGTGTACAAATTAAATAGATATTAATTAAGCAATAACTGAAATGCAGCGAGAGTAGAAAAATGTCTGATGCGGGAAACAGATTCACTTGAAAAGAAAATTGTTGCACAGTTTCAAAATTTATTTGTTGTTGAAAAAATTAGAAAAGTATTATAAACGAAAAAGGAAAACAAAGTTGCTTAAGTAATTTAAAATCAAACCTGGTTTGCAAGACAAAAAGTAATTTCAAAGTGATTGTCTCACTTGATTTAAAATGCTTCCCAAAAAATTTCAATTACCAATTCTGTTGTCTGCTTTTGTGTCTGACTG